>OY998127.1:11200000-11585000 GCA_963921985.1 Agrilus biguttatus | reverse complement strand
TGGTTGCTGCTGTTGTTGATAAATTTATTGAAGAAAGATTACCTACCAAGAACTGATGACGCGGTGGTTATCGTTTACATGGACGGAAGAAGCAAGTCAGATGGAGTAGGCCGGCCGTTGCCGTAACGCTCAACGCTCACTCGATGACGTAGCAGCAACAACCTTCAATAGAGTAAACTACCTACCCTTTATTTATTTATTTATTTATTTATTTATTTATGCATCATAAAAGTATTGCAACCATATACAAGCCATCAACGCTAGTTGGGGGACAAGCAAGGGTTACAGCGGCCTTGGAGACAAATTACGAAAATAGTATATATATATATATATATATATATATATAATATGGTGGCATATACGTACTAATATATATACATTACATATTTTTATAAAAACTTCAGTAGATTCTTGTATGTACATGCCCACGTACCCACGTACTTACACACCTTACAATAAACGAATGAACAACAACTTAAACCTCATTAAAATATATACAACAATCATTTAATCCATCAATTCTAAAGAACCAGATGATTCCATTTTAAATGCAGGTACTTCAAATAAAAGAACGTGTGACACAAAATATAGCCAACAATGCGGTTATATAATATAATGTTATTATTAATATACTAATATCTAAATGGAAATAATACCAATAATAAGTAAGTAAACAAGTCACTTCTCAACGCCGGTCGTTCGTTCATCGACGTGAACCATCAGGCATGGATGCACGTGCAGAGAAATGAGTCACTTGTTTAAACAATAAACAAACACCGCGTTTCTCAAGCCAGCATGATGCTGAGTAGTTAGTTATTACGCGTCCATTTGTGTGTACGAAATATACGTAGAAGGTCAAACGGCAAACACATACGCACACGCACACAACAATTGCCCAGACGTACATGCATTTATAAATTGTCCAAAATTAAAAATATTATTCTCCGTCATTTGTCCATCGTCCGGTCCCACAAAAGAATGCATGCCGTTTCATTTCCACTTTTCTGAATTTCCGTTGAGTAGGCGTCTCGCATGATACATGGGCTCCTTTACATTTCGATGTGAAAGAGCGATCTGAAGAGGAGAACGGTCCGTATGCAGACATAATGGCTTACATACTAAGTTATTGGATTATGTACAACCCTTGACCAGTTTTTTTTTACAGTGGAAAACTCACTTTTCATTAACCATCTGAAATGGTGGTGATACATTTTATAAACAAATTGTGAAACTTGCCAAGTGTTTTCTTTTTTAAAATATTTTATCTACTTCATTGTAATTTCCTGATACACGAGCATGCCAAAAATCACCCTGAATAAAGACAAATAAAACCAAAACAGGAAGCGGCGGATTAAACAAATTGCCTTACGATGGATGGACTCTAAAATGTATACCTTCAATACAGCCGACATGATGCATTGTTATCCGTATCACATGTATACATAATAAATATACCATCAAGATAGACTTAATGAAAACACAATCGCTCTTTGTACACCCAACTGAAACGTTGAACAGAGCCGAGTCGTAGCATTTAAAATTGACGGCTTAAAAATAACAATAACTTAAATTCAAACGAGCCGAATTCATTGTTACATGGTAAATGCAAATGGTTGATTGTTTTTTTTTATTACTTCCGGCAATTTATTACGGGGCACACGCTTCAAAATTTTACAATTATCCTAAAGGTAACGAACATGAAGGAGTTGTTATCAATTTATGTACTGAATGCGAACCTGGAAAGCCTCGATGCACTTGCATATATAATGTAAAATAATTTAATGAAACTTTTATTTACATAATTAAGATGTAATTTTAAGTATGATGTGCTTTTAATTACATCTATTTTTAATTTGTCTCCTTAGTAGGTTGACACTACAACTGTCATTTTATAAATTCGTATTACCAACGAATAAGCAATGTAATATATTAACGAAACATTTCCCCTTCAACTTCCCCATCTTCTCATTTTAGGATTAAACAAATTGCCTTACGATGGATGCACTCTAAAACGTATACTACTATAACTCAGTACAGCCGACATAATGCAATGTTATCCGTATCACATGTATACATAATAAATATGCCTTCAAGATAGACTAAACGCAAACAAAATCGCTCTTTGTACACGCAACTGAAACGTTGAACAGAGCCGACCCGTAGCTTTTAAAAGTGACGGCTTAAAAAGAATAACTTAAATACAAACGAGCCGAATTCATTGTTACATGGTAAATGCAAATGGTTGATTGTTCTTTTTTATTACTTCCGGCAATTTATCACGGGGAATACGCTTCAAAATTTTACAATTATCCTAAAGGCAACGAACATGAAGGAGTTGTTATGAATGATACTGAATGCGAACCTGGAAAATCTCGATAGGCGTGAGCACGAGCCACCACCTCCGGATTGACCAATTTCGAGCACATAAATTAATACACTGTTGCAAACCATTACTTGCATGCACTTGCATAAATAATGTAAAATAATTTAATAATGTAATAATGTAATTTTAAGTATGGTGTGCTTTTAATTACATCTATTTTAAATTTGTCTCCTTAGTAGGTTGACGCCACAACTGTCATTTTATAAATGCAAATAACCAACGAATAAACAATGTAAAATATTAACGAAACATTTCCCCTTCAACTTCCCCATGTTCTCATTTAAACGACAACCCCTGATTGGCGATCAACAAAGGACTCCCCAAAGGTGGTCGCAATTAAGACGTTTCACCGTATTAAATTTCTAGAGGTTCGAGTATCACAGTTTTTCACAATTATTATATTGAGCAACCACCGAATGGCAGGCATAATTCAACCGAACGGTAACGGTTTTATTATCATTAACGAAACCGGTTAAAACTTTCCATTTTGTTTTTGCTATTTCCTGTTATTTCGTGGAGAAAAAGAATTTTACCTAACAGTTGTTGAACATTTAAAAATTTATTCAAATTGAATTGAAATATTATTAGTACGTTAAGGTCCGTCGGTGGCTGGCTGGCTGGCTGGCTCGCATCAAAGGCGCATTCATTGTCGTATTTAATTTCGTTCATTGGGGTTCGTACCTACAGCGGAGAGTATTGCGTTTAATTCACACACAACAGTATGTATGCGCTGAACATTCCAATATTATTAACATACTTCCGGTCCGAATCGGAACGGATACCTACGCCTACTTTTCCGTATAACTAGCATGGTGGTCCGTGCATATAGAACGCTCGGCGTTTAAACCAATTTATCGACCTTGGTGCTGTAAAGTTTGAGATTCCAATCAGCAAACGATCGTTCGGAAGCGATGACGTGAAATTGTTAGTTTAAATGTAACATGAAACGCATACACACACACACACACACACACACACACACACACACACACACACACACAAACGGATTTCGTTCCGGTTGGCTGGTACGACGACGGTGACGTCATGTTTACGCTTTGCTATTTTAATTCGCGGTTATTGAGATAAGAGCATTCGGAAGCGATGACGTATTTGTATAAGTCGCTTATACGCGTGGCAAAATTCGGCCGCAATAACCTTCAATACGATAAATTACTAAATAATGTTTATTCGTTAAAGAATAAACTTTTTAAAAAGTTTACTTATTTTATTAAAAACGATTACAAGAATTAATATTTATGAATATGATTATAATTATGATTATGAGCTACCTAGACAAGGTTCTAATAGTAACTAACTACAAAACGTTGTCACAAAAACAAGTAAAGTTACATCTAACAATCTGCTTACACTAGATATCATATTACACGATGATTTCCTGGGAAAGTATTTGTAAAAGCGTTACTTGCAGGTGTTGTTTTGACATAATTCCTCCCTCCTTAAGTGAGCACGTCCTCGTGTGAAGATCTGCTAGATATTCTCGGAATAATTATTTGTTCAATTCTTCTATTTTTACATTGGAAAACATTTGTAATTCTTTTTCTTAGTATACAGCAAATAATGCCGAATAGGAATATTAATACAATAACAAAAATATTTATCGAAAAACCAAATTTGTGTACAGTAGGGTTCAATTCAAATTGAGTGTTTAAACCATTAGCCTCTTGTTTGAGCTCATTTATATCGTCAAAACTATTATTAAGTTCAAAGTTTACAAATTTCGTTGGTTTTACATCTATCTTTCTGATGTTCGATGGTTTATAATAAATATTGCTAATTGTATTACTAAATACATTATTTTGAGTTATAATTTTACAGTCTTGTTTTGATGACACAAGCGAGTTTTTAGCAATAACAGTAGTGTAAACATCACCAGTACAATGTTCGAAAACGTTAACTGGGTTTTTATAAGAAACGAGCACTTTATTATTAGAAAGCTAAGTTTCACTAATTCGTAGTCACTATTAATTAATAGAAAATTACACTTATTTAAATCACTTAATGAACACTGGTTTATTTAAACACAGCACCGAATTTTCAATTCGATGACATTTTTCTTCTAACCAAAATTCAGTTTGAGCTCCATATAAATACGTGATAACGTGAAGGGGGCAGAAGAATTTTATTATCTATTATCAGGTATTGGATAAATTCCTTGGTAGTCGAAGTGATTTTTATTCAGGATAGGGATGTACAAAATGCATGTAACAGCGTCATTTACTGAAAGTATTTTTAATTTTGAAAATTCAATTATTTTAAAAATATGGACTTCATCTATTTCTATTAATTGATTCCTGTTATATATTAGTTTAAGGTGTGCTAAGATATCTTTGAGATCAGATACAGTTAACATTTCTAAATTCGTTATATCGTTCAAAGCTAAGGAAATGGTTCTTTGAATAGTCAGGAGTGAATTTAATAAATTTCGAGAAGCTAAATATTTCCTTGTATTACCACCTTACCTGTTCGATATTAATTTCATCTTTTAGAATTTTGATTGCATTAAAGGACGTATTAATTGAATCTCTAATTAATAGCATATCTTTTTCGTAACGTTTTGTTATATGATTAGCGAATGAGTCATACTTATTAATCTGTTTGGTAATTTCCTCTTGATTATTGAACAGTTTTACTATATTATTGTTTATTTCATCATAGTCATTTTGATCTAAGTTTCCTGTAATGTATTTTATGGCAGATCCAATGAAGTTGAATAACGCACGTTTGTGTATTCTCGATTTAAATTTTAAAATCTCATTTTCAATTAGCTTTAAGTTATCTCTTAAATAATTTGTTGACACGTTATCATTGCTCATTATATCTAAAACTGCTAAATTTTCTTGTAACTCTTGGTATCTTATTCTAAAATCACTAATATTAATATAGAAATAAAATCTACGATAATGATTAAGCATTCTTGCTGCACCTAAATCTTCTAAAAAGTGTCCTATGTTGGGTACATCTTCAATGAGAAGGGCCTGGTTTAGGGTCGTCAGGGTCGTCAGTCTGTAACGAAATATCTTTTCTGATTCTTCGAAGGTTTCGGAAATGAGTTTCAACTGGTTGCATTGTTGTATCATTAATTAATTGATTAATACCTATTAATTTATTTTTTTCTGCTGATATGACATCAACCTTTTTAAAACGAGGGCCACTTTTGTTACGGTTTTATTTTTCATCATGAAACATGTAAACAACGGGCTCGTTAATAATAACAGTCTCGAGATTTTCGTTACGTTTTTCTAGAAGTTTAGAACCTTTGTCTTTCTGTTTATGATATAGTTGTTCAATTAAGGGTAAAATTTCATCTTTTCTTTTCTGATTGTATCGTTCGTATATGTGTCGTTCTAAGTCAATTTCATGTATATTTAAATTTTCGTATGGTCCATAAAGTAAATTAAAAGGTGAGAATCCAGTTGTCGTATGTATAGATTGATTATAAACTAAAACTGCTGTCGTCATAAAATCTCTAATAGAATTTTTGGGATCTTTTAATTTAGCTATGCGTATTTTTTCGAGAAGGGTTGAATGCACCCGTTCAACTGGAGAATTTGAATTGTGATTATATGGTGTGGTATAATGTAATTTAATTTTGAATAAGCTACAAAATTCTTTAAGTAAATCATTTTGAAATTCGGAACCGTTATCACATACAATCTTTTTTGGATAGCTATTATGGCTGCAATAATGACGTAATTTATTCAATATAGTTATGGCTGTAGTATCATTAATAAAGTAAGATTGTGTGTATTTAGAAAAGAGGTCAATAATGGTTAAAAACTTATTATTATTATTGAATATGAATATGTCGATATGTAAAACGTCAAAGGGCCTTTTAGCGAGAACATGTCCTTGAAACTGAATTTTATAAGGATGACGTTCGTACTTTGCTTTAAGACATGTTTCACACTTATTTATGATCTCGTTAATTTTGGTCTTCATGTCGGGAAAATAATATTGATTTTTAAGCGAATTGTAAGTCTCATTAACTCCATTATGATTGTTATCGTGATATTGTTCTGTTGTTCTTGGGAGTTTTCTAAATTTTTCCATATGGTATTGGTCTCTACTAACTTTAAACGTTCATTAAATAATTTCGGGAAGGTTTCGATAACTATTTCGTGTAATTTATTATCATAGAAATATATTCCATATACATTTTTGGGATTAATAATTTCCTCAAGCATTTTAGAAATACCTTCATCTTCTTGTCCTGCTCTAATGGTAATTTTATAATGATTTTTATGTTTAAAAGGTTTGGTGTAAGCAACCTTGTATTCTTCGCCTAATTTTAGTTCTAATTGATATGAAAATTGATTTAATGGTCTATCTGATATGGGAAGTGAAAACACGGGATTTTCCACAGCTGTATGCCGAGTATCACCACTGGTTTCATCGTCGTTATTTTCGGGGAAGTTATTTAGAAGTTCATCGGCTTCTGTGTCGGATAAATCGACATTATCGTCAACTTGTGGTAAAAGTGATAGTACTGATGTTGTCTTTCTTCGGGTGTACAGGCCGTCCGTCGTCGGTTGGAATTGCTTCCTCGCCACTCGTGCTAGCGAAACGTTAGGAAGCAATTCCAACCGACGACGGCCTGTACACCCGAAGAAAGACAACATCATGTCGTCAACTGGCCGCGAAAGCCTTAATCAATTTGTCAAATTGTACAGGCCGTCCGTCGTCGGTTGGAATTGCTTCCTCGCCACTCGTGCTAGCGAAACGTTAGGAAGCAATTCCAACCGACGACGGCCTGTACACCCGAAGAAAGACAACATCATGTCGTCAACTGGCCGCGAAAGCCTTAATCAATTTGTCAAAAGTGATAGTAAATCTAATTCCTCATCATTAGTCAAAGTTTCATTTATATTAACTTCTATTCGCGATAAAGCGTCGGCAACTTTATTGTCTTTACCTCTTTTATACTCAATTTTATAGTTAAATTCTTCTAAATTTAGATGTGACGTTCGAATAATTTTTGGTATGTCTAAATTAGTAAAATTGTGTTCAGGATTTTGAATATTGACATTGATCATCGGTTCGACATTGATTTGTTCTTAATAATTAATTTCTAATTGGTTCTCCAAATATAAAGGAATAAGGCATGGTCCGTTATTTGAAAATATCAGGGATTCGGGTATTATTGAATTTCTTACGTTTATTTCTTGAATGATAACCGGTCCTTTCTCGATATTAACCGGAAGAGATACACGGTTTGTTATAATCCCAAGAACGTTTAAAATGCAAAATTCACCGATCATTATAAATATTTAGTAAAAATTAAAATAGAAACATTACCTAATAACTAAAAATGAAAAACAATTACAATTATAATACATTAAATGTTCAATATGTCCGCCGTTTGCATCTAAATATTTCATAATTCTTTTTTAGTAGTAGTGGTAATCTAAATAATTCATCGTGGACGCTTTATTGCAACAGTTGAAAATTGTGGGTCTGGAAGACGGCATACGCTTTCTGACACTTAACAACAATTGAATGTTCAATTGTTTCGAAATCACAGCAAACTGCTTTCATTAACGTTATACGTATATTTATACAGTGCAAATAGGGAAAATCTTCACAAATTGTAAATTTTCTCAAAAAGTATAAACAAAAGTATACGTTAGTCCCGTATCAATAGACGCCAAATTCAATGGCGAATTCGAATATGCAGTCAAAAATGGGTCACTACATTTAAAAAAGTTGACTTATGCCCCTTTGAATTTGACCAAATTTGACCACAAATTCTGAACACGCTGTACATCTCAGTTCAAAACCACATTTGTTTTTCGATAATGTGTATACTTATAAATAAATTTTACGAGTTATAAAGCAAAATCTCAAAAATTAATTGAATTACGGTTTTTTAAATGTTAACGTGCAAATGTCAATTTTTTTTTTAAAATTAAATAACTCAAAATCCGTCAATATTTTCGGGGTAGTGCTTCTCGTAAAATATGAATGAATTCAGATTTTCTATCGGAATATGTAAAAAAAAGTATGTCATTCCATTTAAAATAAGAAAGTTAACATCTACTTCCGGTATAACCGGATGTAAATCGAACTTGAAAATATTTTTAAAAGAAGCGTCATAAACAATAACCAAGGAAGCCCAAGTTTCAGAATTGAATTCGTTCTACTAATTCATATACTTCTAATAGCTCATCAACTTGAAAAACCCTGAAAATATACATTCCTCCGATTTCAGGCTTCAATTCCGACCGTTGCACCGCGAAAAGTCGGACCGTTGCACCGCGGTGGCGTTCGACCGTTGTACCGCGAAACGATGCGCGATGCAACGGTCCGTCTATTACGACCGTTGCACCGCGAAAAGTCGGACCGTTGTACCGCGAATTCACGCGCGGTGCAACGGTCCGTCGATCGGACCGTTGCACCGCGAGTAGTCGGACCGTTGTACCGCGAAACCATGCGCGGTGCAACGGTCTACCTATTTCGACCGTTGCACCGCGAAAAGTCGGACCGTTGTACCGCGAAACGACGCGCGGTGCAACGGTCTGCCTATTTCACCGGGGCCGAGTTGCTTCGATGGCGTCCATTCGGGGGGCCAACTAGGAAATGTGCGTGCTTGCCGAGCTGTTGGTGAATTTGGACCGGTCGTGTGAGTGTTCGCCGGCCCTAATTGCAGCACTTCGGTCCTCCCGAATGAAATTTTTTTCAATGTCCCGTTCGCGGTACAACAATTTCCTCATCGGAACACTACAACAATAATAACAATAACAACAACAAATTTGTGAAGATTTTGCCTTTTTGCACTGCATACGTTTAATGTCAATTAAAACAGTGTCCTGTGATTTCGAAACAATTGAACATCCGATTGTTGTTAAGTGTCGGAAAGCGTATGCCGTCTTCCAGACCCACAATTTTCAATTGTTGCAATAAAGCATCCACGATGAATTATTTACTTTACCACAATTGAATGTTCAATTGTTTCGAAATCACAGGACACTGCTTTCATTAACGTTAAACGTATTGTGACGTGTTCGGTCACGTAAAACTCGAATATACAGTATGTCCAACAAATAACAACGTTTATTGATAAACAAATTTAACAAAACTAATTACAATCCAACTAGTTATACAACCCAAATAACTTCGCACAAAAACAATGTATCGCAAAACTGTCACTAAATCAAGTCACTTATCGCTCTTCAAACTTTCTCGCTTGTTTCGCTGTCAACGCTCGCTATCAACTGACTGTAGTTTGACAGTCGCCGTCGCTTATATACCTCCAGGCCAATTTTCCAGAATGTTCCATTCTTTTCTCGAAGGTTCGAGATTTTTCCCAGTGTATTTTCTGTATTTGTGTTGATGTATTCTTCTGGAATGTTCTCGATTCTTCTAGAGGGGCCCAGAAATCTATTTTCCCGTACAAAAAGATGTTGTTTACCGAAATCGTAAGTACAAATCGTGACACTGCCCCCCTCTTAGAACTGATCGTCCCGATCAATGTCATGACCTTGGTACGGAGCTAGACGATCCAGGTGAACGATTTTCATCTTGGCCTTCGGTCCTCGTTGGATTCGGTAAACAACATCATTTAGCCTTCGGACTATGGTGTAGGGTCCGTCCTTCCCAGCTTCGTTGCAACTTCGGCGAGCGGCCTTTTCGTCGGACAGGATTATAAAGCCACACTTGGTCCCCTTCTTTGAATCCTGTGCTGTTGGCTCTTCGGTCATACCTGGTTTTCATGCGGTCGCTCTCTAATCGAATTTTGTCACGAACGGCTCTGTGGATGGTATCGAGTCGTTCCTCCAGTTGCTGTGCGTATTCGGTAGCTGAAGATTGACGATCTTCCGGATGGCCAAACTTGATGTCCATTGGTAACTTCAGCTCTCTTCCAAATACAATACTGGCTGGTGTTCTGCCGGTGGTCTCATGAACCGCACTTCGATAAGCCAACAGGAACAAATGTATATGCCGGTCCCAGTCTGTTTGGTGATCTTCAACAACCATTCTCAAATTGGTTTCTATCGTCGCATTAAACCTCTCGACCATTCCGTGAGATTGTGGATGTAATGGAGTGGTCCTTGTCTTCTGTATTCCCAGCAATTCACAGACCTCTCGGAATACTGCGGATTCGAAATTCCGTCCCTGGTCAGAGTGAATCTCCATCGGAACTCCATAGCGACTGATCCATTGGTTTACAAGTACTTCAGCGACCGTAGTAGCTTCTTGATTAGGAATTGCGTAGACTTCGGGCCATTTGCTGAAGTAGTCCATCACAACTAAGAAGTATTTGTTGCCAGTTGTCGTCATCGGAAAGGGTCCCGCTACGTCCAATGCTATTCGTTCGAATGGGGCTCCAACGTTGTATTGCTTCATTCGCCCACGGCTTCGAGTCTGAGGTCCCTTGGCTGACGCACAAGTTGGACACTTCCTACACCAGTTTTCGACGTCTCTTCTACACTTTAACCAGTAAAATCGCTCTCGCACCTTCTCCAGTGTCTTCGTTACTCCAAAGTGTCCTCCACCAACACCTCCATGAACTTCCGTCAGCACCTCGTCGACTCTGTTCTTCGGAAGGACTATCTGATGTCTAGTTTTAGTCCCGTCAGTGCTTTCCCAAACTCGTTTTAACACACCATTTTCGATGACGAGCGAATCCCATAAGGCCCAGTAACTTTTCGTGATCGCACTTGTGCTACTCACTTCAGCCCAAGTAGGTCGTGCTGCTCCTTCCTTTTTCCATCGCAGTATCGGTTTTATGTCTTCGTCGCTGTCCTGATCTTTTGCCAGTTCTTCACTCTGCCAGTGATCTTCGGGTTCCACAATCGTCTGATGGCATCTCGTCAATTCCATTGGCTCCTTTTTCTCTGCGGCTGCACAATGCTTGCAGTTCTTCGAGCATGGTCTTCGCGAGAGGGCATCGGTGGCTTCTACGATGCCCACCAAACCATCAGCAGCGTCGCCGTCGATGTTTATTCTTATAACTGCCTCGGATCTAGCAGGTATTAACTTGTCTTCCGCTACGATGACCCTTCGAAGACTGTACTCTTTGGCAGGGTTTGTCATAACCAACTCTTCTTTGGAGATTCGTAGAATTCCAGAGCCCAAATCCAGATTTATCTTATTTTGTTCTAGAAGGTCCAGTCCGATAATTACATCGTCGGCTATATCGGCAACCAGTGCTCTGTGTCGAAGACATACTCCACCCAGGTTCATCTTGACGTCGCATTCTCCTCTAATCGGCGCCGTCTCTCCAGTAACCGTCGTCAAACGCAGCTTCCTCTGTAGGGGTCGGATTCTCCATTCTGGAACGATGTTCGGTCGGATTATGGTCTTCGAAGCTCCCGTATCGACCACCATTTTAACATTCTTGTTGTTGACGTAGCCGTTGACGTATAAAGACTTGCTTCCGTTTAATTGGGAAACGACGATTTCTGGTGGGGCTTGGTGAGGTGAAGCCAACTTGCGCCCCTCAAAGCTGGCTGATCTTAGTTTCCCGACTGCTGTCGATCCGCCCGGCGTTCTTCGGCTGGACAGTCTCGCTGCAAGTGTCCATATTTCCCGCATTCCCAACATCTAGGCCTTCCTTTGTTGCGGCTGCAGTCTCGGGAAAAGTGACCTATCTTCCCGCATTCCCAACATCTAGCTGATTCTCTTCTGTCGCTGACGGTGGTCTTCTTTGCACTTTCGATGTATTCTTTAATCAGCTTCGCGACATCGTTCTTGCAATCGTCGTGTTCAATAGCCGTTTGGCGTATTCGTACATGGCCTTTGGAAGCTTGCTTCGCGGCTTCGAATTCCAAGGCGTGAGCCAGTGCGTCACTCGCAGTTTTATGGCGGGCCATTCGAAGAATCTGCTGCAAGTCGGTGTCCCTCACGCCATCGACGAATGTTTGAACTGCAAGTTGGTCTGCGAAGTCCTGCGGAGCGGTAGAATAGGCCAGTGCAACCAAGCGTTCTACAGCGGCTTCGAACTCTTGTAAGTTTTCGGATGATTTCTGGTTGCGACACTTCAGTTGGGTTTGGTACACTTGTTGCAGGTGTTTGTCGCCATATCTCATTTCCAGTCGTTCCATCAGTGCACAGAAGTCTCGTTGTTGGTGGTCTGGAATGCCCTGAAGAACGTCCAATGCTTCTCCTCGTAGGGCTATGACCAGCGCCGTTGCTTTCTCAAAATTATTCCAATAATTTGCTTCTGCTGCTGCCTCGAACTGTCGCCTGTACATAGCCCAAGAAACTTTTCCATCGAAAGTCGGTGGTTTAATTCTAACTGCTCTCACAGTCTCTTCGGGCTTCACTTCGCTAACCGGTCTTGCTGTCTCTAACTTCTGACGCATTTTCTCTACTTCTTTTTGTATTTCTTCCTCCATCTCGGCTTTTAACTCTTCTTTTAGATCTTCTTTAATCTCGGCTGTTACCCCCTTTAACTCTTCTTTTAGATCTTCTTTCATCTCAGCTCTCACCCCCTTTAACTTTTCTTAAAGATCTTCTTGTTCCATTTTTAATGTCTTGAGATCTTCTTGTATAACTTCCTGTCGTAATTTTAATTCTTCTTGGCCTGCTTTAATTTCTGTCTTCATTTCTTCTTGGCCAGATTTTATTTCTTCTTGCACAGCTTTCATTTCATTCTTCATTTCATTCTTCATTTCTTTTTGTCCAGCCTTCATTTCTTCCTGTCTAGCTTTCATTTCTTCCTTCATTTGTTGCAACATGGAAAGCAGAGCACTCATTTGTTCGTCCATGGTTGCTGACTGACTTCGGGTAACAGGCATAAAGCTTCAAAAATTCTTCTTCTCCTCTTCAAGACCTCTTCAACGATACCCCACACTCAACTTCTTCTGGAATCTTCAAATTCCGCTTCATCCCACTCCTAACACCAAATGTGACGTGTTCGGTCACGTAAAACTCGAATATACAGTATGTCCAACAAATAACAACGTTTATTGATAAACAAATTTAACAAAACTAATTACAATCCAACTAGTTATACAACCCAAATAACTTCGCACAAAAACAATGTATCGCAAAACTGTCACTAAATCAAGTCACTTATCGCTCTTCAAACTTTCTCGCTTGTTTCGCTGTCAACGCTCGCTATCAACTGACTGTAGTTTGACAGTCGCCGTCGCTTATATACCTCCAGGCCAATTTTCCAGAATGTTCCATTCTTTTCTCGAAGGTTCGAGATTTTTCCCAGTGTATTTTCTCTATTTGTGTTGATGAATTCTTCTGGAATGTTCTCGATTCTTCTAGAGGGGCCCAGAAATCTATTTTCCCGTACAAAAAGATGTTGTTTACCGAAATCGTAAGTACAAATCGTGACAGTATGCAGTTCAAATAGGCAAAATCTTCACAAATTGTAAATTTTCTCAAAAAGTATAAACAAATGTATACGTTAGTCCCATATCGATAGACGCCAAATTCAATGACGAATTCGAATATGCAGTCAAAAATGGGTCATTCCATTTAAAAAAATTGACTTATGCCCCTTTGAAGCTGACCAAATTTGACCACAAATTTTGAACACCCTGTACATTTTAGTTCAAAACCACATATTTTTTTGGATAATGTGTATACCTGTCAATAAATGTTACGAGTTATAAAGCAAAATCTCATAAATTAATTGAATTACGGTTTTTTAAATGTTAACGTGCAAATGTCAATTTTTTTTTTAAAAATTAAATAACTCAAAATCCGTCAATATTTTCGGGGTAGTGCTTCTCGTAAAATATGCATAAATTCAGATTTTCTATCGGAATATGCAAAAAAAAGTATGTCATTCCGTTTAAAATAAGAAAGTTAACATCTACTTCCGGTATAACCGGATGTAAATCGAGCTTGAAAATATTTTTAAAAGAAGCGTCATAAACAGTAGCCAAGGAAGCCCAAGTTTCAGAATTGAATTCCTTCTACTAATTTATATACTTCTAATAGCTCATCAACTTGAAAAACCCTGAAAATGTACAATCCTCCGATTTCAGGCTTCAATTCCGACCGTTGCACCGCGAAAAGTCGGACCGTTGCACCGCGGTGGCGTTCGACCGTTGTACCGCGAAACGATGCGCGATGCAACGGTCCGTCTATTACGACCGTTGCACCGCGAAAAGTCGGACCGTTGTACCGCGAATTCACGCGCGGTGCAGCGGTCCGTCGATCGGACCGTTGCACCGCGAGTAGTCGGACCGTTGTACCGCGAAACGACGCGCGGTGCAACGGTCTACCTATTTCACCGGGGCCGAGTTGCGTCGATGGCGTCCATTCGGGGGGTCGACTGGGAAATGTGCGTGCTTGCCGAGCTGTTGGTGAGTTTGGACCGGTCGTGTGACTGTACGCCGGCCCTAATTGCCGCACTTCGGTCCTTTCGAATGAAATTTTTTTCAAAGTCCCGTGCGCGGTACAACTGTCGAGTCACGCGCCTGAACGAGAGTTTTTTCGCATTTACAAGAGGGGACCGGTCGTGGAGGTGACAGTTACGCCCGACATGCAAAATCGACCAAACATAACAGGTTCCCTAGAGCATGTCGGACGGTGGTTAGAGAGGAGACGAGTTGGTTTGGTTGTGCGTCTTGTCTCGGTGGTGTCGTGGGGTGGCTGTCTCGGCGGGTCGAAGGTTGCTTTGGTGCGAAGCGTTCGCTGGTAGACAGAACGACCCGGTTGTTTGCCGTTGCAGCGCATTACGGACCGCCGACCCGGGAGTGTTTGAGAGGTGGATGTGTGGTGCCGTCGGGTGGCGGCGGCGACCGGGGGTGTTTCGAAATAATGTGTGCAGCGGTCGACGCGATTACCGAGAAAAGAAAGGTCAGACAGACGGTTACAGTTACCCCGACGGTTCAGTGGTTGGTGGTGCACGGCGGCGGCGGCGGGGGCGGCGGCGATGGATGGCGGTTGGTCGACAGTCGGCCGGTCTATGACGGATTTATCTCGAGGCCGGCCCGATTTTGTCAGTTTGATGTGACGGAGGCGTGGTGTTGACGTGCTGCACCCGCGTCGCCGCGAGTGCGGCAAGATGGCAACACAGCGAGTCCACGAGCATCTGGTACGGAGTCACGCAAATGTGTTCGCGTCCGGGGCTCATACGTGGACGACCCGATCAATACCTGGGGAGTGCGACCGTCTGGTCGTGCTCCCGGTCGGTATAAGTTGAAAACAGCGGCGGCTCTCTAAAGTCCGAGCGAGAATGGTCGCCATCCGAGTGGGATGGTGATGTCGAACACGAAAACGGCGCCGGAACCCGGCAGCGGAACCGTTAACAAGTCGGGCCCTCGCATGAGATTTCGTCGGGGTAACCCAAAAGGACCCGGAGACGCCGTCGGGAGATCCGGGAAGAGTTTTCTTTTCTGCATGAGCGTTCGAGTTCCATGGAATCCTCTAGCAGGGAGATATGGTTTGGAACGCGAAGAGCACCGCAGTTGCGGCGGTGTCCGGATCTTCCCCTCGGACCTTGAAAATCCGGGAGAGGGCCACGTGCGGGTGTCGCGCCGGATCGTACCCATATCCGCAGCCGGTCTCCAAGGTTAAGAGCCTCTAGTCGATAGAATAATGTAGGTAAGGGAAGTCGGCAAATTGGATCCGTAACTTCGGGATAAGGATTGGCTCTGAGGATCGGGGCGTGTCGGGCTTGGTCGGGAAGCGGGTCCTGGCTGACGTGCCGGGCCTGGGCGAGGTGATGGTGCGGGCTTCGCGCCCGTGCCGGATCCGAGCTCGGTCCCGTGCCTTGGCCTCCCGCGGAACTTCCTTGCTGCGAGGCGTCGGTTTGCGGCTCGCGTCGCGGCCGGCTGTCCTCTTCGGCCGCCATTTAACGGTCAACTCAGAACTGGCACGGACTAGGAGAATCCGACTGTCTAATTAAAACAAAGCATTGCGATGGCCCCAGCGGGTGTTGACGCAATGTGATTTCTGCCCAGTGCTCTGAATGTCAACGTGAAGAAATTCAAGCAAGCGCGGGTAAACGGCGGGAGTAACTATGACTCTCTTGCGTTCACCACCAAGGGCCTCCCGATATTGAGCGATGCTCGTCCTGCATAGCCCAATTTCCTATACGCTCCCGTTTTGGAAGAGGACATCGTCAATCAACTTAAGTCCAGCATGTCCGACTCCGCCGGTCCCGAACGTATGCACCTACGAGACGTCAAAAGCATATCTCCTAGATGTCTGGTACTTCTATTCAACTTTATGTTGTTCAGAGGCGTTACACCTACCGCCCTACGTAGGTGCCATAGCACTCTAATTCCTAAAGGAGTGGCTAAACTGGCACCCTAGCTAATGCCGTCGCACTTTGGACCCTCTACCAAGAGCCGGGTTTACGTTGGCGCTGAAGCAATTCCACTAATTGGGCCAGAAGATCTCTTCAGGTATCTTGGGTTCCGATTCGATCCCACTGGATCCCAAAGTACTACCAACTCCGACATAACCACTGCCCTGATCCCCTCCTTCCTTCTAGGACGGGTCCACATACATCAAGGCGATTCAGCTACGGGCAGGCGTTTTACCTACCGTAGGAGGCCTACATAACCAACGCCTCCCCTTTGAACAGCGCCGTTGCAGCGCCGGTTGTCGTGCCGTGGAGTCCACCTGCCACATTCTCCAGAAATGCCCTCTCATGCATTTCGAACGCATCAGGAGACATGACAATCTGGTTAAAATTTTGTCGGATGCCGCCAGGGAAAAGGGCTGGGTGACTTCCATCGAGCCCAGATTCCGAATCCCTGACGGCCGGTTAAGAAAACCGGATATTCTTTTCGTGAGGGAATCTGAGGTCATCGTCGCCGATGTGGGCGTGTCCTGGGAACGCCTTGAGCCTCTCAGCGTCGCGCACAACAACAAGATCGCGGCGTATTCGGATCCAGTCTTCCTTCGCGCCCTCAGCACCCAGGCTATCATCGTGGGAGCTCGCGGCACTTGGTGCTCCAGCAATAACACTCTTCTGAAGGCTCTCGGTGTCAATAAATCCATCCTATCCAACCTTGTTTGCTCCGCCATCCGAGGAGGGATATTCACCCACACCTCATCCAATCGAATCGTCTGGCAGCGATGATCCCTCATCTCCTTCACCACCCACCACCTGCGCCTTGGACCAAATACTTAAAATACATATAACAACTTATTATGTAAATTAAACTATGATTCTGGCATCTTATTATTTCCCCATCTAACAGTCACGTTAAATAGTTCTGTTTTGCTTTCAAAATTATTCCTAGCCACGGCAGCAATACCTATGCCGAAATATTTATTGTAAAGTTTTTATCTCTTTTTTTATACTTTCAATAAATCATTTATAGCCAAATGCCTCGTTATCTAATTAGTGACGCGCATGAATGGATTAACGAGATTCTTTCTGTCCCTACCCCCATACCCGGCAGGTTGAGCTACCGACCGGGCGCCTCCCTAGGTGGCGGATAGGGGGAACCAACATGTACCCAACCCCTTGGTTGAGGGAATAGCTTGGGTGTTGGAGACCGTGAATAAACCGGCGCTTTCCACGTTTAGTGTCCCGCGAATAAGCGGAGCGGAACAGCTCTCTTGGCCCAGTTGTAATGTAGTGGCGGCGGGCTTAGCACCAAGGTAACGATGTCAGAACCACCTATGCCCGTGAGGGTATGTGCCTCTGAGTAATCTCGTCGTGCCCGTATACGGTCATGTCTCGCGGCGGGTGCGGTGCGGATCTTGGCTTAACTGCCTGGATCAAGAGGAAGGAAGCCTCCATAAAAAGTACCTCAATGTTAAGGTGGGGACAGGCTGAGAAGATGGATGGACGCTGGGCGAGGCGGTCGCTACTCTTCGAACCTCCGGGCAAAGGGCGCACCCGGTTGTATTAGCCTTCTACCGGGTAAGGGCGAAGGCCCCGTAGCGATTCTATACGTCGTCCCGATGCGTGGGAACAACCATGAGCGTTGAACCAAAAACTACGAAGGTAAGGAGGAGGTCGAGCAGTGGGGGCTCGAGAGCAGAGGAGGGGAGCAGGGAGATTCTTCCAGTTCCCCGCAAGAGTCCTGTTATGGGGCTCGAGGGCGGCACCAACCGTGAGGTAGCAAGGCTCAAGAGCAAGAGGGCAGGACGGGCCAAGGCAACGCGGCCAAATGTTGAGCCTAGCGGCTACGTTACCTCACCGGAGGTATCTAAAGCCGTGGGCGATGAGACCAAGCGGACTGCCAGGCTAAGGGCGAGAGCCATTAGATTGGCAGAGATTGTGGGACGCAGGGTCCTGGCGTCAGAGTCTTCGGATGAGGGCTCCGAAAAGTGGACCCGAGTAGCTGCAAGGTCCAAGGCGGAAGCCAAGGGCGCGCGGGCTAGAAGTGACGAGGAAGGTAAGTGCGCTGTGAAGGATCTGGCTAAGGCTGTGGCCAAGGATCCGGTGATCGCCGCCACACCAGTTGCTGAGGCTGCCGAGAAGCCCCTGAGACTGGCACAGCCAGCCGTTCGAGGGGAAGGCGAGCCTCGAAGGAAGCCCCTGAGACCCACGGAGTCGGTTGTTCGAGGGGAAAGCAGCGAGACGCAGTCTCAGAGGTCGGCGGGCATCACTGCCCAAAATAGCCGACGGGCTGCAGAGCTTGCAAAGATAAGGCAGAACGGGGAGTGTCTCCGTAGCTTTGTCTTTGCAGAAGCGAATAAAATTTCCAAGGCGGCCGCCAAGTTCATCTTGGACCGGCACGTAGAGTGCGAAGGAATCCTCTTGGAGACCCTCGCTGAGATGGAGATCGCGACCTGGTCAACTAGGGAAGCCTATTGGCCTGGTTGGGAGGAGGCGCTGCATCGAAGAGCCAGTCCTTTGGCTGTCTTTGAGAAGCTGAACCTCAGCGAGATGGTTTCGCAGCTGCAAGAATGGGTTGTGAACGCAAACGACCAGTGGCTACGAAGGGTTAAGAAACCAGCTAGGGCATCGCCGTCTTGGTGGACAAGTGAACTACGAAACCTGAGGAATCACCTCAGGCAGAAGAGGAAGCGAGTCCAACGGGCGAGAGGGAGAGGACACCCGAACATAGAGGTCCTTGAGGGGACCTATCGGGAGGATATCCGATCCTATAAGAGGGAGCTAAGGGCGGCGAAGGAAAGGAATTGGCAAGAGTTTGTCAGCGAAGTTGGAAATCGCGACCCGTGGGGACAGGTCTACAAGATCTGCCGCGGGAAGTAAAAGAAACACACGCTAGCAGAGATCCGGTTGGGCGACGATATCGGCCAAACCTGGGAAGAGAATACAGCGTTGCTCCTGAAAACGTGGTTCCCCGAGGGTCCGACTCTGGGCATCGGGTTCCAAATCAGGGAGCTAGGCATGCATTTTTATCGGGAAGAAATTGAAGCTGCCATTGGCAGGCTCAGAGCTGGTAAAGCGCCCGGAGTAGATGGGATCTTACCAGAAATGGTCAAGCGACTGTGGAAAGTTATCCCTGCGCATGTCAAGTGCCTCTACGACCGATGTCTGCAGACCGGCGTCTTCCCAAGTCAGTGGAAGCTTGGGAGGGTAATAACCCTACTCAAGTCTCCAAATAAGGATCGGGCCAACCCCGGATCGTATAGGCCTATTTGCCTATTACCGGTCCTAGGGAAAGTCCTGGAGAGATTGACGGTATTCCGACTGCGAACGAAGCTGGGCGACCAGCAAAGTCATAAGCAGTATGGGTTCAAGCCTGGCCAGAGCACTGAAAGTGAAGCGGGCGGTGAACATGACTGAAAAACGTTATGTTCTAGGACTGTTCATTGACTTCTCAAGCGTGTTCGACAACCTGCACTGGAGCCGTATTGTTGCGAGGCTCCAACGAGTTGGATGTGAAGAGCTCGCCCTGTGGCGTAGCTACTTTCACGAGAGAGAGGCTAGGACCTACGGATCGAGAACCCACGTGAGTAGGCCGCTCACTAGAGGTTGTCCCCAGGGGTCCGTTAGTGGTCCAGAGTGCTGGAACCTTATGATGGATGACCTGTTACATGAGTACGGGGACAGTGGGACGTGCGTTGTTGCATTTGCCGACGACCTTTTGGTCTTGATTGAGGGTAATAATCGCAGGTCGTTAGAACACCGAGGTAGTATAGCGTTAGGTGCAGCAGTGAGATGGGGGGAGTCGGTTGGCGTTGCCGTCTCTACCCAGAAAACGTGTTGTATGTTGCTGAAAGGCAAACTGGCCTAAGGAGCGGCAACTATACCGTGAAGAGTGTGCGCACCGTAAAATACCTCGGTGTGTGCGTGGGGGAAAGGATGGCCTTCTGGCCACACCTAAGAGAACTGAGGGGGAAACTACTTACGGTGGTGGGGCTCCTCAGAAGAGTGTTGCGCACTGAATGGGGGCTAGGCAAGCGGGATGTACGATGTGTGTATAAGGGCCTGCTTACAGCCTGTGCCTTGTACGGATCAAGCGTTTGGTACCAGGCGCTCCGTACCGACTGGGAGCGCTCTGCTAAGGAGAAGCGAAAGGGTAGCACTGTTGACCAGCTTGAAGGTGTGCCGCACGGTCTTTACAGAGGCAATGAAGGTCCTCATGGGAGAACTCCTATGGGGACTAGAGGCTGAGAGGCGTAGTGAGTGATGGTGACATCGTCGGGCTGTCCATACGTGAGACAAGAAAGGTAATAGAGCGTAGATTGCTACGAAGGTGGCAAGACGAGTGGGATCGGTCAGTAAACGGCAGTGTCAGGTGTAAGTTCATTGCAGATGTTCGTACCGTGAGGTCGATCGGATGGTTTGACCCTAGCATTACAGCAGGGTACTTGATCACCGGACATGGTAGTATGAATGGGTTCTTGTACCAGAGGACTGGTAGAAAGCGAGGCATGTTTGTGCGGGGGACCCGTAGAGAGCTGGATACACTTATTAGTCGAGTATCCCCTCTACGACGATATCCGAGCCGCTATACAGCTCGGTACCGTTGGCGACCCCGGGGAAGAGCCGATAGTGAGCCAGGTCCTAGCTAGGGAAGAGGGATGTGCTGCCCTAAACGAGTTTGCGAGCCATATATTTCAGAATTCGTCAGCTTCTTGACGATGCCCAGCAAGAGAACTAGGAAGAGAAGAGGGTGAAACGTACTAGAGTAATATGATCTGTGATAAGCACGGGGGTAGTGCCGGTTGCGTATTGGGGCGTGCTGGTAACGTCTGGAGGCGCATCTATCGCTGCTTTGGGGAGTATCGACCCTACGAACCCGGAGAGGACTAGCGAGGTAACGCGAGTGCGATTTCGCCCCTCGCTAGGATGGAAAACTAGTAATGCCTACTGGTACCGCGGGGATAGACACCGAGCCCGGGGCGTGCCCTTGGCGCGCCCTCGTCTATCATTGGTGTTGGACTCGCGGGGGCAGTGGTTGCGGTCCGCATGTTGGACCACGAGGCTTCTGTAGGCGCCACTACTGAAAACCTCAAAAATAACGTACAAGCGGGGCATGGATAGGCCCACCGGTGACGGCTGATGCACCAGCCCGAACCACCCGCCCTAGCTGCTTCAGCGGGGCCCCCCGGCAATTGGGCTCTCTCGGACTAATCCGCATCGCGCGAAGGGGAGACCCCAGCGGTTAATCGGCCACCCATCCATAAAAAATACATCAATCTCAAGGTGGGGACACGCTGAAAAGATGGATGGCCGCTGGGCGAGGCGGTCGCTACTGTTCGAACCTCCGGGCAAAGGGCGCACCCTGTTGTATTAGCCTTCTACCGGGTAAGGGCGAAGGCCCCGTAGCGATTCTATACGTCGTCCCGATGCGTGGGAACAACTATGAGCGTTGCACCAAAAACTACGAAGGTAAGGAGGTCGAGCAGTGTGGGCTCGAGAGCAGAGGAGGGGAGCAGGGAGATTCTTCCAGTTCCCCGCAAGAGTCCTGTTGTGAGGCTCGAGGGCGGCGCCAACCGTGAGGTAGCAAGGCCCAAGAGCAAGAGGGCAGGACGGGCCAAGGCAACGCTGCCAAATTTTGAACCTAGCGGCTACGTTACCTCACCGGAGGTATCTAAAGCCGTGGCCGATGAGACCAAGCGGACTGCCAGGCTAAGGGCGAGAGCCATTAGTTTGGCAGAGATTGTGGGACACAGGGTCCTGGCGTCGGAGTCTTCGTATGAGGGCTCCGAAAAGTGGACCGGAGTAGCTGCAAGGTCCAAGGCGGAAGCCTAGGGCGCGCGAGCTAGAAGTGACGAGGAAGAACCCACGTAAGTAGGCCGCTCACTAGAGGTTGTCCCCAGGGGTCCGTTAGTGGTCCAGAGTGCTGGAACCTTATGATGGATGACCTGTTACATGAGTACGGGGACAGTGGGACGTGCGTTGTTGCATTTGCCGACGACCTTTTGGTCTTGGTTAAGGGTAATAATCGCAGGTCGTTAGAACACCGAGGTAGTATAGCGTTAGGTGCAGCAGTGAGATGGGGGGAGTCGGTTGGCGTTGCCGTCTCTACCCACAAAACGTGTTGTATGTTGCTGAAAGGCAAACTGGCCGGTAGTAGGCCCCCCTGCCTAAGGAGCGGCAACTACACCGTGAAGAGTGTGCGCACCGTAAATTTAGCTCGGTGTGTGCGTGGGAGAAAGGAGAGCGCTCTGCTAAGGAGAAGGGAAAAGGTAGCACTGTTGGCCATCTTGAAGGTGTGCCGCACGGTCTCTACGGAGGCAATGGAAGTCCTCATGGGAGAACTCCCATGGGGACTAGAGGCTGAGAGGCGTGCGCTCATCATCAAAGCGAAACAAGTGATAGCGATGGACCCCGGTGATGTAGTGAGTGATGGTGACAGCGTCGGGCTGTCCATACGTGATACAAGAAAGGTCATAGAGCGTAGATTGCTACGAAGGTGGCAAGACGAGGTAAACGGCAGTGTCACGTGTAAGTTCATTCCAGATGTTCGTACCGTGAGGTCGATCGGATGGTTTGACCCTAGCATTACAACAGGGTACTTGATCACCGGACATGGTAGTATGAATGGGTTCTTATACCAGAGGACTGGTAGAAAGCGAGGCATGTTTGTGCGGGGGACCCGTAAAGAGCTGGATACACTGATTATCGAGTGTCCCCTCTACGACGATATCCGAGCCGCCATACAGCTCGGTACCGTTGGCGACCCCGGGGAAGAGCCGATGGTGAGCCAAGTCCTAGCTAGGGAAGAGAGATGTGCTGCCCTAAACGAGTTTGCGAGCCGGATATTTCAGAGAAGACGTCAGCTCCTTGACGATGCCCAGCAAGAGAACTAGGAAGAGAAGAGGGTGAAACGTACTAGAGTAATATGATCTGTGATAAGCACGGGGGTAGTGCGGGTTACGTATTGGGGCGTGCTGGTAACGTCTGGAGGCGCATCTATCACTGCTTTGGGGAGTATCGACCCTACGAACCCGGAGAGGACTAGCGAGGTAACGCGAGTGCGATTTCGCCCCTCGCTAGGATGGCAAACAAGTAATGCCTACTGGTACCGCGGGGATAGACACCGAGCGCGGGGCGTGCCCTTGGCGCGCCCTCGTCTATCATTGGTGTTGGACTCGCGGGGGCAGTGGTTGCGGTCCGCATGTTGGACCACGAGGCTTCTGTAGACGCCACTACCGAAAACCTCAAAAATAACGTACTAGCGGGGCATGGATAGACCCACCGGTGACGGCTGATGCACCAGCCCGAACCACCCGCCCTAACTGCTTCAGCGGGGCCCCCCGGCAATTGGGCTCTCTGGGACCAATCCGCATCGCGCGAAGGGGAGACCCCAGGGGTTAGTCGGCCACTCAGGTACAGGTACGCCTGGAACTGGCGTGTGGATAAGCCTATTAAGGCAGGTGCTGCACGTTAAATCCTACTTACTTGTCCCTACCTACTGGATCAAGAGGAAGGAAACCTCCATAAAAAATACCTCAATCTTAGGGTGGGGACAGGCTGAGAAGATGGATGGACGCTGGGCGAGGCGGTCGCTACTGTTCGAACCTCCGGGCAAAGGGCGCACCCGGTTGTATTAGCTTTCAACCGATTAAGGGCGAAGGCCCCGTAGCGATTCTATACGTCGTCCCGATGCGTGGGAACAACTATGAGCGTTGAACCAAAAACTACGAATGTAAGGAGGAGGTCGAGCAGTGTGGGCTCGAGAGCAGAGGAGGGGAGCAGGGAGATTCTTCCAGTTCCCCGCAAGAGTCCTGTTGTGGGGCTCGAGGGCGGCGCCAACCGTGAGGTAGCAAGGCCCAAGAGCAAGAGGGCAGGACGGGCCAAGGCAACGCGGCCAAATATTGAGCCTACCGGCTAAGGGCGAGAGCCATTAGATTGGCAGAGATTGTGGGACGCAGGGTCCTGGCGTCAGAGTCTTCGGATGAGGGCTCCGAAAAGTGGACCCGAGTAGCTGCAAGGTCCAAGGCGGAAGCCAAGGGCGCGCGGGCTAGAAGTGACGAGGAAGGTAAGTGCGCTGTGAAGGATCTGGCTAAGGCTGTGGCCAAGGCCAAGGATCCGGTGATCGCCGCCACACCCGTTGCTAAGGCTGCCGAGAAGCCCCTGAGACTGGCACAGCCAGCCGTTCGAGGGGAAGGCGAACCTCGAAGGAAGCCCCTGAGGCCGACGGAGTTGGTTGTTCGAGGAGAAAGCAGCGAGACGCAGTCTCAGAGGTCGGCGGGCATCACTGCCCAAAGTAGCCGACGGGCTGCAGAGCTTGCAAAGATAAGGCAGGTCGGGGAGAGTCTCCGTAGCTTTGTCTTTGCAGAAGCGAATAAGATCTCCAAGGCGGCCGCCAAGTTCATCTTGGACCGGCACGCAGTGTGCGAGGGAATCCTCTTGGAGACCCTCGTTGAGAAGGAGATCGCGACCTGGTCAACTAGGGATGCCTATTGGCCTGGTTGGGAGGAGGCACTGCTTCGAAAAGCCAGTCCCTTGGCTGTCTTTGAGAAGCTGAACCTCAGCGAGATGGTTTCGCAGCTGCAAGAATGGGTTGTGAACGCAAACGACCAGTGGCTACGAAGGGTTAAGAAACCAGCTAGGGCATCGCCGTCCTGGTGGACAAGTGAACTCCGAAACCTGAGGAATCACCTCAGGCAGAAGAGGTAGCGAGTCCAACGGGCGAGAGGGAGAGGACACCCGAACATAGAGGTCCTTGAGGGGGCCTATCGGGAGGATATCCGATCCTATAAGAGGGAGCTAAGGGCGGCGAAGGAAAGGAATTGGCAAGAGTTTGTCAGCGAAGTTGGAAATCGCGACCCGTGGGAACAGGTCTACAAGATCTGCCGCGGGAAGTAAAAGAAACACACGCTAGCAGAGATCCGGTAGGGCGACGAAATCGGCCAAACCTGGGAAGAGAATACAGCGTTGCTCCTGAAAACGTGGTTCCCCGAAGGTCCGACTCTGGGCATCGGGGTCCAAATCAGGGAGCTAGGCATGCATTTTGATCGGGAAGAAAGTGTCCGGAGTAGATGGGATCTTACCAGAAATGGTCAAGCGACTGTGGAAGGTTATCCCTGCGCAGGTCAAGTGCCTCTACGACCGATGTCTGCAGACCGACGTCTTCCCAAGACAGTGGAAGCTTGGGAGGGTAATAACCCTACTCAAGGCTCCGAATAAGGATCGGGCCAACCCCGGATCGTATAGGCCTATTTGCCTATTACCGGTCCTAGAGAAAGTCCTGGAGAGATTGATGGTATTCCGACTGCGAACGAAGCTGGGCGACCAGCAAAGTGATAAGCAGTACGGGTTCAAGCCTGGCCAGAGCACTGAAAGTGCCTGGTGTGATGTGAAGCGGGCGGTGAACATGTCTGAAAAACGTTATGTTCTAGGACTGTTCATTGACTTCTCATGCGCGTTCGACAACCTGCACTGCAGCCGTATTGTCGCGAGGCTCCAACGAGTTGGATGTGAAGAGCTAGCCCTGTGGCGTAGCTACTTTCATGAGAGGGAGGTTAGGGCCTACGGATCGAGAACCCACGTGAGTATGCCGCTCACTAGAGGTTGTCCCCAGGGGTCCGCCAGTGACCCAGAGTGCTGGAACCTTATGATGGATGACCTGTTACATGAGTACGGGGACAGTGGGACGTGCGTTGTTGCATTTGCCGACGACCTTTTGGTCTTGGTTGAGGGTAATAATCGCAGGTAGATAGAACCCCGAGGTAGTATAGCGTTAGGTGCAGCAGTGACATGGGGGGAGTCGGTTGGCGTTGCCGTCTCTACCCAGAAATCGTGTTGTATGTTGCTGAAAGGCAAACTGGCCGGTAGTAGGCCCCCCTGCCCAAGGAGCGGCAACTACACCGTGAAGAGTGTGCGCACCGTAAAATAGCTCGGTGTGTGCGTGGGAGAAAGGATGGCCTTCTGGCCACACCTAAGAGAACTGAGGGGTAAACTACTTACGGTAGTGGGGCTCCTCAGAAGAGTGTTGCACACTGAATGGGGGCTAGGCAAGCGGGCTGTACGATGTGTGTATAAGGGCTTGCTTACAGCCTGTGCCTTGTGCGGATCAAGCGTTTGGTAGCAAGCGCTCCGTACCCAGACTGGGAGCGCTCTGCTAAGGAGAAGTGAAAGGGTAGCACTGTTGGCTATCTTGAAGGTGCGCCGCACGGTCGTTACAGAGGCAATGGAAGTTCTCATGGGAGAACTCCCATGGGCACTAGAGGCGTGCGCTCATCTTCAAAGCGAAACAAGGGATAGCGATGGACCCCAGTGACGTAGCGAGTGATGGTGACATCGCCGGGCTGTCCATACGTGAGACAAGAAAGGTCATAGAGCGTAGATTGCTACGAAGGCGGCAAGACGAGTGGGATCGGTTGGTAAACGGCCGTGTCACGTATAAGTTCATTCCAGATGTTCGTACCGTGAGGTCGATCGGATGGTTTGACCCTAGTATGACAGCAGGGTACTTGATCACCGGACATGGTAGTATGAATGGGTTCTTGTACCAGAGGACTGGTAGAAAGCGAGGCATGTTTGTGCGGGGGACCCGTAGAGAGCTGGATACACTTATTAGTCTAGTGTCCCCTCTACGACGATATCCGAGCCGCTATACAGCTCGGTATCGTTGGCGGCCCCGGGGAAGTACCGATAGTGAGCCAGGTCCTAGCTAGGGAAGAGGGATGTGCTGTCCTAAACGAGTTTGCGAGCCAGGTATTTCAGAGAAGGCGGTAGATCCTTGCCGATGCCCAGCAAGAGAACTAGGAAGAGAAAAGGGTGAAACGTACTAGAGTAATATGATCGCCGCCGTCGTACCGCCCCACTACAGCCCTCCCACCACCACCGCCGCCGAAGATGATCCCATTGAAACATTCCTTCGGCGGTTGCTTTCTGACGGTTACACCATCGCGGAGGACAGGCAGTTCTTAACACCCCTTCTTCGCCCTAACACCGATGGGGAAGCCATATTGGAGGACTTCATTCTCCGCATCCGTGGCGAAGTTAGACCTACCTTACGGCGTGTCAGAACTCCTCCTGACGAAAACATTCCATCCAATCCCCTCAGTAAGCAACAGGCAGGGATCGCCCGGTACCGCCTTGCCAGGAAGCTCTATAAGAGCAACAGAGCTTCACTGGCTCAGAGAGTCATCGATGGTCTGGATCTCGATCTCCCTCCGACCACCCCCCACCCAGACGACCTCCGAGCCGCCTACGCCGAAATATTTAAAGCACCAGACACCACCAAGGGCCTCCCGATATTGAGCGATGCTCGTCCTGCATAGCTCAATTTCCTATACGCTCCCGTTTTGGAAGAGGACATCGTCAATCAACTTAAGTCCAGCATGTCCGACTCCGCCGGTCCCGAACGTATGCACCTACGAGACGTCAAAAGCATATCTCCTAGATGTCTGGCACTTCTATTCAACTTTATGTTGTTCAGAGGCGTCACACCTACCGCCCTACGTAGGTGCCGTAGCACTCTAATTCCTAAAGGAGTGGCTATACTGGCACCCTAGCTAATGCCGTCGCACTTTGGACCCTCTACCAAGAGCCGGGTTTACGTTGGCGCTGAAGCAATTCCACTAATTGGGCCAGAAGATCTCTTCAGGTATCTTGGGTTCCGATTCCATCCCACTGGAACCCAAAGTACTACCAACTCCGACATAACCACTGCCCTGATCCCCTCCTTCCTTCTAGGACGGGTCCACATACATCAAGGCGATTCAGCTACGGGCAGGCGTTTTACCTAACGTAGGAGGCCTACATAACCAACGCCTCCCCTTTGAACAGCGCCGTTGCAGCGCCGGTTGTCGTGCCGTGGAGTCCACCTGCCACATTCTCCAGAAATGCCCTCTCATGCATTTCGAACGCATCAGGAGACATGACAATCTGGTTAAAATTTTGTCGGATGCCGCCAGGGAAAAGGGCTGGGTGACTTCCATCGAGCCCAGATTCCGAATCCCTGACGGCCGGTTAAGAAAACCGGATATTCTTTTCGTGAGGGAATCTGAGGTCATCGTCGCCGATGTGGGCGTGTCCTGGGAACGCCTTGAGCCTCTCAGCGTCGCGCACAACAACAAGATCGCGGCGTATTCGGATCCAGTCTTCCTTCGCGCCCTCAGCACCCAGGCTATCATCGTGGGAGCTCGCGGCACCTGGTGCTCCAGCAATAACACTCTTCTGAAGGCTCTCGGTGTCAATAAATCCATCCTATCCAACCTTGTTTGCTCCGCCATCCGAGGAGGGATATTCACCCACACCTCATCCAATCGAATCGTCTGGCAGCGATGATCCCTCATCTCCTTCACCACCCACCACCTGCGCCTTGGACCAAATACTTAAAATACATATAACAACTTATTATGTAAATTAAACTATGATTCTGGCATCTTATTATTTCCCCATCTAACAGTCACGTTAAATAGTTCTGTTTTGCTTTCAAAATTATTCCTAGCCACGGCAGCAATACCTATGCCGAAATATTTATTGTAAAGTTTTTATCTCTTTTTTTATACTTTCAATAAATCATTTATAGCCAAATGCCTCGTTATCTAATTAGTGACGCGCATGAATGGATTAACGAGATTCTTTCTGTCCCTACCCACATACCCGGCAGGTTGAGCTACCGACCGGGCGCCTCCCTAGGTGGCGGATAGGGGGAACCAACATGTACCCAACCCCTTGGTTGAGGGAATAGCTTGGGTGTTGGAGACCGTGAATAAACCGGCGCTTTCCACGTTTAGTGTCCCGCGAATAAGCGGAGCGGACCAGCTCTCTTGGCCCAGTTGTAATGTAGTGGCGGCGGGCTTAGCACCAAGGTAACGATGTCAGAACCACCTATGCCCGTGAGGGTATGTGCCTCTGAGTAATCTCGTCGTGCCCGTATACGGTCATGTCTCGAGGCGAGTGCGGTGCGGATCTTGGCTTAACTGCCGGGATCAAGAGGAAGGAAACCTCCATAAAAAATACCTCAATGTTAAGGTGGGGACAGGCTGAGAAGATGGATGGACGCTGGGCGAGGCGGTCGCTACTCTTCGAACCTCCGGGCAAAGGGCGCACCCGGTTGTATTAGCCTTCTACCGGGTAAGGGCGAAGGCCCCGTAGCGATTCTATACGTCGTCCCGATGCGTGGGAACAACCATGAGCGTTGAACCAAAAACTACGAAGGTAAGGAGGAGGTCGAGCAGTGGGGGCTCGAGAGCAGAGGAGGGGAGCAGGGAGATTCTTCCAGTTCCCCGCAAGAGTCCTGTTGTGGGGCTCGAGGGCGGCACCAACCGTGAGGTAGCAAGGCCCAAGAGCAAGAGGGCAGGACGGGCCAAGGCAACGCGGCCAAATGTTGAGCCTAGCGGCTACGTTACCTCACCGGAGGTATCTAAAGCCGTGGGCGATGAGACCAAGCGGACTGCCAGGCTAAGGGCGAGAGCCATTAGATTGGCAGAGATTGTGGGACGCAGGGTCCTGGCGTCAGAGTCTTCGGATGAGGGCTCCGAAAAGTGGACCCGAGTAGCTGCAAGGTCCAAGGCGGAAGCCAAGGGCGCGCGGGCTAGAAGTGACGAGGAAGGTAAGTGCGCTGTGAAGGATCTGGCTAAGGCTGTGGCCAAGGCCAAGGATCCGGTGATCGCCGCCACACCAGTTGCTGAGGCTGCCGAGAAGCCCCTGAGACTGGCACAGCCAGCCGTTCGAGGGGAAGGCGAGCCTCGAAGGAAGCCCCTGAGACCCACGGAGTCGGTTGTTCGAGGGGAAAGCAGCGAGACGCAGTCTCAGAGGTCGGCGGGCATCACTGCCCAAAGTAGCCGACGGGCTGCAGAGCTTGCAAAGATAAGGCAGAACGGGGAGTGTCTCCATAGCTTTGTCTTTGCAGAAGCGAATAAAATCTCCAAGGCGGCCGCCAAGTTCATCTTGGACCGGCACGTAGAGTGCGAAGGAATCCTCTTGGAGACCCTCGCTGAGGTGGAGATCGCGACCTGGTCAACTAGGGAAGCCTATTGGCCTGGTTGGGAGGAGGCGCTGCATCGAAGAGCCAGTCCTTTGGCTGTCATTGAGAAGCTGAACCTCAGCGAGATGGTTTCGCAGCTGCAAGAATGGGTTGTGAACGCAAACGACCAGTGGCTACGAAGGGTTAAGAAACCAGCTAGGGCATCGCCGTCTTGGTGGACAAGTGAACTACGAAACCTGAGGAATCACCTCAGGCAGAAGAGGAAGCGAGTCCAACGGGCGAGAGGGAGAGGACACCCGAACATAGAGGTCCTTGAGGGGACCTATCGGGAGGATATCCGATCCTATAAGAGGGAGCTAAGGGCGGCGAAGGAAAGGAATTGGCAAGAGTTTGTCAGCGAAGTTGGAAATCGCGACCCGTGGGGACAGGTCTACAAGATCTGCCGCGGGAAGTAAAACAAACACACGCTAGCAGAGATCCGGTTGGGCGACGATATCGGCCAAACCTGGGAAGAGAATACAGCGTTGCTCCTGAAAACGTGGTTCCCCGAGGGTCCGACTCTCGGCATCGGGTTCCAAATCAGGGAGCTAGGCATGCATTTTTATCGGGAAGAAATTGAAGCTGCCATTGGCAGGCTCAGAGCTGGTAAAGCGCCCGGAGTAGATGGGATCTTACCAGAAATGGTCAAGCGACTGTGGAAAGTTATCCCTGCGCATGTCAAGTGCCTCTACGACCGATGTCTGCAGACCGGCGTCTTCCCAAGTCAGTGGAAGCTTGGGAGGGTAATAACCCTACTCAAGTCTCCAAATAAGGATCGGGCCAACCCCGGATCGTATAGGCCTATTTGCCTATTACCGGTCCTAGGGAAAGTCCTGGAGAGATTGACGGTATTCCGACTGCGAACGAAGCTGGGCGACCAGCAAAGTGATAAGCAGTACGGGTTCAAGCCTGGCCAGAGCACTGAAAGTGCCTGGTGTGATGTGAAGCGGGCGGTGAACATGTCTGAAAAACGTTATGTTCTAGGACTGTTCATTGACTTCTCAAGCGCGTTCGACAACCTGCACTGGAGCCGTATTGTCGCGAGGCTCCAACGAGTTGGATGTGAAGAGCTCGCCCTGTGGCGTAGCTACTTTCACGAGAGAGAGGCTAGGACCTACGGATCGAGAACCCACGTGAGTAGGCCGCTCACTAGAGGTTGTCCCCAGGGGTCCGTTAGTGGTCCAGAGTGCTGGAACCTTATGATGGATGACCTGTTACATGAGTACGGGGACAGTGGGACGTGCGTTGTTGCATTTGCCGACGACCTTTTGGTCTTGGTTAAGGGTAATAATCGCAGGTCGTTAGAACACCGAGGTAGTATAGCGTTAGGTGCAGCAGTGCGATGGGGGAGTCGGTTGGCGTTGCCGTCTCTACCCACAAAACGTGTTGTATGTTGCTGAAAGGCAAACTGGCCGATAGTAGGCCCCCCTGCCTAAGGAGCGGCAACTACACCGTGAAGAGTGTGCGCACCGTAAAATAGCTCGGTGTGTGCGTGGGAAAAAGGATGGCCTTCTGGCCACACCTAAGAGAACTGAGGGGTAAACTACTTACGGTGGTGGGGCCCCTCAGAAGTGTGTTGCGCACTGAATGGGGGCTAGGCAAGCGGGCTGTAAGATGTGTGTATAAGGGCCTGCTTACAACCTGTGCCTTGTACGGATCAAGCGTTTGGTACCAGGCGCTCAGTACCCAGACTGGGAGCGCTCTGCTAAGGAGAAGTGAAAGGGTAGCACTGTTGGCTATCTTGAAGGTGCGCCGCACGGTCGTTACAGAGGCAATGGAAGTTCTCATGGGAGAACTCCCATGGGCACTAGAGGCGTGCGCTCAACTTCAAAGCGAAACAAGGGATAGCGATGGACCCCAGTGACGTAGCGAGTGATGGTGACATCGCCGGGCTGTCCATACGTGAGACAAGAAAGGTCATAGAGCGTAGATTGCTACGAAGGCGGCAAGACGAGTGGGATCGGTTGGTAAACGGCCGTGTCACGTATAAGTTCATTCCAGATGTTCGTACCGTGAGGTCGATCGGATGGTTTGACCCTAGCATGACAGCAGGGTACTTGATCACCGGACATGGTAGTATGAATGGGTTCTTGTACCAGAGGACTGGTAGAAAGCGAGGCATGTTTGTGCGGGGGACCCGTAGAGAGCTGGATACACTTATTAGTCTAGTGTCCCCTCTACGACGATATCCGAGCCGCTATACAGCTCGGTATCGTTGGCGGCCCCGGGGAAGTACCGATGGTGAGCCAGGTCCTAGCTAGGGAAGAGGGATGTGCTGTCCTAAACGAGTTTGCGAGCCACATATTTCAGAGAAGGCGGTAGATCCTTGCCGATGCCCAGCAAGAGAACTAGGAAGAGAAAAGGGTGAAACGTACTAGAGTAATATGATCGCCGCCGTCGTACCGCCCCACTACAGCCCTCCCACCACCACCGCCGCCGAAGATGATCCCATTGAAACATACCTTCGGCGGTTACTTTCTGACGGTTACACCATCGCGGAGGACAGGCAGTTCTTAACACCCCTTCTTCGCCCTAACACCGATGGGGAAGCCATATTGGAGGACTTCATTCTCCGCATCCGTGGCGAAGTTAGACCTACCTTACGGCGTGTCAGAACTCCTCCTGACGAAAACATTCCATCCAATCCCCTCAGTAAGCAACAGGCAGGGATCGCCCGGTACCGCCTTGCCAGGGAGCTCTATAAGAGCAACAGAGCTTCACTGGCTCAGAGAGTCATCGATGGTCTGGATCTCGATCTCCCTCCGACCACCCCCCACCCAGACGACCTCCGAGCCGCCTACGCCGAAATATTTAAAGCACCAGACACCACCAAGGGCCTCCCGATATTGAGCGATGCTCGTCCTGCATAGCCCAATTTCCTATACGCTCCCGTTTTGGAAGAGGACATCGTCAATCAACTTAAGTCCAGCATGTCCGACTCCGCCGGTCCCGAACGTATACACCTACGAGACGTCAAAAGCATATCTCCTAGATGTCTGGCACTTCTATTCAACTTTATGTTGTTCAGAGGCGTTACACCTACCGCCCTACGTAGGTGCCGTAGCACTCTAATTCCTAAAGGAGTGGCTAAACTGGCACCCTAGCTAATGCCGTCGCACTTTGGACCCTCTACCAAGAGCCGGGTTTACGTTGGCGCTGAAGCAATTCCACTAATTGGGCCAGAAGATCTCTTCAGGTATCTTGGGTTCCGATTCCATCCCACTGGAACCCAAAGTACTACCAACTCCGACATAACCACTGCCCTGATCCCCTTCTTCCTTCTAGGACGGGTCCACATACATCAAGGCGATTCAGCTACGGGCAGGCGTTTTACCTACCGTAGGAGGCCTATATAACCAACGCCTCCCCTTTGAACAGCGCCGTTGCAGCGCCGGTTGTCGTGCCGTGGAGTCCACCTGCCACATTCTCCAGAAATGCCCTCTCATGCATTTCGAACGCATCAGGAGACATGACAATCTGGTTAAAATTTTGTCGGATGCCGCCAGGGAAAAGGGCTGGGTGACTTCCATCGAGCCCAGATTCCGAATCCCTGACGGCCGGTTAAGAAAACCGGATATTCTTTTCGTGAGGGAATCTGAGGTCATCGTCGCCGATGTGGGCGTGTCCTGGGAACGCCTTGAGCCTCTCAGCGTCGCGCACAACAACAAGATCGCGGCGTATTCGGATCCAGTCTTCCTTCGCGCCCTCAGCACCCAGGCTATCATCGTGGGAGCTCGCGGCACCTGGTGCTCCAGCAATAACACTCTTCTGAAGGCTCTCGGTGTCAATAAATCCATCCTATCCAACCTTGTTTGCTCCGCCATCCGAGGAGGGATATTCACCCACACCTCATCCAATCGAATCGTCTGGCAGCGATGATCCCTCATCTCCTTCACCACCCACCACCTGCGCCTTGGACCAAATACTTAAAATACATATAACAACTTATTATGTAAATTAAACTATGATTCTGGCATCTTATTATTTCCCCATCTAACAGTCACGTTAAATAGTTCTGTTTTGCTTTCAAAATTATTCCTAGCCACGGCAGCAATACCTATGCCGAAATATTTATTGTAAAGTTTTTATCTCTTTTTTTATACTTTCAATAAATCATTTATAGCCAAATGCCTCGTTATCTAATTAGTGACGCGCATGAATGGATTAACGAGATTCTTTCTGTCCCTACCCCTATACCCGGCAGGTTGAGCTACCGACCGGGCGCCTCCCTAGGTGGCGGATAGGGGGAACCAACATGTACCCAACCCCTTGGTTGAGGGAATAGCTTGGGTGTTGGAGACCGTGAATAAACCGGCGCTTTCCACGTTTAGTGTCCCGCGAATAAGCAGAGCGGACCAGCTCTCTTGGCCCAGTTGTAATGTAGTGGCGGCGGGCTTAGCACCAAGGTAACGATGTCAGAACCACCTATGCCCGTGAGGGTATGTGCCTCTGAGTAATCTCGTCGTGCCCGTATACGGTCATGTCTCGAGGCGAGTGCGGTGCGGATCTTGGCTTAACTGCCGGGATCAAGAGGAAGGAAACCTCCATAAAAAATACCTCAATGTTAAGGTGGGGACAGGCTGAGAAGATGGATGGACGCTGGGCGAGGCGGTCGCTACTCTTCGAACCTCCGGGCAAAGGGCGCACCCGGTTGTATTAGCCTTCTACCGGGTAAGAGCGAAGGCCCCGTAGCGATTCTATACGTCGTCCCGATGCGTGGGAACAACCATGAGCGTTGAACCAAAAACTACGAAGGTAAGGAGGAGGTCGAGCAGTGGGGGCTCGAGAGCAGAGGAGGGGAGCAGGGAGATTCTTCCAGTTCCCCGCAAGAGTCCTGTTGTGGGGCTCGAGGGCGACACCAACCGTGAGGTAGCAAGGCCCAAGAGCAAGAGGGCAGGACGGGCCAAGGCAACGCGGCCAAATGTTGAGCCTAGCGGCTACGTTACCTCACCGGAGGTATCTAAAGCCGTGGGCGATGAGACCAAGCGGACTGCCAGGCTAAGGGCGAGAGCCATTAGATTGGCAGAGATTGTGGGACGCAGGGTCCTGGCGTCAGAGTCTTCGGATGAGGGCTCCGAAAAGTGGACCCGAGTAGCTGCAAGGTCCAAGGCGGAAGCCAAGGGCGCGCGGGCTAGAAGTGACGAGGAAGGTAAGTGCGCTGTGAAGGATCTGGCTAAGGCTGTGGCCAAGGCCAAGGATCCGGTGATCGCCGCCACACCAGTTGCTGAGGCTGCCGAGAAGCCCCTGAGACTGGCACAGCCAGCCGTTCGAGGGGAAGGCGAGCCTCGAAGGAAGCCCCTGAGACCCACGGAGTCGGTTGTTCGAGGGGAAAGCAGCGAGACGCAGTCTCAGAGGTCGGCGGGCATCACTGCCCAAAGTAGCCGACGGGCTGCAGAGCTTGCAAAGATAAGGCAGAACGGGCAGTGTCTCCATAGCTTTGTCTTTGCAGAAGCGAATAAAATCTCCAAGGCGGCCGCCAAGTTCATCTTGGACCGGCACGTAGAGTGCGAAGGAATCCTCTTGGAGACCCTCGCTGAGATGGAGATCGCGACCTGGTCAACTAGGGAAGCCTATTGGCCTGGTTGGAAGGAGGCGCTGCATCGAAGAGCCAGTCCTTTGGCTGTCTTTGAGAAGCTGAACCTCAGCGAGATGGTTTCGCAGCTGCAAGAATGGGTTGTGAACGCAAACGACCAGTGGCTACGAAGGGTTAAGAAACCAGCTAGGGCATCGCCGTCTTGGTGGACAAGTGAACTACGAAACCTGAGGAATCACCTCAGGCAGAAGAGGAAGCGAGTCCAACGGGCGAGAGGGAGAGGACACCCGAACATAGAGGTCCTTGAGGGGACCTATCGGGAGGATATCCGATCCTATAAGAGGGAGCTAAGGGCGGCGAAGGAAAGGAATTGGCAAGAGTTTGTCAGCGAAGTTGGAAATCGCGACCCGTGGGGACAGGTCTACAAGATCTGCCGCGGGAAGTAAAAGAAACACACGCTAGCAGAGATCCGGTTGGGCGACGATATCGGCCAAACCTGGGAAGAGAATACAGCGTTGCTCCTGAAAACGTGGTTCCCCGAGGGTCCGACTCTGGGCATCGGGTTCCAAATCAGGGAGCTAGGCATGCATTTCGAGCGCGGGCTGTACGATGTGTGTATAAGGGCCTGCTTACAGCCTGTGCCTTGTACGGATCAAGCGTTTGGTACCAGGCGCTCCGTACCCAGACTGGGAGCGCTCTGCTAAGGAGAAGCGAAAGGGTAGCACTGTTGACCAGCTTGAAGGTGTGCCGCACGGTCTTTACAGAGGCAATGAAGGTCCTCATGGGAGAACTCCTATGGGGACTAGAGGCTGAGAGGCGTAGTGAGTGATGGTGACATCGTCGGGCTGTCCATACGTGAGACAAGAAAGGTAATAGAGCGTAGATTGCTACGAAGGTGGCAAGACGAGTGGGATCGGTCAGTAAACTGTGGGTAGAGAATACAGCGTTGCTCCTGAAAACGTGGTTCCCCGAGGGTCCGACTCTGGGCATCGGGTTCCAAATCAGGGAGCTAGGCATGCATTTTTATCGGGAAGAAATTGAAGCTGCCATTGGCAGGCTCAGAGCTGGTAAAGTGCCCGGAGTAGATAGGACCTTACCAGAAATGGTCAAGCGACTGTGGAAGGTTATCCCTGCGCATGTCAAGTGCCTCTACGACCGATGTCTGCACACCGACGACTTCCCAAGACAGTGGAAGCTTGGGAGGGTAATAACCCTACTCAAGGCTCCGAATAAGGATCGGGCCAACCCCGGATCGTATAGGCCTATTTGCCTATTACCGGTCCTAGGGAAAGTCCTGGAGAGATTGTAGGTATTCCGACTGCGAACGAAGCTGGGCGACCAGCAAAGTCATAAGCAGTACGGTTTCAAGCCTGGCCAGAGCACTGAAAGTGCCTGGTGTGAAGTGAAGCGGGCGGTGAACATGACTGAAAAACGTTATGTTCTAGGACTGTTCATTGACTTCTCAAGCGCGTTCGACAACCTGCACTGGAGCCGTATTGTCGCGAGGCTCCAACGAGTTGGATGTGAAGAGCTCGCCCTGTGGCGTAGCTACTTTCACGAGAGAGAGGTTAGGACCTACGGATCGAGAACCCACGTGAGTAGGCCGCTCACTAGAGGTTGTCCCCAGGGGTCCGTTAGTGGGCCAGAGTGCTGGAACCTTATGATGGATGACCTGTTACATGAGTACGGGGACAGTGGGACGTGCGTTGTTGCATTTGCCGACGACCTTTTGGTCTTGGTTGAGGGTAATAATCGCAGGTCGTTAGAACACCGAGGTAGTATAGCGTTAGGTGCAGCAGTGAGATGGGGGGAGTCGGTTGGCGTTGCCGTCTCTACCCACAAAACGTGTTGTATGTTGCTGAAAGGCAAACTGGCCGGTAGTAGGCCCCCTGCCTACGGAGCGGCAACTACACCGTGAAGAGTGCGCACCGTAAAATAGCTCGGTGTGTGCGTAGGAGAAAGGATGGCCTTCTGGCCACACCTAAGAGAACTGAGGGGTAAACTACTTACGGTGGTGGGGCCCCTCAGAAGTGTGTTGCGCACTGAATGGGGGCCAGGCAAGCGGGCTGTAAGATGTGTGCATAAGGGCCTGCTTACAGCCTGTGCCTTGTACGGATCAAGCGTTTGGTACCAGGCGCTCAGTACCCAGACTGGGAGCGCTCTGCTAAGGAGAAGTGAAAGGGTAGCACTGTTGGCCATTTTGAAGGTGCGCCGCACGGTCTCTACAGAGGCAATGGAAGTTCTCATGGGAGAACTCCCATGGGCACTAGAGGCGTGCGCTCATCTTCAAAGCGAAACAAGGGATAGCGATGGACCCCAGTGACGTAGCGAGTGATGGTGACATCGCCGGGCTGTCCATACGTGAGACAAGAAAGGTCATAGAGCGTAGATTGCTACGAAGGTGGCAAGACGAGTGGGATCGGTCGGTAAACGGCCGTGTCACGTATAAGTTCATTCCAGATGTTCGTACCGTGAGGTCGATCGGATGGTTTGACCCTAGCATTACAGCAGGGTACTTGATCACCGGACATGGTAGTATGAATGGGTTCTTGTACCAGAGGACTGGTAGAAAGCGAGGCATGTTTGTGCGGGGGACCCGTAGAGAGCTGGATACACTTATTAGTTGAGTGTCCCCTCTACAGCTCGGTATCGTTGGCGGCCCCGGGGAAGTGCCGATGGTGAGCCAGGTCCTAGCTAGGGAAGAGGGATGTGCTGCCCTAAACGAGTTTGCGAGCCAGGTATTTCAGAGAAGGCGGTAGCTCCTTGCCGATGCCCAGCAAGAGAACTAGGAAGAGAAAAGGGTGAAACGTACTAGAGTAATATGATCGCCGCCGTCGTACCGCCCCACTACAGCCCCCCCACCACCACCACCGCCGAAGATGATCCCATTGAAACATACCTTCGGCGGTTACTTTCTGACGGTTACACCATCGCGGAGGACAGGCAGTTCTTAACACCCCTTCTTCGCCCTAACACTGATGGGGAAGCCATATTGGAGGACTTCATTCTCCGCATCCGTGGCGAAGTTAGACCTACCCCACGGCGTGTCAGAACTCCTCCTGACGAAAACATTCCATCCAATCCCCTCAGTAAGCAACAGGCAGGGATCGCCCGGTACCGCCTTGCCAGGGAGCTCTATAAGAGCAACAGAGCTTCACTGGCTCAGAGAGTCATCGATGGTCTGGATCTCGATCTCCCTCCGACCACCCCCCACCCAGACGACCTCCGAGCCGCCTACGCCGAAATATTTAAAGCACCAGACACCACCAAGGGCCTCCCGATATTGAGCGATGCTCGTCCTGCATAGCTCAATTTCCTATACGCTCCCGTTTTGGAAGAGGACATCGTCAATCAACTTAAGTCCAGCATGTCCGATTCCGCCGGTCCCGAAGGTATGTACCTACGAGACGTCAAAAGCATATCTCCTAGACGTCTGGCACTTCTATTCAACTTTATGTTGTTCAGAGGCGTCACACCTACCGCCCTACGTAGGTGCCGTAGCACTCTAATTCCTAAAGGGGTGGCTAAACTGGACGACGTTAACAATTGGATACCTATCACCGTTGCTCCAATTTTGGTCAGACTCTTCTATCGTATTCTGGCCAAGAGACTCGCCACCCTTCCCTCAATCGCTCTAAGAGGGGCTTCATTTCCTTCGATGGCACCCTAGCTAATGCCGTCGCACTTTGGACCCTCTACCAAGAACCGGGTTTACGTTGGAGCTGAAGCAATTCCACTAATTGGGCCAGAAGTTCTCTTCAGGTATCTTGGGTTCCGATTCCATCCCACTGGAACCCAAAATACTACCAACTCCGACATAACCACTGCCCTGCATCGAGTCAAGTCCGCCCCGCTAAAACCGTGGCAAAAGCTGGAACGATTACCACGTATGTATTACCGAAATACTTTTATCAGTTTCAGACTCCCTCTGTTTCTGCAAGAACCCTGGACCTCGTAGACAAGAATGTCCGCCGTACCATCAAGGCAATTTTACATCTCCCGTCTTCAACGACAAATGCCTTCTTATACGCCGAGACCAAAGCAGGAGGCTTTGGACTACCCTGATTTGCGGCACGGATGCCGGACATTCTTCTTAAACGACTACAACACATGACTCTATGCGACGATCCTCTACTTCTTCCTATATTGGATTCGCCACATGTGTTAGGCTTAGCCGAACGCCTGGCTAAGATGGTCCAGCCTTATGGTCTTCAGAGGGAGCAGCGGGGATTCTGGCGCTGTCGACTTGAAGCTTCCGCAGCCTGCTCCGTACTGGCCGCCCATTCAGAGCCGCCACAGACCACCACCTGGACCCGATCCCCTCCTTCCTTCTGGGACGGGTCCACATACATCAAGGCGATTCAGCTACGGGCAGGAGTTTTACCTACCGTGGGAGGCCTACATAACCAACGCCTCCCCTTTGAACAGCGCCGTTGCAGCGCCGGTTGTCGTGCCGTGGAGTCCACCTGCCACATTCTCCAGAAATGCCCTCTCATGCATTTCGAACGCATCAGGAGACATGACAATCTAGTTAAAATTTTATCGGATGCCGCTAGGGAAAAGGGCTGGGTGACTTCCATCGAGCACAGATTCCGAATCCCTGACGGCCGGTTAAGAAAACCGGATATTCTTTTCGTGAGGGAATCTGAGGTCATCGTCGCCGATGTGGGCGTGTCCTGGGAACGCCTTGAGCCTCTCAGCGTCGCGCACAACAACAAGATCGCGGCGTATTCGGATCCAGTCTTCCTTCGCGGCCTCAGCACCCAGGCTATCATCGTGGGAGCTCGCGGCACCTGGTGCTCCAGCAATAATACTCTTCTGGAGGCTCTCGGTGTCAATAAATCCATCATATCCAGCCTTGTTTGCTCCGCCATCCGAGGAGGGATATTCACCCACACCTCATCCAATCGAATGGTCTGGCAGCGATGATCCCTCATCTCCTTCACCACCCACCACCTGCGCCTTGGACAAAATACTTAAAATACATATAACAACTTATTATGTTTACATAATAAACTATGATTCTGGCATCTTATTATTTCCCCATCTAACAGTCACGATAAATAGTTCTGTCTTGCTATCAAAATTATTCCTAGCTACGGCAGCAATACCTATGCCGAAATATTTATTGTAAAGTTTTTATCTCTTTTTTTATACTTTCAATAAATCATTTATAGCCAAATGCCTCGTTATCTAATTAGTGACGCGCATGAATGGATTAACGAGATTCTTTCTGTCCCTACCCCCATACCCGGCAGGTTGAGCTACCGACCGGGCGCCTCCCTAGGTGGCGGATAGGGGGAACCAACATGTACCCAACCCCTTTGTTGAGGGAATAGCTTGGGTGTTAGAGACCGTAAATAAACCGGCGCTTTCCACGTTTAGTGTCCGGCGAATAAGCGGAGCGGACCAGCTCTCTTGGCCCAGTTGTAATGTAGTGGCGGCGGGCTTAGCCCAAGGTAACGATGTCAGAACCACCTATGCCCGTGAGGGTATGTGGCTCTGAGTAATCTCGTCGTGCCCGTATACGGTCATGTCTCGCGGCGGGTGCGGTGCGGATCTTGGCTTAACTGCCTGGATCAAGAGGAAGGAAGCCTCCATAAAAAGTACCTCAATGCTAAGGTAGGGACAGGCTGAGAAGATGGACGGCCGCTGGGCGAGGCGGTCGCTACTCTTCGAACCTCCGGGCAAAGGGCGCACCCGGTTGTATTAGCTTTCTACCGGGTAAGGGCGAAGGCTCCGTAGCGATTCTATACGTCGTCCCGATGCGTGGGAACAACCATGAGCGTTGAACCAAAAACTACGAAGGTAAGTAGGAGGTCGAGCAGTGTGGGCTCGAGAGCAGAGGAGGGGAGCAGGGAGATTCTTCCAGTTCCCCGCAAGAGTCCTGTTGTGGCTCGAGGGCGGCGCCAACCGTGAGGTAGTAAGGCCCAACAGCAAGAGGGCAGGACGGGCAAAGGCAACGCGGCCAAATGTTGAGCCTAGCGGCTACGTTACCTCACCGGAGGTATCTAAAGCCGTGGGCGATGAGACCAAGCGGACTGCCAGGCTAAGGGCGAGAGCCATTAGATTGGCAGAGATTGTGGGACGCAGGGTCCTGGCGTCGGAGTCTTCGGATGAGGGCTCCGAAAAGTGGACCCGAGTAGCTGCAAGGTCCAAGGCGAAAGCCAAGGGCGCGCGGGCTACAAGTGACGAGGAAGGTAAGTGCGTTGTGAAGGATCTGGCTAAGGCTGTGGCCAAGGCCAAGGATCCGGTGATCGCCGCCACACCCGTTGCTAAGGCTGCCGAGAAGCCCCTGAGACTGGCACAGCCAGCCGTTCGAGGGGAAGGCGAGCCTCGAAGGAAGCTCCTGAGACCGACGGAGTCGGTTGTTCGAGGGGAAAGCAGCGAGACGCAGTCTCAGAGGTCGGCGAGCATCACTGCCCAAAGTAGCCGACGGGCTGCAGAGCTTGCAAAGATAGGGCAGATCGGGGAGAGTCTCCGTAGCTTTGTCTTTGCAGAAGCGAATAAGATCTCCAAGGCGGCCGCCAAGTTCATCTTGGACCGGCACGCAGAGTGCGAGGGAATCCTCTTGGAGACCCTCGTTGAAAAGGAGATCGCAATGGCGGCATGTCCGACTGTGGCGGCGCTCCGGGCTGTTCTAGCAGGGGTGTCGTTCGCGGACAAGGTGATAGAGGGAAAGCAACCGTCGGAAAACAGACTAACACTAAAGGCCCGAAGCCTAGCCGCCCTGTACAAAAGGGCACTATTAACGCTTTGGCCAAGCCCAGTAATAGGGCTGTCTCAAGGGGGAAGAGCGTCGCAGTGATCGTGAGATCACTAGACAATAAGCTCTCCCCCGACGAGGTTAAGGCCAAAGTATTGGCAGTGGGGAACGCGCTCGGCAGAGTTCGAGTGTGTGCGCTGCGAAGGGTGAAGGAAGGAGTATTCATCGAGACGAAAACTCCTGCCGAAGCCGATGTACTGCTCAAGAGCGAAGAGCTCAAAAAGCAAGGGCTATCGGTTAACACCCCTCAAAAGATTGGGCCGAAGGTCCTTATTAAGGACGTCCCTTCGGCCCTTTCAGACCGGGATGTCCTTAGGGACATCCTGGCCAAAGACGTGGGGGAGTTGATCTCACCCGAGGAGTTTGTCTCCCGGGTGGCGATCAGACGTAGGAGCAAAGCTCCTGCAATACGGAAAGGTAAGAATAGTGGTGCATGCCAGAGTAGCAATGAGAGCTGGGTGACTCTCGAGGTTACGCCTCGGCTGAAAGAACACCTATTAAAAGAGAGACGTGTGTACCTCGGCCTGCAGTCATGCAGGGTCGAGGACACGGAGGACGTCATGTTATGTTTCAGGTGCCTAGGGTTCGGGCATAAAACAGCGGCATGCCGGAGCACAGCCCCCGCGCTTTGCTTCCGTTGCGACAGGTCTACAAGATCTATCGCGGGAAGAAAAAGAAACACACGCTAGCAGAGATCCGGGTGGGCGACGAAGTCGGCCAAGCCTGGGAAGAGAATACAGCGTTGCTTCTGAGAACGTGGTTCCCCGAGGGTCCGACTCTGGGCATCGGGGTTCAAATCAGGGAGCTAGGCATGCATTTTGATCGGGAAGAAATTGAAGCTGCCTTTGGCAGGCTCAGAGCTGGTAAAGCGCCCGGAGTAGATGGCATCTTACCAGAAATGGTCAAGCGACTGTGGAAGGTTATCCCTGCGCATGTCAAGTGCCTCTACGACCGATGTCTGCAGACAGAAGACGCGAGCCAAATTAAATTATCATTGTCCGCGAATGCTAGGGACGATGTTGCCGTGAAAGATATTAAAAAACGTTGGCCGCGAGTACGTATAGATAGGGTTGGTAAAGAATTGAACGCGAAAGATTTACACGAGACTATTTTAGGGCATAATGATTTTATAGACGAATTTTGCGGGAACGACGTTAATAAATTTAAGGCAAATTTTAAACAATTAGCGGTATTCGAAACTAAGGGAAATAAGGATAGTTACAGCGCGGTCTTCGAAGTTAATCCTCTTTTACGATTGAAAATGTTAGATAGGCCGATTTATCTAAATTGGCAGCGGGTTTTTGTTAGGGACCATTTTTCGATGTTACAGTGTTACCAATGCTATGATTTCGGGCACCTTTCTAAAAATTGTAAAGTTAAGGATCAGATTTGCGGAAAATGCGGCGGCAAACATAGCTCTAGGGATTGTAAATCTAAGACAACGTCGTGCGTAGTTTGTGTTAGGTCAAACAAGGATAAAAAACACGCGCCGGTTAGCACTGATCACGACGCGAAGAGCCAAACTTGCCCTACAATGAATAGGATCAAAAATTCTATTCTCTCTAATATCGATTTTTATGGACAATAAAATCCATAAAAATAACCCCGACGCGGATTTCGTTTTAAATTTCAGCCAAATTAATTTAGGAAAGGGCAAGGCGGCTACAAGCAATCTTTTGAAAGTAATCCAAGATAAAAAGTTAGATATTTGTTTTGTACAGGAACCTACGGTCAATAGATCGAAAATTGTTGCAATTATTGTCAACAACACTAACATTACTTGTTTATTTTTAGAAAGTATATCCTGCGATAACATAGTCGTTAGCGAAATTACAGTAAATTCCAAATCACTTATTCTTGTAAACATCTATTTACCACCCGCGGGTTCGAACGCCGACGACAACGGTTTTCTCGTTAAACTTAATTATGTTGTTTCCAAAATCGATCGGGCAAAACCAGTAATTATTGCTGGAGATTTTAATGCAAAACATTTTGTATGGGGTAGTCCAATTAATGATAATAGAGGAATAAATATTTTAGATTTTTTTGAGAATAATAATTTAACAATTTTAAACGACAATTCAGAACCAACTTTTGTAGGACATCGCGGATCAAGTTATGTAGATATCACGGCTGTAAATTATGAAGCGTTAAAACTAATAAAACACTGGTACGTCGTCGACGAGGAAACACTTTCAGACCATAAGTTAATTTTTTGGCAAATTTCATTTAAAAAACGCGACTCCGATATCACTGACCGTAGGTTTTGTAACAAAAAGGCAAATTGGCGGACTTTTTCAGACAAATTCACGGAAAACACTAGGAATATAGAACAAATAGATAAAAATAGTATTTCAGAGCGCGCGCATTTTTTAAATGACTGCATCGTTAAGGCTTGCGAGGCATCAATGCCTATTAAAAAACACTTCGCGAAAAGTGTACCTTGGTGGACCGAAGAACTAACTAAAAAGAGATCGGAATCTCGCCGGCTTTGACGATTGTATCAACGCGCAAAAAACGAAGCCGACCGCGAAACTAAACGCGCCGCATATTACACAATCTTTCGCGAATATAAATAACTCCTCGAAAAAACGCGAACAAATAAATTTCGGGAATTTTGTACGCGTAATTCCGATAAAGATCCATGGGGAACGGCGTATAAAGTAATTCGCGGTAAAAAATCAAATCGCGCGGCTTTTCAAAATTTAAAACTCGCCGACGGAACTTACACAACCGACAGGCGACAAACGGCAGAATTCATTTTAGAATCTTTTTTCCCGTCGGACAACATTGCAACGGATAACGAATCGCATACACGTCTTCGCGAAGCGGCAAATATACATTTTTTAGACGACATACCCTTTAAAAAAGTTACATTTTCGGAAATTGAACGTGCAATTAGACGAATGGATCCGCGAAAAGCACCGGGATATGACGGTATTACATCGGACGCGGCCTTGGCCGCTTTTCAACTCGCACCGGACCTTTTTATAGAAGTTTTTAACGGTTGTTTTTTATGGGGCGTTTTTCCGACTTGTTGGAAAAAACAAGTAGTCAAAATTATTCCGTAACCGGGTAATCGCAGTTTTAACGAAGTTAAAAGTTATCGGCCGATCAGTTTGCTTCCTATAGTCGGTAAAACATTAGATAGAATTTTTACAACGCGACTTCAATACGAAATTAATAAAAACGGCAAATTAAATAAAAATCAGTACGGTTTTATCACGGGACGGTCCACCACAGACGCTATCGATGCAGTTGTAACGAGTATAAAAAACTCACGCGAAAATGACAATTACGTCGCCGCCGTTGCGCTAGATATATCCGGAGCCTTTGATAACGCTTAATGGCCGCGAATAATTGTAGAAATGCAAAAACGCAACATATCCGCGAACTTAATCAATTTACTTCGAAATTATTTCAGCGACAGAACCGCTGTCGTCTCAATTTCCGGTACCGCGGTTTCAAAAAACATAGAAAGAGGATGTCCTCAGGGTTCGTGCTCCGGCCCGCTTTTGTGGAATATTTTGTACTAAACCATTTTTGATATTCAGTTACCGAACGGAGCTCAGATTTTTTCATTTGCCGACGATACGCTGTTGGTAGTTGAAGCGCGTCAGTATAAATTACTTAAAAAAACGGTCAACCAAGCATTACAGGCGTTATCAAAATGGGCCGACGATCTAAAATTAAGTTTCAACGCGGGAAAAACTGAGGCGATATTTTTTGGCAAAACACCAAACCAACAGAGACCTGCTTTTACTTTAAACGACCATTTAAATTAAATTGGAAAATACATATAAAACACGTGGCAGAAAAAGGCAAGGAAATTTCGCATAAAATCGCGGCTGCGGCAAGATTGACTTGGGGATTTAGGGGCGCGGCCTTGTCTAAAGTTTATGAAGGGGCGGTCCAGTCGGCGATGCTTTACGGCGCGCCGATATGGGAGGAGGGGTGTAAAGTCAAAGAGGGCAGGTCTCTGTTAAGCGCGCAACGTATCCTAGCGGTTAAAGCGGCGGCGGCTTATCGTACCGTATCCACCGATGCTGCTCTTGTTTTGGGTAGAATTCTGCCGTTTAATTTGTTGTTACAGGAGACGGCGAAAAGGTACCGCCTTCTCGCCGGCCGACCACGTGGCAACGATATCAACGACGTACAGCTTGTCAACCGGCAAATCGAACGACGATCCATTATGGAGGACAGGACTCATCCGGCGGACCTGGACAACTTCCGATTCCTGAACGGGGTTCGAGACGCCTTTGAGATCGTGTATTACACCGACGGTTCGAGGATGGAAGACGGGCGCGCCGGCGGCGCGTTCGTACTCTATAACGGCGAGACGGAGCTGCATCGGGAGAAATTCACACTTGCGAAATACAGTTCTATCTTCCAATGTGAACTTGTCGCACTTCGGCAAGCACTAACGCATCTACAGGGGCAAATCGGGATCATCACGGAGTGCTCCATCGTAACGGACAGCCTGTCTGTTTTGTCCGCCCTTCGCAATATGAAGCAACCTACCGCTTTACAACAACTGACGTGGGAACTTGCAGTCAACCTGGCGACGCAAGTTAACCTGCGTTTCCACTGGACTCCATCCCACTCGGGAAATAACAAAAACGACGTTGCGGATGAACTTGCGAAGGACGCGGCCGCTACACAACAGACACCGCCGATCTACGATCAGGCTCTCAGAGCCCTCGTAAAACGGCGATTACGCGTTAATACAATGGAGGCATGGAAAGAACGATGGAGGACGGCTAGACTGGTAGAATAACGGCGAATTTCCTACCGGAACCGGACTACGACTTGGAAATAACGGGAAATATGGACTTCTACATGGTACAATTGATGACAGGACACGGAAACTTCCGATCTTATTTAAAGCGCATCGGTAAGATCGACGACGACGCATGCGAATGCGGCGGCGGCATCGACACCGCGGAACACGTCCTGTTCAACTGTAACATCGAAGAACAACATCGCGAGACGGCCGATCGGGATCTCACGCTTCGAGGACTTCGATGGCCTACCTGTTACACTGAGGTCAACGATCTGCGGAACGAGAAGGGCTGGTGGGACGCTTTTCGAACTTTTTCGGGTCGCGTTCAGAAACTTAAAGTGAACAATTAAATTGCCCTTGTGTTGTGCGCGTTCGCGGTCGGTTTTTTCGGTTTTAGGGACTGTCGCCCTGTGGTCTAAACGACGTGACGACTGAACCCTGCACCGTCCACTACAATTGCCTAAACCACTGGACCATACCGAGAAGGCGAGATCAAAAGGATGGTGGAAATGGAACTGCACCACGTCGGTTGTGCTGATGCCGGGAAGGGAGGGTTCGATGCCTTTTACGGTATGACCCGAGCCTCCAACAACTTGACTACAGGCGTATACAGTAAATCGCTCGAAACGATCGTTTTTGTGCGCGGTCGCGGTCGGGTTTTTATTTATTTGTTTCAGGTCAGATAGCGGATTCCACTCAGGGGCTAAACGACGTGGCGACTGAAGCCTGCGCCGTCCACCATATTTGCCTTAACCACTATACCATACCGAGAAGGCGAGATCAACAGGATGGCGGATATGGAACTGCACCACGTCGGTTGTGCTGATGCCGGGAGGAGGGTTTGATGCCTTTAACGGTATGACCCGAGCCCCCAACAACTTGCTTCAGACGTGTTAAAAAGAATCTCCGAAACGATCGTTATTTATTTTTATTTTTTGTGCGGTGCTTGCAAACGCGTTTTGAACTTTTTTCGAGATTGCTTATATCCGGTTATTTTAAATTCAAAATTTCGTCGTATATACTATTCGGGGTTTTTATGTAAATAATGTATATATATTCTCTTTCAAGACCCGGAACTATGTTCCAGATGTATATATTAATGCGATTGTTTCGGCACGAATACGAAATACAGACGCGCTAGTCATTCGTTTCAAATCTGCTTGTTTTCTCATTAATTAAATCATAACATTTCGCCAATATTCTGTTTTTCGTATTCTAGCCGAAATAATACAATTTTTTAACGTAATATATGTTTATCGTAAGTTCGTCAAATGGTTTGGTTGGGTTTTTCTGGGTTTTCCCCTTCCCTTGCAGTGAATGCTGGACCATGTATATATTTCCCAGATTGTAAATATTAGTATAAAGGTGCGAGCTCATGATATATATATACTTATATGTACATATTATTTTTTTCGTGCATGTTTTTCTTTCTTGTATAACAGTGGGCGTTTCAGTTCGAATGCGCAAAATAGTTCAAATAATAACGTTCTTATATAGAAATGTAATGCTAAATAATTCGCGATAAATGTTTTTTGCGCATTCCGGCTTCGACTCCACTCATTAACTCAATGTAGGTACCATTTCACGCAGGCCCTCCTCCGACTCTGCTCCATTCACACTTCTTTGTTATATATTGAATAAATAAACTTACTTACGAAGGTTTTGGTGTCTTTTCCTGCCCCCCGCGAAAAGAGCAGAGGGAGGAGATAAAGTAGGGAATTGTAATTATATCGAGTTAATTAGTTAAGTTTCTTCTAGTTTTAGTATTTTCACTATTTTTTAGCGTAAGTTTTCTGTATGTACATATGCTATAATGAAAGACCGCCGCTGTAGTACCGGAAGGTGGAGCAGCGGCACCATGTAAATATTCAACTTAATAAATTATATTGTCTTAAGTTACCAACGCCTTTCATGGTATCCCATGAGCGTCGATTTGGGCGCTTTAACACTGCGTTTGGTTGATCCCACAGCTCCAGTTCTGCTTACCAAAAGTGGCGCACTTGGCACTCTGATCCGTTATCGTTATAGAATTACACACAAAACTCGCGGCTTCTAGTTCGAGTAAGCCGGAGTTCTCACCCATTTAAACTTTGAGAATAGGTTGAGGCCGTTTCGACCCAAATGCCTCTAATCATTCGCTTTACCGGATGAGACTCGCAAAAGCGAGCGCCAGCTATCCTGAGGGAACCAGCTACTAGATGGTTCGATTAGTCTTTCGCCCCTATACCCAGTTCCGACGATCGATTTGCACGTCAGAATCGCTACGGACCTCCATCAGGGTTTCCCCTGACTTCGTCCTGACCAGGCATAGTTCACCATCTTTCGGGTCCCAGCGTGTACGCTCTGGGTGCGCCTCTTCTCGCGATGATAACGAAACGCCCCGGGAGTGCGGGGCCCATCCTCCCTCCGTCCACGCTAAGGCGGACCTTCACTTTCATTTCACCTTTAGGTTTCGCTAGAGTCCCAATGACTAGCGCACATGCTAGACTCCTTGGTCCGTGTTTCAAGACGGGTCCTGAAATTACCCAAAGCTATAGCGTCGCGGACAGACGATCGTGCCTCGCCTCAGTTGAGGAGGGCACGTCTCGCACCCCGAAGAGCACGAGACAGAGGTCTGCCCGACGTGTTCGTCGCCAACAGCGACGCGGCCTCTGGTACGGACCGGGTCCGAACTTCGAAGAACCGCGAACGCTTGCGACGAACCAGGCGCGAACTCGATGTGTTGCGTCCTCTCGTCCACCGATACCGTCGGGCGAGCCGGCCGGGACTCCTCGGGACCGAACGTGGGGCGCGAACCGCACGCGCGGGCTCCACCGAGGGCCTTAGACCGACGCCCAACGGTTCGCGACGTCCTACGAGGGGAGAAGTGCACGCGTACGGAGCCGTACGCCCCGATAAGGCCGCCGCGAAGCCTCACGCTCGCTCGCTGCGCGACGAAGGAAGAGCTCCTCTCGCCGACACAATCAGAGCAGTCTTTAAATGTAAACACGACCCTCGGCCAGACGTGGTCCAGGAACAGTATCCGAGAACCGCAATGTGCGTTCGAATTGTCGATGTTTATGTGTCCTGCAGTTCCCATTACGACGCGCAATTTGCTGCGTTCTTCATCGACCCACGAGCCAAGTGATCCACCGTTCAGGGTAATCGCTTTCGATACAGTTTTTATCCAACGGACATGAGCGGACGTGCACTCGCCGAGACCTCCCGACACCTATGGGCCCCTGTAGTCCCGACGGCGCGTCCGTCCGCAAGTCCAACAAGTGTCCTTTATTACTTCTATTCGTTCGTAGCGAACCAACACAGTCGTCGACCGTCGCGTCCCACGACGACGATGGACGACGGAGGACGCCGAACACCCATCGCGCACTACGGCGAACCTCCCGTTACTATTGGGCCTCAACGGCAACGACGCGGACGTCCTATTCCATTATTCCATGCACACGGTATTCAGGCGAAGTTTTAGCCTGCTTTAAGCACTCTAATTTGTTCAAAGAGCCGGCCCACCTCGACACTCAGGGAAGAGCACCGCGGTGGGATTGAGCTGGACCGCCGCCGCCCTCGTGGATGACGGTGAGGTCCACCGGCAAGACGTCCCGCGGACACGCCAGTTAAACACCCCGTGCGATGAACCGGCGGCGCGGGACACAGATTCGACTACGAGCCTTTTAATCGCAACTTTAATATACGCTATTGGAGCTGGAATTACCGCGGCTGCTGGCACCAGACTTGCCCTCCAATTGATCCTCGTTAAAGGGTTTAGATTGTACTCATTCCGATTACGGGGCCTCAGATGAGTCCCGTATCGTTATTTTTCGTCACTACCTCCCCGTGCCGGGAGTGAGTAATTTGCGCGCGGATGTGGTAGCCGTTTCTCAGGATCCCTCTCCGGAATCGAACCCTGATTCCCCGTTACCCGTTACAACCATGGTAGGCGCAGAACCTACCATCGACAGTTGATAAGGCAGACATTTGAAAGATGCGTCGCCGGTGCGAGACCATGCGATCAGCAGAAAGTTATTCAGATTCACCAGTGGGAACGGCGACGAGCGTTCAAGGTGATTTAGGTATCACCAGGGGTTGGGGTGAATGCCCTTACTCAAGACCGACCATGTGCCTCCTCGGTGCCGACGCTGGTAACCATAGGGACATCTTCCCTATGGGCCAAACATGGGGGATCGCATCAACGCGGATTTCCACAAAGGTGGCAGCCCCACCATGTACCTCTGACCGCCTACGGGAGGGAATCCGCACGAACGGCAGAGGGTTCAATGGCCTGGTGGGTTGCCAGCCCCCCAGTTCCGTTTCAAGCAGGCCCTAAAAGAATACAAAGGAAAAGCAGTCCCCGCCGGGTGCCTCAGCCCGGCGGTCCTGCTGAAACAAACCTGCCGATCGGTTCCGCCATAGTCGGTCCTTTTACCCGCTCCGCTACTGCCGTTCCACCCCCGCAGCCCCCCGATGGTTTTGTGTGCCCAGACTGTCTATGTTCGTTTGCTTCCGCAATCGGGCTCGGTGTCCACCGTCGATTTAAACATCGCGAGGTTGCTAACGCCGAGGTCAAGATCCCGGAGAAAAAGGCTCGATGGAAGGAGGAGGAGCTTGCGTTGATGGCACGACTAGAAACCGATGCCGCAAGAAAGGGCGTCTGTTTCATTAACGAGTATTTACTACTACTCGTCCCGGGAAGAACCCAAGCGGCTATCAAGGGAGTCCGAAGAAGGGCCGATTACAAGGCCCTCGTTCAATCAGCTCTTCGTGAGGCTGCTCCCACACCCACCTCTCGGGATTCTTCCGCGGACGAAGATGACGCCCCCAATGCTCCACCGGTCGATGCGCCCCAACAGCCACTGCCTCGTCCATCTGAGGATCGACTTAAGACCGCCATCTCCTCCCTAATGGAGGAAGCGTATGGGACGGACACGTATAAATCCGTGCGCCTGGTGACCCTTGCTCGTAGGGCTCTCCAGGATGTTGACGTGAGCCCGGACATTACTAACTGGTTCCGGGAAATTTTTCCACCCGCCCCACTCCGAGAACACCCGCCCCGACGATACAACCCGAAACCCATCGAAAGAAGGCGCGATGAAAATAGGCCATCTAGAAGAACTCAGCGCAGGAGGAAGTATGCTCGAATCCAATCTCTGTGGAACCATAATCGCCGACGCGCCGTCCGAGAGATAGTGGAAGGAAGGAGGGATGTCGTCCTTTCTTTGGACGACCTACAACGCCATTGGCAACCGGTCCTCGAGCATCACTCGCAGGACTTCCCGATTCCAACTGGGACACCTTCCGCTACCTCTCTGGACGGCATCCGGGACCCGATCTCCATTGAGGAGGTCTCTACACTCTCGATCCCTTTAAGTTCGGCCCCAGGATTGGATAGAGTAACTCCTCGCCAATGGAGGTCTGTACCCGCAGATCTCCGCGCCCTGCTCATCAATATCATCATGCTGAGGGGTGGTTTCCCCGAAGATTTCCTCAAGACGAAGACCACCTTTATCCCGAAGACTGAAGTTCCCACTTCACCAGGAGACTACTCACCCATCTCTATCTCGTCGGTAGTGGTACGTCACCTACACCGCATCTTAGCCGAGAGCTTTTGTTTCCGCCGATGGCACCGCGGAGAACCTGGCTGTTCTGGATTCTATCCTTTGGACGGCCAGGTCACGGCTTAGAGAGTGCCACATTGCTACTTTAGATGTCGCAAAAGCCTTCGACACTCTATGTCATAACGCGCTGATCACTATGATCGTTTCTCGAGGACTCCCTGAGGGTTTCATTAACTACATCAGGGGTCTCTACAGCAACGCGACCACCGTTATCTCCCTCAAGGGCAAGTTGTCTCCTAAAATTGTGGTTCGTCGTGGAGTTCGCCAGGGAGACCCCTGTCTCCCCTGCTCTTTAATCTAGCCATGGATCACATCATCGATTCCCTTCCGACAGATGTCGGGTTCGTACACGAAGGACAAAAGGTTTCCTGTTTGGCCTTCGCGGACGATCTCGTACTCGTTGCGGGATCGGTGATGGGACTCCGGGCATCGATTTCTAGAGTAGAGGATACAGCTTCCAGCATTGGGTTACATCTTAGGCCGGCCAATTGTTCCACACTGTCTATGGTACCCGATGGTAAGGCGAAGAAGATCAAAGTCCTGACGAAACCTACGTTTCGCTTGGGCGGCGATCTACTTCGCGCACAGACGGTCCTTAGCCGTTGGGGATACCTTGGTATGGACTTCGATAGTAGGGGGATAGCCACAGTCGACACAACAGGTTACCAAAGCCCCCCTTAAGCCGCAGCAAAGACTTCAGATGCTGCACACCTACCTGTTGCCCAGGGTATACTACGCTCTTACCCTGAGCAACCTCACATTAGGTAGGCTCAAGGCCCTCGACGTGGATGTGAGGATCTACATCCGAAAATGTCTCTGTCTCCCCCATGATACCCCAATGGCTTATTTTCATGCCGCCGTCAGCGATGGAGGACTGGGTATTCCCTCTCTCTTGACCCTCATTCCGTCACTTGTTCTACGACGCCTTAGAAGTTTAGAACACTCCATCTATGGAGCAGCCCGAGCCGCTGCGGAATCCTAGCGATTGCGTAGGAAACTACGCATATCTCGCCGAATCCTGGGAAAGCTCGGAATAACACCCGTTAATCCAACTTCCGAAGTACGACGTAAGTACTGGGCAAATTTGTTACACCAATCGGTAGACGGGAGGGAAATGCGAGAAGCCGCCAGTAGCTCCCTCTCTTCAAACTGGGTCTACCGAAAGTCCCGCGGAATACCTGGCCGGGACTATGCCCAGTACCATCATGTGCGCATCAACGCCCTCTCTTCCTCTGTGCGTACCTCACATGGACAGCGTCGCCGCGGCCAACCCAAATGCCGTGCTGGTTGCGACGCCACCGAAATCACCGGTAAATGGTAAATGCAATTGGTTGATTTTTTTTATTACTTCCGGCAATTTATTATGGGGCACACGCTTCAAAATTTTACAATTATCCTAAAGGCAACGAGCATGAAGGAGTTGTTATGAATGATACTGAATGCGAACCTGGAAAGCCTCGATGCACTTGCATAAATAATGTAAAATAATTTAATGAAACTTTTATTTACATAATTAAGATGTAATATTAAGTATGGTGCGCTTTTAATTACATCTATTTTTAATTTTCCGTATAACTAGCATGGTGGTCCGTGCATATAGAACGCTCGGCGTTTAAACCAATTTATCGACCTTGGTGCTGTAAAGTTTGAGATTCCAATCAGCAAACGATCGTTCGGAAGCGATGACGTGAAACTGTTAGTTTAAATGTAACATGAAACGCATACACAGACACACACACACACGGATTTCGTTCCGGTTGGCTGGTACGACGACGGTGACGTCATGTTCACGCTTTGCTATTTTAATTCGCGGTTATTGAGATAAGAGCATTCGGAAGCGATGACGTATTTGTATAAGTCGCTTATACGCGTGGCAAAATTCGGCGGCAATAACCTTCAATACGATAAATTACTAAATAATGTTTATTCGTTAAAGAATAAACTTTTTAAAAAGTTCACTTATTTTATTAAAAACGATTACAAGAATTAATATTTATGAATATGATTATGAGCTACCTAGACAAGGTTCTAATAGTAACTAACTACAAAACGTTGTCACAAAAACAAGTAAAGTTACATCTAACAATCTGCTTACACTAGATATAGTGTATACACGATGATTGCCTGGGAATGTATTTGTAAAAGCGTTACTTGCAGGTGTGTCTGACATAATTCCTCCCTCCTTAAGTGAGCACGTCCTCGTGTGAAGATCTGCTAGATATTCTTGGAATAATTATTTGTTCAACTCTTTTATTTTTACATTGGAAACATTTGTAATTCTTTTTCTTAGTATACAACAAATAATGCCGAATAGGAATATTAATACAATAACAAAAATATTTATCGAAAAACCAAATTTGTGTACAATAGGGTTCAATTCAAATTGAGTGTTTAAATCTTTAGCCTCTTGTTTGAGCTTATTTATATCGTCAAAACTATTAAGTTTAAAGTTTACAAATTTCGTTGGCTTTACATCTATCTTTCTGATGTTCGATGGTTTATAATAAATATTGCTAATTGTATTACTAAATACATTATTTTGAATTATAATTTTACAGTCTTGTTTTGATGACACAAGCGAGTTTTTAGCAATAACAGTAGTATAAACATCACCAGTAAAATGTTCGAAAACGTTAACTGGGTTTTTATAAGAAACGAGCACTTTATTATTAGAAAGCTGTTTCACTAATTCGTAGTCACTATTAATTAATAGAAAATTGCACTTCATTTTTCTTCTAACCAAAATTCAGTTTGAGCTCCATATAAATGATAACGTGAAGGGGGCAGAAGAATTTTATTATCTTCATCAGGTATTGGATAAATTCCTTGGTAGTCGAAGTGATTTTTATTCAGGATAGGGATGTACAAAATGCATGTAATAGTGTCATTTACTGAAAGTATTTTTAATTTTGAAAATTCAATTATTTTAAAAATATGGACTTCATCTATTTCTATTAATTGATTCCTGTTATATATTAGTTTAAGGTGTGTTAAGATATCTTTGAGATCAGATACAGTTAACATTTCTAAATTCGTGATATCGTTCAAAGCTAAGGAAATGGTTCTTTGAATAGTCAGGAGTGAATTTAATAAATTTCGAGAAGCATAAATATTTCCTTGTATGACCTGTTCGATATTAATTTCATCTTTTAGAATTTTGATTGCATTAAAGGACGTATTAATTGAATCTCTGATTAATAGCATATCTTTTTCGTAACGTTTTGTTATATGATTAGCAAATGAGTCATACTTATTAATCTGTTTGGTAATTTCCTCTTGATTATTGAATAGTTTTACTATATTATTGTTTATTTCATCATAGTCATTTTGATCTAAGTTTCCTGTAATGTATTTTATGGCAGATCCAATGAAGTTGAATAACGCACGTTTGTGTATTCTCGATTTAAATTTTAAAATCTCATTTTCAATTAGCTTTAAGTTATCTCTTAAATAATTTGTTGACACGTTATCAGTGCTCATTATATCTAAAAATGCTAAATTTTCTTGTAACTCTTGGTATCTTATTCTAAAATCACTAATATTAATATAGAAATAAAACCTATGATAATGATTAAGCATTCTTGCTGCACCTAAATCTTCTAAAAAGTATCCTATGTTGGGTACATCTTCAATGAGAAGGGCCTGGTTTAGGGTCGTCAGGGTCAGTCTGTAACGAAAAATCTTTTCTGATTCTTCGAAGGTTTCGGAAATGAGTTTCAACTGGTTGCATTGTTTGTATCATTAATTAATACTTATTAATTTATTTTTTTCTGCTGATATGACATCAACCTTTTTAAAACGAGGGCTACTTTTGTTACGGTTTGATTTTTCATCATGAACGTAAACAGCGGGCTCTGTGGGATGAACCAAACGCAGAGTTATAGCGCCCAAATCGACGCTCATGGGATACCATGAATGGCGTTGGTAACTTAAGACAGCAGTACGGTGGCCATGGAAGTCGGAATCCGCCAAGGAGTGTGTAACAACTCACCTGCCGAAGTTACTATCCCTGAAAATGGATGGCGCTGTAGCGTCGTGCTTATACTCTGCCGTCAGCGTCACGAGCGGCACGCCGCGCGCTCGCGTCACGAAGCCCTGACGAGTAGGAGGGTCGCGGCGGTGAGCGCAGGATTGGGCGTGCGCCCGTCTGGAGCTGCCGTCGGCGCAGATCTTGGCGGCAGTAGCAAATACTCCAGCGAGGCCCTGGAGGACTGACGTGGAGAAGGGTTTCGTGTGAACAGCCGTTGCACACGAGCCAGTCGATCCTAAGCCCTAGGCGAAAGCCGAAGTCGATGTGGCGTGTTTATTGAACGATGATGAACAGTCCGTTCACAGTGATGGTGTGGGCTTCGCGCCCGTGCCGGATCCGAGCTCGGTCCCGTGCCTTGGCCCCCCGCGGAACTTTCTTGCTGCGAGGCGTCGGTTTGCGGCTCGCGTCGCGGCCGGCTCTCCTCTTCGGCCGCCATTTAACGGTCAACTCAGAACTGGCACGGACTAGGAGAATCCGACTGTCTAATTAAAACAAAGCATTGCGATGGCCCCAGCGGGTGTTGACGCAATGTGATTTCTGCCCAGTGCTCTGAATGTCAACGTGAAGAAATTCAAGCAAGCGCGGGTAAACGGCGGGAGTAACTATGACTCTCTTACGTGGTTTTAGTTCCACGTACGCATCACGCCACATCGCATCAGTGGCAAAGTACTCTATCTATGTCACACGCTTTGTTCGAACAACGTGACTCCAGCACTCACATGGCCTCTGGCCGCGCACCGTAACACCTGTGCTGATGCAACCTGATCCTAAGTAGGTTGCACCTGTCTCGCCGCCGCCTTACCATACACGTTGCTCTAACACCTGCAACGTGACCTATCGATCACGTTGTCTTTGCCACGCGTTAAACGTAATACAATCTTGCTGTGGTCACCCTTTTCCTCTCTTGCCACCTTTACCCTTAGTTTCCATTCAACCCTTTTTTTGCATCCCTATTTTCTCTATCTTAATTTTTTTTTTATATATTTATTATCTGTACTTATTTTGTATTAACCTTATTGTACTTAATTAGTTTCCCTTTTTTTTTTTGTTTTGGTAGCCTTTTCTATTCTCTCTTTTATTTAATAATATATACTACTACTTCTACCCCTCTTCTTATATTTTATTTTATCTTATTCTATTTTATTTTATTTTATTTTACTTTATTTTATTTTATTTTATTTTTTTTTTTTTATTATTCTTATTCTTCTTAATTAGTTTTTTTTCTACCTTTCTATTCTTACTTTCATTTAATATTTTATACTTCTACTCCTACCCCTTATCTAATATATTTTTTTTTATTAAATTTAATTTTACCCTATTTTTCTACCCCTCTAAATTCCTTTATCTTCAGACTATCTCATCGCCCTCTTCATCCCCTTATCCTATTATCTTTCTAATCTAAAAAATTAATATTTTTTTTTTGGCTACTCATTCTAATTTACACCCTATTCATCTATATCGGCCACCCTCCCTTCTTTTCTAGACCGATATAGCTCCTGCACCCGTGACACTCTCCCCACCCTCTGGTGCGACCGCTACCGCTCGTTTCTCGTTACGTTGTCTGAGAGCTTGCCCACGGTCACATTAGTGCCGTTTTACCACTGGTGGTCCCCTACCTGCTGCCGGCTATTTTCCCTTTATCTGCAATGTTCCGGAAGAATTCCTCCGGATCACCGGCCGCCACCACCAAGACAGAACAACACCGCTGCTCTGACTGTAACGCAAATTTCTCATCTACGCCAGCTTTAAACAACATCGCCTTAGGCAGTGCGAGTTCAGTGCTGGACCCTCGAGGGCTGTTCGGGATATTACCCCCTCCACCCTTCCCTCCGCCCCACCAGATCGCGTCCGTTCGGCCATTCATCTCGACTATGCTGATGTCGAAAGGAATATGGTTCTCTCACGCCGAGAAAATCCCGTTACTCTTCCGGTTGCCCTTCGCCATCTTGTTCGTAACCTCCATAATCAGGGTAGAAGGATTGCCTTCCCGGTCCCCGAGGCACAAGACCGTCTCACTTTGACGACAGGCGCTATGCCTACAGATGCCGCCGAACTCCTTGAACTGGTCCGTGCGTCTTTCTCTCGAAGGAACGAAAACTTCCAACTCCAACCAATTTATGAAGACTTCGTGCGTTCCTACGGACGCATCATCCTGGAGTTAGCTCGTGCAGAGTTGACAGCACCCCTGGGAAGCCTACAACACCCCTACCGGCCCCTTCTAGGTCAACACGCCTAAGGCCCACCCCTCCACCTCTCACACCCCTCTCACGGCGCCATCTACGCTCTTATTCCTCTTAGGACCACCCCACCTCTGGCATCCACCCAGATATACTTGAAGTACAGCCCCTTGCGTCACTTCAACCCTTGGAAGAACGTCCTACCTGCCATCTTTGTGGACATTCATTCGCCCAGGCCAGGAATCTGCCACGCCACCTTAAACTTCACTGCCCCCTCCGCCCAACACTCCAGGCCGAGTCCTTACGGATCCCGGACAGAGGACGTGTCATCTCCACTTCCTCTGATGACGACACCACCTCGACTAATATCACCAAACCTCCTCCATCATCTCCGGTATGCGACACTTGCGGCAAGAGCTACGCCTCAATGGAGAAATTAAAACAACATCAAGGCTGCTACTGCCACCCCTTCGTGGAGCTGCGATGCAAATGGTGCGATAGGGAATTTAAAACCAAAAGCGGCCTTTCTCAACATTGCCACCACGCCCACATCGCACCGAGTACGACAAAGAGGTTGAGAATTCTGACCGCAGAAAGGAGAGCCGTTTGTCAACCCTCGAACTTCACCACATCGCGATGGAAGAGCTACGCTTCACCGGACCAATATCTCAGGTCAGTAGACATCTCTCCACCTTATTTAAACATGAAATTTCAGATATCAAGACCCTAAGGCGCTCCAATCGTTACCGGACACACGTCGAACGGATCCGAAATGACTTTGAAGAGGCCGAACCAGGAAAAGACCTTTCGGAACTTGCTGCCGCCCTCATACCCTCCATACACATTACCCCAGCTACCCCGATATGACTACCTTTTCTTCAGGAATTTCGGAGGACATTCCCGCCCCTGAAGACTCTACGGGTAACTGTTCCTCGCGGCACGCAAGTCCGACGACCAAACCGTTTTAGTCGCCGTCGTCACCGCCCCACTACAGCCCCCCCACGACCCCACAGCCGAAGATGGTCCAATTGAAACATACCTTCAGCGGTTACTCTCTGACGACTCCACCATCGCGGAGGACAGGCAGTTCTTAACACCCCTTCATCGCCCTAACACCGATGCGGTAGGCATATTGGAGGACTTCATTCTCCGCATCCGTGGCGTAGTTAGACCTACCCCACGGCGTGTCAGAACTCCTCCTGACGAAAATATTCCATCCAATCCACTCAGCAAGCGACAGGCACGGATCGCCCGGTACCGCCTTGCCCAGGAGCTCCATAAGACCTACAGAGTTTCACTGGCTCAGAGAGTCATCGATGGTCTGGACCTCGATCTCCCTCCGACCACCCCCCACCCAGACGACCTCCGAGCCGCCTACGCCGAAATATTTAAAGCACCAGACACCACCAAGGGCCTCCCGTTATTGAGCGATGCTCGTCCTGCATCGCCCAATTTCCTATACGCTACCGTTATGGAAGAGGACATCGTCATCAACATAAGTCCAGGATGTCCGACTCCGCCGGTACCGACGGTATGTACCTACGAGACGTCAAAAGCATATCTCCTAGACGTCTGGCACTTCTATTCACCTTTATGTTATTCAGAGGCGTCACACCTCCCTCCCTACGTAGGTGCCGTGCCACTCTAATTCCTAAAGGAGTGGCTAAACTGGACGACGGGAGCACACGAGACCCTACCATGTCACTACCCTGGATCTGCACAAGGCCTTCGATACTGTGCCCCACCCCGTCATTGAACGGGCTCTCGTCCGTTTGGGCGTGGATGCTCGTTTCATCAGATACATATCATCATCGCTGACAGGCTGTTCTACCAGCATTACATGCGGCAAAACCACCACGCCGCCCATCTCAATCGGCCGCGGCGTTAAACAAGGAGACCCCATCTCCCCTCTCCTTTTTAACGCCGTCTTTGACGAACTCTTGTGCAGGCTCCAGAACTCCAATACTGGTATTGAATTCGGCAATGGCAAATATAACGTCCTGGGCTACGCCGACAATCTGGTCCTGATGTCGACCTCGTTGGATGACCAACAACATCTGGTCAGAACGGTCGATTTCACAAATCCATGGGGATGTCCTTAATAGTAAGAAGTGCGCTCACCTCAGCGTCAACTTACTCCCGGCTCTACACCTCTACCAAGAGCCGGGTTTACGTTGGCGCTGAAGCGATTCCACTAATTGGGCCAGAAGATCTCTTTAGGTATCTTGGGTTCCGATTCCATCCCACTGGAACCCAAAGTACTACCAACTCCGACATAACCACTGCCCTGCATCGAGTCAAGTCCGCCCCGCTAAAACCGTGGCAAAAGCTGGAACGATTACCACGTATGTATTACCGAAATACTTTTATCAGTTTCAGGCTCCCTCTGTTTCTGCAAGAACCCTGGACCTTGTAGACAAGAATGTCCGCAGTACCATCAAGGCAATTTTACATCTCCCGTCTTCAACGACAAATGCCTTCTTATACGCCGAGACCAAAGCAGGAGGCCTTGGACTACCCTGCTTTGCGGCACGGATGCCGGACATTCTTCTTAAACGACTACAAAACCTGACTCTATGCGACGATCCTCTACTTCTTCCTATATTGGATTCGCCGCATGTGTTAGGCTTAGCCGAACGCCTGGCTAAGATGATTCAGCCCTATGGTCTTCAGAGGGAGCAGCGGAGATTCTGGCGCTGTAGACTTGAAGCTTCCGCAGCCTGCTCCAGACTGGCCGCCCATTCAGGGCCGCCACAGACCACCACCTGGACCCGATCTCCTCCATCCTTTTGGGATGGGTCCACATACATCAAGGCGATTCAGCTACGGGCAGGCGTTTTACCTACCGTGGGAGGCCTACATAACCAACGCCTCCCCTTTGAACAGCGCCGTTGCAGGGCCGGTTGTCGTGCCGTAGAGTCCACCTGCCACATTCTCCAGAAATGCCATCTCATGCATTTCGAGCGCATCGGATGCCGCCAGGGAAAAGGGCTGGGTGACTTAGATCGAGCCCAGATTCCAGACCCCTGACGGTCGGTTACGAAAACCGGATCTTCTTTTCGTGAGGGAATCTGAGATCATCGTCGCCGACGTGGGCGTGTCCTGGGAACGCCCTGAGTCTCTCAGCGTCGCGCACAACAAGATCGCGACGTATTCGGATCCAGTCTTCCTAGATTCCGTTAGAGCCGCTCATCCCGGTCGCGCCCTCAGCGCCCAGGCTATCATCGTGGGAGCTCGCGGCACCTGGTGCTCTAGAAATAACACTCTTCTGGAGGCTCTGGGTGTCAATAAATCCATCATATGCAGCCTTGTTTGCTCCGCCATCCGAGGAGGGATATTCACCCACACTTCATTCAATCGAATAGTCTGGCAGCGATGACCCCTCATCTCCTTCGCCACCCACCACCTGCGGCTTGGACCAAATATTTAAAATACATATAACAACTTATTCTGTAAAATAGACTATGATTCTGGCGTCTTATTCTTTCCCCATCTAACAGTCACGTTAAGTAGTTCTGTCTTGCTGTCAAAATTATTCCTAGCCACGGCAGCAATACCTATGCCGAAATATTCATTGTAAAGTTTTTATCTCTTTTTATACTTTCAATAAATCATTTATAGCCAAATGCCTCGTCATCTAATTAGTGACTCGCATGAATGGATTAAAGAGATTCTCTCTGTACCTACCCACTCCCGGCAGGTTGAGCTACCGACCGAGCGCTTCCCCAGGTGGCGGATAGGGGGAACCAACATGTACCCAACCCCTTTGTTGAGGGAATAGCTTGGTCGTTGGAGACTGTGAATAAACAGGCGAAAGCCAAGGGCGCGCGGACTAGAAGTGATGAGGAGGGCAAGTGCGTTGTGGAGGATCTGGCTAAGGCTGTGGCCAAGGCCAAGGATCCGGTGATCGCCGCCACACCCATTGCTAAGGCTGCCGAGAAGCCCCTGAGACTGGCACAGCCAGCCGTTCTAGGGGACGGCGAGCCTCGAAGGAAGCCCCTGAGACCGACGGAGTCGGTTGTTCGAGGGGAAAGCAGTGAGACGCAGTCTCAGAGGTCGGCGGGCATCACTGCCCAAAGTGGCCGACGGGCTGCAGAGCTTGCAAAGATAAGGCAGATTGGGGAGTCTCCGTAGCTTTGTCTTTGCAGAAGCGAACAAGATCTCCAAGGCGGCCGCCAAGTTCATCTTGGACCGGCACGCAGAGTGCGAGGGAATCCTCCTGGAGACTCTCGTTAAGAAGGAGATCGCGATGGCGGCATGTGCGACTGTGGCGACGCCCCGGGCTGTCCTAGCAGGGGCGACTAACGCTAAAGCCCCGAAGCCTAGCCGCCCTGTACAAAAGGGCACTATTAACGCATTGGCCAAGCCCAGTAATAGGGCTGTCTCAAGGGGGAAGGGCGTCGCCGTGATCGTGAGATCACTAGACAATAAGCTCTCCCCCGACGAGGTTAAGGTCAAAGTATTGGTAGTGGGGAACGCGCTCGGCAGAGTTCGAGTGTGTGCGCTGCGAAGGGAGAAGGAGGGAGTAGTCATAGAGACGAATACTCCTGCCGAAGCCGATGTACTGCTCAAGAGCGAAGAGCTCAAAAAGCAGGGGCTATCGGTTAACACCCGTCAAAAGATTGGGCCGAAGGTCCTTATTAAGGACGTCCCTTCGGCTCTTTCAGACCGGGATGTCCTTAGGGACATCCTGGCCAAAAACGTGTGGGAGTTGATCTCACCCGAAGAGTTTGCCTCCCGGGTGGCGATCAGACGTAGGAGCAAAGCTCCTGTAATACGGAAAGGTAAGAATAGTGGTGCATGTCAGAGTAGCAATGAGAGCTGGGTGACACTCGAGGTTACGCCTCGGGTGAAAGAACACCTGTTAAAAGAGAGACGCGTGTACCTCGGCCTGTAGTCATGCAGGGTCGAGGACACGGAGGACGTCATGTTATGTTTCAGGAGCGTAGGGTTCGGGCATAAAACAGCGGCATGCCGGAGCACAGCCCCCGCGCTTTGCTTCCGTTGCGGGGAGAGCGGTCACCAGCAAACGGGCTGGGACAAGCCCGCGCGCTGCGTAAACTGCAGGGCAAGGGAATTGCCGGATGGTCACTTGACCAAGGCGAGACTCTGCCCAATATATAAGAAAGCAGCCACTGAACGAACAGGTCAATACGACGCGTGATGGCTGACAAGACCATAAGAGTTCTCCAGCTGAATTGTCGGAGATCCTATAAGATGATGTGCGTAGTTGACGCGCTGAAGCGTGAGCAAGGGATAGGGGTTGCATTGCTACAAGAGCCGTACGCCGTCGAAGGCAAGGTCCGGGGGCTTCCCTCGGGCATGGCTATTGTAGGAAAGCAAGGAAGAGAGAATCCCAAAGCGATAGTGGTGGTTGACGACTCTGAGGTTGACGTAGTTGACCTCGGCCAAGAATTGACCAATTGTGACGCGTTCGCCGATCTTAATGGACCGGCAGGAGGGCTGTATGTCTGCTCCGTCTACTGCCAATTTGGTGGAGACATTGAGGGCAGCATACGTAGTGTAGAGCGGGCCATCGCCAAAAGTGGGCGAGGACCACTGCTTATCGGTCTTGACGCCAATGCTGAGTCACCTATGTGGCACAGCAAGGGCATGATTGACGGTAGCGTAAAGGCGTCGCGCGGAGAAAGCCTGGAACAGGTTATATTGACCCATGAATTGGAGGTTCTAAACGTACCTACGGAGGCGTACACCTGTAGTACGCCTGTCGGAGCGAGCGATATTGACGTCACCCTCGCAGGGGGGTTGCGCGATGATATTGCTTGGAGATTAGAACCGAGCTGGACCGTTAGCGATCACAATCCCATTCTTATCGAGATTACCACTAATGCAGCAAATTTAAACACCGGAGAACTGTCCGAACTCCCGACCTGTCAACTAGGGAAGTCTATTGGCCTGGTTGGGAGGAGGCGCAGCTTCTAAAACCAGTCCCTTGGCTGTCTTTGAGAAGCTGAACCTCAGCGAGATGATTTCGCAGCTGTAAGAATGGGTTGTGAACGCAAACGACCAGTGGCTACGAAGGGTTAAGAAACCAGCTAGGGTATCGCCGTCCTGGTGGACAAGTGAACTCCGAAACCTGAGGAATGACCTCAGGCGGAAGAGGAAGCGAGTCCAACGGGCGAGAGGGAGAGGATACCCGAACATAGAGGTCCCTGAGGGGTCCTATCGGGAGGATGTCTTATCCTATAAGAGGGAGCTAAGGGCGGCGAAGAAAAGGAATTTGTAAGAGTTTGTCAGCGAAGTTAGAAATCGCGACCCGTGGGGACAGGTCTACAAGATCTGCCGCGGGAAGAGAAAGAAACACACGCTAGCATAGATCCGGGTGGGCGACGAAGTCGGCCAAACCTGGGAAGAGAATACAGCGTTGCTCCTGAAAACGTGGTTCCCCGAGGGTCCGACTCTGGGCATCGGGTTCCAAATCAGGGAGCTAGGCATGCATTTTGATCGGGAAGAAGTTGAAGCTGCCATTTTCAGGCTCAGAACCGATAAAGCGCCCGGTGTAGATGGGATCTTACCAGAAATGGTCAAGCGACTGTGGAAGGTTGTGCCTGCGCACGTCAAGTGCCTCTACGATCGATATCTGCAGACCGGCGTCTTCCCAAGACAGTGGAAGCTAGGGAGGGTAATAACCCTACTCAACGCTCCAAATAAGGATCGGGCCAACCCCGGATCGTATAGGCCTATTACCGGTTCTAGGGAAAGTCCTGGAGAGATTGATGGTATTCCGACTGCGAGCGAAACTGGGCGACCAGCAAAGTGATAAGCAGTACGGGTTCAAGCCTGGCCAGGGCACTGAAAGTGCCTGGTGTGAAGTAAAGCGGGCGATGAACATGTCTGAAAAACGTTACGTTCTAGGACTGTTCACTGACTTCTCAAGCGCGTTCGATAACCTGCACTGGAGCCGTATTGTCGCGAGGCTCCAACGAGTTGGATGTGAATAGCTCGCCCTGTGGCGTAGCTACTTTCACGAGAGAGAGGTTAGGGCCTACGGATCGAGAACCCACATGAGTAGGCCGGTCACTAGAGGTTGTCCCCAGGGGTCCGTCAGTGGTTCAGTGCTGGAACCTTATGATGGATGACCTGTTACATGAGTACGGGACAGTGGGACGTGCGTTGTTGCCTTTGCCGCTGCAATATGTTCCTTCTTGTTTGTTGTTTCAGTTTAGGTTCGTATGTGTGTGATAGTGTCCTCCGTATCTATCAACTGTACGTACGTATAAGGTTTCACGTTTCCCGTTGCCCACCGACGTTTTCTTTCCTGACAAATTGAAATGTATTATATAACTTCAAAGATACGCACAATAAGGGAATGACTTATCCTACTCGAAAGAGGTGGATTTAGGTCCATTAAAAAAAAAGAAGAAAAAAAACCAATAATTAATATATATATATATAACTTGCACTCAAAATGCACATGTCTCAAATGGAATGTTCAACTTCGGTTCGAGCGCCGCGTCGACGGGTGGGTGGTGGAGACGGCGACATAGATAGTGAGAGTGGATGCGCCCAACAGAACGAGAAAGATGCGCGGTGCAGCGGTCAAGGCACACGAAAAGAGTAAACAGACGCGCGGTGCAGTGATCGCACAACAAACAAGAAAGAACACTGCACGGCGCTTTTAGGTGTCGGCCTGCAAACGTATGCGCGGTGCAACGGTGGCAGGAGGACGTGAAAAAAACGAGAGGTCTCGTCAGTCAAGTGCCAAGAGGAGGAGGAGAATGGTGATAACGAAAGAAGAACAACAACAACTATACATAGGAACACAGTTGCCCTGTTTCTTCTCTCATTCTCTCTCTCGCATGGATGGAGACACACACGCGGACATGCACACTTATTTCTATTTATCATACACAGTAAATAACATGATAGATAAGAAAAAAATGTGACATGACAGTGGGACACGAGAAGCGCCGTCGACGACTTCGCCGGCCGATTCTCGTCTCCCCTTCTCCTCCTGTCTCCTCTCATTCTGCCGCGCTCGCAGCGATCGCGCAACATCGAAAAGTTGACTACCCATGGTGGACCGTCTGAGGCCGGACGGCGTGGCGCGAGAGATCCCGCCGCCGTCCGATCGCCCCGCTCGGCAACCGGGCCCATGCGACGTTCGCCGCGGACGACGAACGCCTAATAAAGACGCATGTTATAGAGCCTTCCGACCCTCGGAACTCCTAAAGGTATCGTTGCCACCTTCGACTAGACAGGATACGGCCTTAGAGGCGTTCAGGCATAATCCCACGGATGGTAGCTTTGCACCACCGCCCGCTCGAGCGAGTGCGTGAACCAAATGTCCGAACCTACGGTTCCTCTCGTACTGAGCAGGATTACTATCGCAACGACGAACCATCAGTAGGGTAAAACTAACCTATCTCACGACAGTCTAAACCCAGCTCACGTTCCCTATTGGCAGGTGAACAATCCGACGCTTGGCGAATTCTGCTTCACAATGATAAGAAGAGCCGACATCGAAGGATCAAAAAGCGACGACGTAATGAATGCTTGGCCGCCACAAGCCAGTTATCCCTGTGGTAACTTTTCTGACACCTCTTGTTGAAAACTCTTCAAGCCAAAAGGATCGATAGGCCGTGCTTTCGCAGTCCCTATGCATACTGAACATCGGGATCAAGCCAGCTATTGCCCTTTTGCTCTACGCGAGGTTTCTGTCCTTGCTGAGCTGGCCTTCGGACACCTGCGTTATTCTCTGACTCGTGTACAACGGCTGTTCACACGAAACCCTTCTCCAGGTTAGTCTTCCAGGTCCTCGCTGGAGTATTTGCTACTACCACCAAGATCTGTGCCGACGGCAGCTCCAGACGGGCCCACGACCAATCCTTCTGCGCTCACCGCCGCGACCCTCCTACTCGTCAGAGCTTCGTGACGCGACCGCGCCTCTCCTGCCACTGACGGCAGAGTATAAGCACGACGCTACAGCGATATCCATTTTCAGGGCTAGTAATTTCGGCAGGTGAGTTGTTACACACTCCTTGGCAGACTCCGACTTCCATGGCCACCGTCCTGTTACCAGTTTGCATCGAGCAGTCGTACCGTTCAGACGTGTGCGATGAGCGAGACGCGCAGTGCCACGCCCACCGAGGCATCGATCAGGCGATATTCGGTATCCAGTACCGGTAGGGAGTGCGTCGCTAATTTGGCGGCAATGGACTGTTCACAGGAGCCAATTAAGCGGAAAAATACCTCATAACGGTGCGACGACGATCCCGGGAGAAATTAAAAAACCGCGAAGACGCGATAGCAGGGAACTAACCTGCGTTGTAGGTAATTTACCAGAAGACGAGATGTCGGCGAATGCAAGGCGATTTTTTAAAATCGTCTGCAATTTAATACCTATGAAGTCCGATACCATCAAAGTAACGGACAGGAAAGCTATTCGGGAAACGGCAGACCTCCTAATGGAAAGCGTGGCGCAGATGACCGGAGTAATCAAGGAACTTCGGCACACCATTAAAATAAAGGATCAGGAAGCCAAAGAAGCCAAGGAAACGCAAAAAACTGCAAGTAGGCCTACTTTTTCGTACGCGGGCAAATTAAGGTCTGGCATTAACACCGCGAATACTAGCGTCATGGTAAATGAAAAATCTTTCCCGGTTAGAATAGAATCGAAGAAAGGAGGAAAAGATTCAGATTTTGTTTAAAAAATAGTAATGCGGGCCGTCGATCCAGTTAAAAATAACATAGCGGTTAGGAATATTAGGTCAACTAAATCCGGCGACTTAGTTGTAGACTGTGCAAGGAAGGAAGCTGCAGATAAGATAAAAAAGTCTAATTAAAGCGAAAGACGGTGTCGCGGTTAAAAATATTACAAAACGGTGGCCACGCGTTAGAATTGATAAGATTAATAAGGACTTAAATGCAAGTGATTTACACGAAACTATATTACGGCACAATAATTTTATCGACGAAGTTTACGGGAATGATACTAATAAATTCAAAGCGGATTTAAAACAATTAGCGGTATTTGAAACTCGCGGTAACAAAGATAGTTACAGTGCAGTATTCGAGATTAACCCAAATTTAAGACAGAAAACGTTAGATTAGAATATTTGAATTGGCAACGCGTTTGGGCTAGGGATCATTTTTCCTTACTGCAGTGTTTCCCATGCTACGATTTTGGACACTTATCCAACAACTGTAAGGTTAAAGAGCAACTATGTGGTAAATGCGGTGGGAAACATAGTTTTAGAGTGATCATTTAGAGATCAAGTTTGGTCATCTTCCCAGCAAGATCGGCAACGTCGAAACGCCACCGCGTACCGGTCCGAAGACCTCACTAAATCATTCAGTCGGTAGTAGCGACGGGCGGTGCGTACAAAGGGCAGGGACGTAATCAACGCGAGCTTATGACTCGCGCTTACTGGGAATTCCTAGTTCATGGGGAACAATTGCAAGCCCCAATCCCTAGCACGAAGGAGGTTCACGCTGATTCCTTCAGTTACTTTTCGTCACTACCTCCCTGTGCCGGGAGTGGGTAATTTGCGCGCGGATGTGGTAGCCGTTTCTTAGGCTCCCTCTCCGGAATCCAACCCTGATTCCCCGTTACCCGTTACAACCATGGTAGGCGCAGAACCTACCATCGACAGTTGATAAGGCAGACATTTGAAAGATGCGTCGCCGGTGCGAGACCATGCGATCAGCAGAAAGTTATTCAGATTCACCAGTGGGTACGGCGACGAGCGCGAACCCGCTGCCCATTGGTTTTGATCTAATAAAAGCGCTCCTTCCGTCTCCGGTCGGAGCTCTGTTTGCATGTATTAGCTCTAGAATTACCACAGTTATCCAAGTCAATGTGGGTACGATCTAAGGAACCATAATTGATTTAACGAGCCTTTCGCGGTTTCACCTTAATTCGGCTTGTACTGAGACATGCATGGCTTAATCTTTGAGACAAGACAGGATCAACCAGGGAGCTGCTACACCACGCGAACACGTCAGCGACGACGCGACCGACATGAAAATACCCCTTCGCACGTACGACGTGCGCCCACGAATCCGCACCTACTATCTTCAGTGCGAACTTCGCTCGTGTGCGGCGTGCGCAGCTGCAACCGGCCTAGGCCGCGCTCTGCGGCGACGACGCCCGTACGTCCTTGTAGCAGCGGCGAAGAGGAAATCGCCCGTCCCGCGTCGGGGCCGACGCGCACGTAGCACAGATTGCTGCTCCGGTTGCTATCGAGACCGGTTTCGCTAAACAATTAGCATCGCAGCTAACCGCACCACCACGTGTATATAGACATTTATGTTTATCCACGCGCACCTGCTCCTGCCACCATCGACAAAGAACAGAAGCGGGTCCTGGCTGACGTGCCGGGCCTGGGCGAGGTGATGGTGCGGGCTTCGCGCCCGTGCCGGATCCGAGCTCGGTCCCGTGCCTTGGCCTCCCACTGAACTTCCTTGCTGCGAGGCGTCGGTTTACGCCTCGCGTTGCGGCCGGCTGTCCTCTTCGGCCGCCATTTAACGGTCATCTCAGAACTGTCACGGACTAGGAGAATCCGACTGTCTAATTAAACCAAAGCATTGCGATGGCCCCAGTGGGTGTTGGCGCAATGTGATTTCTGCCCAGTGCTCTGAATGTCAACGTGAAGAAATTCAAGCAAGCGCGGGTAAACGGCGGTAGTAGCTATGACTCTTGGCGGTCATAGATGTGCCAACCACACCCCCTCCTCGTGGGTCCCGCCGGACAACGGAGCAATCCGGCCAAGAGTGTGGTGGCTTTGGGCGGGTAGGGTTGCCAGCCCTTCCTCAAAGTAAAGAAAAGCCTCGGATGAAATCAACACCCGAGCCCTCTGGCTCGGGCACCCAACAACCCCCTCCCCCCCCACCTTCCCATGCCTACACTATTTGCAATGCCTCATTCAAGACGAAAACGGGACTAGGAGTACATATGCGTGCCAAGCATCCCATCCAGCTGGACGCCATGCAGCTTCGAACGGAAAAAGTAGCGGGGAAAGAAGACCCTGTTGAGGTTGACTAGTCTGGCACTGTAAGGAGACATGAGAGCTGTAGCATAAGTGGGAGACGGTAACCATCCCGTCGCCGGTGAAATACCACTACTTTCATCGTTTCTTTACTTACTCGGTGAAGCGAACGCGCGCGCCGTTCGCTTAGGCGGCGGCTGTCACGGTGTTCTCGAGCCAAGCGTTAAGAGTGGCGTGAGGCGGCTTGCGCGCGCGCGCGCGGCCTTCGAGTCCCATCGTCGTCGCGGCCGTCGGGCAAGCGCGGGTAAACGGCGGGAGTACTATGACTCTCTTAGCAATGCTATGATTCAGAGTTGTAGACGCGCCAATCACACCCCGTCCTCGTGGGTTCTGCCGGGCAACAGACTTGTCTGGCTAAGAGTGTGATGGCTTTTGGGCGGGTAGGGTTGCCAGCCCTACCTGCTGTCAGTTGTTGGCCCAATTTCAAAAACCATGCCTCGGAAACCACCGCCTGAGCCCCTGGCTCGGGCGACCAACAACCCAACCCCCCCCCCTCCCCATGCCTGCACCGAATGCGCTGCAGCCTTCGCCACCAGGACTGGACTCGGAGTTTACATGCGTAGTAAACATCCTGCCCAACTAGACGCCAAATAGAAGAGAGTCGACGTTAAAGCTCGATGGACTGAAGAGGAGACAATGATGTTAGCTCACAATGAGGCGGAAATCCTCTCACTGGATGAAGTGCGCTTCATGAATAAGGAGCTTGTAAAGCACATCCCCAATAGATCTTTAGAGGCTATCAAGAAGGTGCGTCAAGAACAATCTTATAAAGACGCTGTGACAGCCTTCTTGAAGACACCATCTGAGCCGCCAACCATCACTGTCCATCCCCCCGGTCCACCAACCAAAAACGTGCCCATTCCATCATCAACCCGAAGAGCCCGTGCCGGGCAGGAAGACATCGAAACGGAACCCTCTACCAGAAGAATCGGAGCGACGAAGCCTTCTTATTAAGACGATGACTTCATCGATTATATGTTGACGATTTACCATCCGCGAGACGACTTCCACAGCTCCCAAACGCTGCTGGCCATTGTCCAGCCAGCGAAGACATTCGACAAGCCCGCTACCTCCATCAGGTTGGGGGCCTATCTGCGAAAGATAATGCCGATACCGTCACCCGCCAACACCATCGTAGAGCCACAGAATCTGGGGAACCCCTCACTCGTCGAAGGCAACGCCGCATCGAGCATGCTACCACCCAGCGTAATTGGAGAAAGCACCAGGGAAGATGTATTAAGACGATTTTGGACGGACCTGTCCATAGCACTCTGCCACCTATCCAGGTGATGGAACCTTTTAGGCGCGAAACTTTCGAGTCCCGCAGCCAAGCCAGTCCATCGGCACAGCTAGGACCTACAATCCATCTGGGGTCCTGTGGCCCTCGAAGAACTGAGGAGCAATCGATTAGATCTTACATCGTCACCTGGACCAGACAGAGTCTCTGTGAAGTTTCTTTGTTCACTGCCCCCCGAAGCCGCGTGTACCATCTTCAACTTCATCCTTTGGTGCGGCAAACTTCCGGCAGCCCACAGACTTGGCAAAAAATCGGGCGCGTCAGAACCTAGCGATTTCCGCCCGATTTCCATCCCATCAGTGCTATGTAGACAACTCCACACCATCTTCGCAAGGCGAATTAACACCTTTTTCGCATTCAATGACAGACAGCGAGCTTTCCGGCCTATCGACGGGTGTACGGATAATACAACCCTTGTCGATATGCTCATTAGGTCCAACAAAGAGGCCTATAGGTCGTGCTACGTCGCAGTCCTTGACGTTAGCAAAGCTTTCGATTCAGTCTCTCATCCAGCCATCTTCCAAGTGCTCACCGATTACGGGTTCCCGGGCGATTTCATACAATACCTAATGGAATACTATCAATATTCTTCCACCACCCTTATTACATCCGATTGGATCTCTCAGCCCATCATCCCGAACCGAGGTGTCAGACAGGGCGACCCATTGTCCCCACTGATTTTTAACACCATTATAGACCGTCTCCTGCGTTCGCTTCCTGCCCACATAGAGTCTTTAACTGGCTCGACAAAAATTAATGCAATGGCCTTTGCAGATGATCTGCTTTTAACAGCATCCACACCCAACGGATTGCAGAGTCTATTGGAAATCAATTGTATTAAACTCAGAATAAATGCTCTGCCATCCCGCAGTCGTACGGCTATTGGGAGGCCACACAATGACCGTACCTGCAGAGCCGGCTGTGATGAGCAGGAGACCCTTAACCACGTCCTTTAGAGGTGCTTCAAAACACACGGGCCTAGGGTTGATAGGCACAACGCCGTCTCCAACTTCATAAATCGAAGAATAAAAACGCAAGGCTACGAGACCATCTTAGAGTCAATCATCGCCACACCCGCCAGACCACGGAAGCCCGACATTGTGGGCACCATGGGCATCAGAACCGTTGTAACTGACTGTCAGTATTGCCCTCGGTGAGGCCCACAAAACCAAAATTAACAAATCCAACACACCCGCCGTTGTAAACCATCTGAAACAACGGTTAGGCTGTCGGGAAGTTAACGTGACGGCGGTGACACTAAATTAACGTGGTGTCTAGTGTAAGCAGTCACTCGAGTCCCTATACAATCTTGGTGTGTTAAAGAAGACCGACGCCGCCCTGATCAGCACGCAAGAAATTCAAGCAAGCGCGGGTAAACCGCGGGAGTAACTATGACTCTCTTGCACATACCCGGGTGCGACCCTCCGTTTTGGGGGGATATGGCAAGGTCCGGCTTCGCGGGGGGCTAAGGGGGCTCTTGACACCGATGATGAAGCCTCGGACGAGGAGGGATACGGTTCCGACCCTCCGGGAAGGCTCAGGCCACGACAGGGAGCCATTGATGACGACCGCGCTATGCCCCAGGACATTGAGAGAGGGGAGATGGGTTCGCCCACAAGACGTATACTCAGGCCGAGGCCCGGGCAGAACCCTGATGAGTTACCCGGCTCCTCCTCGGACCTGTTTTTGGAGTTGCCATTCACTGACCGGGTGTGCAGCGTTTGTCTCCACGCTGCAAGAGGCAACTTCATGGCATTCAGCTTAAGAGATGAAGTGAAGCATGTTTCGGAGGTTCAAGGTCCGAGGGGAAGATCCGGACACCGCCGCAACTGCGGTGCTCTTCGCGTTCGAAACCATATCTCCCTGCTAGAGGATTCCATGGAACTCGAACGCTCATGCAGAAAAGAAAACTCTTCCCGGATCTCCCGACGGCGTCTCCGGTCCTTTTGGGTTAACCCGACGAACTCTCATGCGAGGGCCCGACTTGTTAACGGTTCCGCTGCCGGGTTCCGGAATAGGAACCGGATTCCCTTTCGCCCGTCGGACGTGAACGGACTGTTCATCATGGTTCAATAAACACGCCACATCGACATCGGCTTTCGCCTAGGGCTTAGGATCGACTGACTCGTGTGCAACGTCTGTTCACACGAAACCCTTCTCCACGTCTGTCCTCCAGGGCCTCGCTGGAGTCTGCTACTACCATCAAGATATGCGTCGACGGCAGCTCCAGACGGGCTCACGCCCAATCCTTCTGCGCTCACCGCCGCGACCCTCCTACTCGTCAGAGCTTAGTGACGTCGTACCGTTCGGACGTGTGCGATGAGCGAGACGCGTAGTGCCACGCCCACTGAGGCAACGAGCCGTCGGCATTCGATCAGCAGTAACGTGAGTTCGTGTGTCGTAATGTAACAGCAATGGAGTGTTCGCAGGAACCCGCGAAAAGGAAAAACTCATTATGGTGCGACGATAGCGATTCTGAAAAATCATTTGAGGCAAAAAAAACAAAACGACGCGATAGCGGAGAAACCGTTCGAGTTTTAGGTAAGTTTCCGGAAGATAACATGTGTGCTAACGCGAGACGTTATTTTAAGGTTATTCGGGAGCTGATTCCATTAATGGCAGACACGATCAAGGTAGCCGACAGGTAGATCATTCGAGAAACAAACGACGTTCTTTTGGAGAATCTGATTCAAATGGCCGGAGTTATTAAGGAACTTCGCCACTCGCTCCGGGAAAAAGAGAACGATATCCAGGTAGCCAGAGAGCAGCCACAAAAGCGGTGAGTCCCACATTTTCATACGCGGAAAAATTAAAAGGTGGTTTTACACAAAATGTGCCGCGCGTTGCCGAAAAATCGTTTTCGGTATGCGTCGAATCAAAAAAGGCGCGCAAAGACGCAGAATACGTCAGGAAAGTTGTTTTTAAATGTGTAGATCCGGTTAAATCAATATAGCGGTTAAGAATATTAAATCAACGAAATCGGGAGACATAGTTATTGATTGTGCACGCAAAGAGGACGCGGAAAAATTAAAAACATCGCTCGCAGTAACGCTAAAGACTACGTGGCGGTTAAAGATGTAAAAAAACGGTGGCCTCGAGTACGTATCGATAGGATAAGTAAAGAATTAAACGCGAATGACATTCATGCAACTATTTTGAGGCACAACGATTTCATAGACGAATATTGTGGAAACGACGTAAATAAGTTTAAGATAGATTTTAAACAATTAGCGGTATTTGAATCTCGCGGTAATGACAGGTCATATAGTGCGGTATTCGAAGTTAATCCTTTGTTGCGAAAGAAAATGCTAGATAGGCCAATATATTTGAATTGGCAATGCGTTTGGGCTAGGGATCATTTTTCCTTACTGCAGTGTTTCCAATGATACGATTTTGGACACTTATCCAAAAACTGTAAGGTTAAAGAGCAACTATGTGGTAAATGCGGTGGAAAACATAGTTTTAGAGAATGCAAGTCTAAAAATACGTCTTGTATCGTTTACGTTAGGTCTAATAAAGACAAAAAACGTGCGCCCGTAAACACAGACCACGACGCCAAGAGTCCGTCCTGCCCTACAATGAATAGGATAAAAAACTCTATACTATCCAATATCGCGGTCGGTTTCGCGTTCGGGCTATCTCAGTTTTTTTAGGTAGGCAAGCGGAGTCGCACTGAAGGAAAAACGACGTTGAAGCCTGAAGCCTGCGTCGTCCATTCCAAAATTGCTTAATTACCACTGGACCATACCGTGAAGGCGATCTAACGGACGGCGGAGAACATGGAAGAGCACTACGTCGGTGTTGTGCGGATGCCGGGAGGGAGAGTTCGAAGACTGAAGCCTGCGCCCCCAACCCACTTCAACCCGTTATCAATACAAAGGTGGCGGAAATGGAACTGCACGAACTTGGAGACTCCAGCAACACATGACTTCAGTGTGACGAACAATCGTTCGAAACGTTCGATCTCGTTCTCGTTTTCGACAAAATCAATTAGTATTCGCGGTCAGTGCTATCATCAAGATTGCTAATATCCGGCCATCTTAAAATTCAAAATTGTGCGTCTCTTTTAAAACCGGCTTTTTGTATATAATTGTAAATATGTCTGCATGCGAACTTTAGAGTTCATTTTTATGTATTGTTTTATTGTATTTGTGTTATTTCACGCGATGTTTCGTTGGAACGCAAGAAGCGAACGTTTTATTATTGTTGTGTTATTTTTCATAAAACTAAATCAATTCGCGAAGAATTCGAGCTCCTTGTACTCCAGCCGAGCATGGTGGGTTAAGTGGTTTGGTTGGGTTTTTTCCTGGGTTTCCCCAACTCTTGCGGCAAATGTTGGACCACATGTACATACCTTCCCAGAAGAATTAATTCTGTGTAAGTATTATATGTTTGTAGGCCCTCCTCCCTCTCTGCCCAAATTTCCAATTCTTTTCTTTAAATTGAATAATCAAATAAAATTACTTTCGAAGGTTTCGTTGTTTTGCGTAAGAGCAGAGGGAGGGGATAAAGTAGGGATTTTAGTTGCATAGAGTTAATTAACATACTTTTTTTGTTGTTTCATATTTTATTAGTTAATTTAAAAATTATTGCAAAATATAAAATTAGAAAGACCGCCGCTGTAGTACCGAATGGTGGAGCAGCGGCACCATGTATATATTTTTTAACATAATAGATTATATTGTCTTAAGTTACCAACGCCTTTCATGGTATCCCATGAGCGTCGATTTGGGCGCTTTAACTCTGCGTTTGGTTCATCCCACAGCGCCAGTTCTGCTTACCAAAAGTGGCCCACTTGGCACTCTGATCCGTTATCGTTATATATATATATATATATATATATATATATATATATATATATATATATATATCGATTAGTCTTTCGCCCCTATACCCAGTTCCGACGATCGATTTGCACGTCAGAATCGCTACGGACCTCCATCAGGGTTTCCCCTGACTTCGTCCTGACCAGGCATAGTTCACCTCTTTCGTGTCCCAGCGTGTACGCTCAGGGTACGCCTCTTCTCGCAATGAGAACGAAACGCCCCGGGAGTGCGGGGCCGCAACCGAGCGCGGCCCATCCTCCCTCCGTCCGCGCTAAGGCGAACCTTCACTTTCATTTCGCCTTTAGGTTTCGCTAGAGTCCCAATGACTCGCGCACATGCTAGACTCCTGTCCGTATTTCAAGACCCCCACCGCCGCCGCCGAGCACCACCAACCACTAAACCGTCGGGGTACACGGCACGCCGGCAACTGTAACCGTCTAACCTTAATTTATGTAAATAAATAAATAAATAATCGAGTGAGCGTTGAGCGTTACGCCAACAGCCTACTCCATCTGAGTTGCTTCTTCCGTCCATGTAAACGATAAGCACCGCGTCATCAGTTCCCAAGAACCTACCAATAGGTAATCCTTCTTCAATAAATTTATCAACAACAGCAGCAACCAACACGTTGATCACAACGTAATTTGATGAGCTTCGCGCGCTCATTCCGGATGAACAATGATTCACCGTTAGCTTTTGGGAATGTCGGTCCCTCTCGTACAATCGAATTGTTTACAGACATAAATTTCAATTGTATTGGATTAGCGGATACTTAATGGAAGTCCAACATATTGAAATAAACACACAGTTGATAACTTCCACAATTTGTACTTCTGAAGAAACCACAGTGTTGGTGAAACACGTGTTGAGTACATACAAATAAATAAATTGTGTAAGTTATCAACTGTGTATTTCTTTCGACATAAATTTCTTTTAATAAAAGCGTTTTACAGGTAGATCGAGTGATGATGGATGGTGATTAAGGAAATTTTAAAAGATTCTACCATCGAAAGGAAAACGATCGGTTGACCACGGGACGCCGAATACGGAAATAAAAAAATTTTACGAACATAAGTGGCCAATTCGCGTGAACACAGAGACGAAGTCTGCTGCGCTGCAATATGTTTCTTGTTGTTTGTTGTTTCAGTTGTATGTAGGTAGGTGTACGTACCTCCAGCCAGCAACGTCACTATTGTATTTATGTATTTATACCTATGTTGTGCGCGAATTTAGGTTCGTATGTGTGTGATAGTGTCCTGCGTATCTATCAACTGTACGTACGTATAAGGTTTCACGTTTCCCGTAGCCCACCGACGTTTTCTTTCCTGACAAATTGAAATGTATTATATAACTTCAAAGATACGCACAATAAGGGATTGACTTATCCTACTCGAAAGAGGTAGATTTAGGTGCTTAAAAAAAGAAGAAGAAAAAAAAACAAATAATTAATATATAACTTGCACTCAAAATGCACATGTATCAAATGGAATTTTCAACTTCGATTCGAGCGCCGCGTCGGCGGGTGGGTGGTGGAGACGGCGACATAGATAGTGAGAGTGGATGCACCCAACAGAACGAGAAGAATGCGCGGTGCAGCGGTAAAGGCACACGAAAAGGGTCAACAGACGCGCGGTGCAACGGTCGTACGGGCAGCGCACAACAAACAAGAAAGAACAGACGCGCGGTGCAACGGTCGCACGAGAAGCGCATGACAAAAATCGAAATTGTATACCTTTAATAATAATGATAATACGCTCGTGCTTACTGCACGGCGCTTTTCGGTGTCGGCCTGCGAAACGGATGCGCGGTGCAAAGGTGACAAGAGGACGTGAAAAAAACGAGAGGTCTCGTCAGTCAAGTGCCGTGAGGAGGAGGAGAATGGTTATAACGAAAGAACAACAACAACAACTATACATAGGAACACAGTTGCCCCGTTTCATCTCCCATTCTCTCTCTCGCATGGATGGAGACACACGCGGACACGCACACTTATTCCTATTTATCATACGTAGTAAATAACATGATAGATAAGAAAAAAATGTGACATGACAGTGGGACACGAGAAGCGCCGTCGACGACTTCGCCGGCCGAATCTCGTCTCCCTTTCTCCTCCTGTCTCCTCTCTCACCCTGTCGCGCTCGCAGCGATCGCGCATGCGCACGAAGTTTGCAGCGACTGCGCATGCACGTGAGACCGCGGCCAGCCAAATTTAATTAAATCTAATTATAAATTAGCGTCCTCTCGTGGTGGCTCAATTCGCAGCCCTTCTGGCGTACACAGCCCTCATGAACTCACTGTGAATAAGTGTGCTACTATTAATGACAGGATGTTGGAGATCTGTCCATTTCCTTGATACCACACACCCCTAGCTCCGATGACTAGAGCTGTTACAACGATAGCCTTGGCAGGGTAGCGCTTGCCAAGGGCGTCCACAACAAGGGGGGTGGTATAGTACGCCAGTTTTGCGTCGTAAGCAGCTGATAGTGGGCGGGGGCCCTCTCAGGAGATCGCCGCGTTGCACACCACCGCCCGGCCTCCTTTGTGGTGTATGAGGTCCGGTTTCCGGAGTGTCCCATCGGAGCAACGGATGTTCGGCTCCTCCTCCACAATCCACCCATTCCGCTTTTCGAACTTCCGTAGAATGTTGACAATACGGTCATGTCGCCGAATACGGTGCCAGTGTGTCTCTCTGGGTCGTAGGAGTCGATTCGAGCGTTTACGGTTGCGAGTTTTTGCGTCTTTCTCGAGCGATACGGACGTGACTTCTTGTAGCTGTGCTCTGTTCAGGTCGATTTCATAGTCGACCAAGTCTACCGGTAGCCTCCTCGTGGCAAGAGTCGGGGTAGCTGTCCAGGTCAAGCTGGACAGTGAGCTAATACCGGGGGCGGCTGGAAGCCACTTTTTGCCAGGGTCATTTGCAGTAGTGCTACAACATCGACGCACTAGGACCCCTGGACCAACACGTTATATCGGCTTCGATTCCAACTTCTATTTATTGGTCCAGTCTCTTTTGCAACCCTCTCGTGGGGTTGTTAAGGGTTGTACGAGGTGTCCCACGTTTTTCTTTTAAGGTAGGGAGATTTTTCCCCTTCCTTCGTACAGTCCCTTTCTTCAAGTGCATCCTTCCCGAAATGGTGTTGTGCATCTGCGGGAAGTACTTTGCCACCGAGACCGGGCTTAAGACGCACTTGCGTCGTAATCGTTGCAGGGGGCCCAAAACCCAAGGAAAGCTCCCAGACAATGTCTGCCCAATATGCCGCGCCGAATTCAAATCTTACGCAGGGGTTAGACAACATCAGCAGCTGTACCATCCGGACCAGTACAACGCAGAAGTGGAGGGAGAGGCCTCTGCGCCTTCCCGTCCCAGGGAGAGAGGCTGGATGGATGAGAAGCTCATCGGAATGGCACGAGAGGAGGTTAAAAACCAGGGTCGATTTATCAACCGACATCTTGCCTCCATTCTCACGCATAGATCCCTAGAAGCCATTAAAAGCCGTAGGCTTACTCAGGATTATAAGAACCTAACCCTAATAAATAAGCAAGTGGATGCAGTCGTTGTAGAGGAGAACATCTTCCCCCAGTCGGACTCGGGCACAGGCGCTACCCCCGTTGACCTTTCAGAGGAAGGGAGCTTGAATTCCGGGGTTACTTTCCAGCTTAAACCCCGAGGCCCCTGACTTCGTGACACAGCGGAGTCCCGCTGCAGTTGCGACGTATACAGTGTCCGTGTGTTCTCGGCAGGAGGTGACAGATCCTGTGAGAGCCTTCCTGTATGACCATTACAGCTCACACGACTCCATCTGGTGTGAGAAAGACAGAACTCTCTACGCACACCTTCGTACAACTACATTGTGCCAAAAGGAGGCAAACCAGGGGAGGATGGAGGAATGACTGCTACGGCTTCGGTCCAAATTGGGCATCCAAGGGTCGACGAGCAAAGTGAGCGCGAAACCCAACACCTGTCGGAGTGGGAGAAATAAAGCGGGACTCTGAATTACCATTCCACCCTCATCAAAGGGGATTTCGGAGAGTAGACGGGGTGCTATTAAACACCCTCACGCTAGACACGTTGATTAAAGACCGTAGATCGAGCAGAAGGCCCCTCAATATCATGTCCCTGGATTTGAGGAAGGCCTTCGATTCAGTGTCTCACGGCTCGATAAAAAGAGCACTCCATCGTTTTGGAGTCGATCACCGTATTGGAAACTTCATCTTGGAGGGGTACGAGGACTCCTTCACAACTATTGCTGTAGGGGACGGAACAACTGACCCCATTTATTTCACTAGAAAAATCAAGCAAGGAGATCCTCCTTCGCCCGTCCTGTTCAGTATGGTGATCGACGAGCTGATATGCGCTTTGGAGGAGAGACAGTTGCCGAACACGCGAAAGTCTCCGTATTGGTATATGCGAATGACCTGGTGCTAATATCGGGGAGTGCTGAGGATGGTCGGAAACTGCTTCGGTAGGCAGTCGAGTTCTTTGATGACCGTGGCCTGGTTATTAACGCCAATAAAAGCATCGCCCTATCTATTGGCGTTATACGCAGTAGGAAGGTGCTTTACACCGTAACCAGGCCAACCTTTTACGTAGGTGGGGAGCCCATAAGGCAGCTGAGCCCAGATCTTTTTAAATACCTGGGTCAGAAATATTCAATAATGGGTCAAGCCCCTCCCCACATCAAAGGTCTTAAAACTCGGTTGCAACGGTTGTCACAGGCGCCCCTAAAATCTGGGCAAAAACTGTGCGTCCTGAAGCAGTTCCTCATCCTGCGCCTTATTCATGCCCTACAGTCTCCAAGAGTAACGTCACGAATCTTGTGCAAGACCGACAAGCTCTCCGTGTGACAGTCAGGCGGTAGCTTCATTTGCCCCGCTCTAGACCGGTTGCCTTCATCCACGCCCCACTCCGTGAGGGAGGTCTCGGTGTAACCGCCTTGCGTACTCTAATTCCCACCACAATGAGACGCAGATTTAGGAACTTAGCTGTCACCGCCGATCCCACGACAGCGGCAACTTTGGCTCTGCCATAGGCTGAAAAGCTGTGGCAGAAGTAATTGAGGATGACAGGGGACCACGGAGAAAGCCGTAATCGGGCGAGGGCATTTTTGAGCCAAAAGCTCCAAGACGGCTACAGCGGCAACGGGTTAAGACAGGGCGCAACGAGTAAGTTTAGCGGATATTGGGTAGACAACCCTCCACAATATTGGTCTGGGCAGGAGTATATAAAAGCCATTTTACTCAAGGCCAACATGCTACCGACCAAGGGTGCGCCATCCAATCCACCCAACGAACGTTTTTTTCGAGCGGGGTGCAACCGCGTGGAGTCGCTTTCCCACGTGTTGCAAGGTTGCCCCCTCACACACTGGCACCGCATTCGGCGACATGACCGTATTGTCAACCTTCTACGGAAGTTCGCCGAGCGGAATGGGTGGATTGTGGAGGAGGAGCCGAACATCCGTTGCTCCGATGGGACACTACGGAAACCGACCTCATACTCCTCAAAGGAGGCCAGGCGATGGTGTGCGACGTGGCGATCTCCTGGGAGGGCCCCGCCGTCTATCAGCTGCTTACGACGCAAAACTGGCGTACTATACCACCCCCCTTGTTATGGACGCCCTTGGTAAGCGCTACCCTGCCAAGGCTATCGTTGTTACAGCTCTAGTCATCGGAGCTAGAGGTGTATGGTATCAAGGAAATGGGCACATCTCCAACATCCTGTCATTATCAGATGTTCAAATACAGTCCCTCGTGAACAACACGATTAATGGTAGCACACTTATTCACAGTGAGTTCATGAGGGCTGTGTACGCCAGAAGGGCTGCAAATTGAGCCACCGCCAGAGGACGCTAATTTATAATTAGATTTAATTAAATTTTAACAATTAGATTAAGGCTTATTTTAGATTAATATTATGTATTTATTTTTTTATCTCTACATTAGATATCATTTTAGATTGTTGTTATATATTTATATTTTTATCTATACATTTTTAACAATTATGTGCATGTGTCTCTTTTTTCCATTTTTTTGTATTTTGTATCGAGAGCGTCCTTTTCATTTAGTATTTTGAAATTAGTTTATTTAGTGTTCTCGTGGCTAGTTTTGAGGGACAGTCCCGGCTGATGCATGCATCGGTTCGGGTTGCAACGCACGATCGTCTATACTGTCCAACATGCTACATCCCTCTTGTCAAGTTATTTGTAGTGTATTTATAACCAAATGCCTCGTCAAATTTGCCAATTTAATGTGGACGGACTAAGCAGAGCAAAATGCGAAGAAACTCATGTGGGAAACGAAACCGATCTCAAAACAAGAGGCAAACTACCAAGATATGAAATTCTTGGTGCTATTTATTTCCACATATATGGATGCGTAACCTATATACGTAGTAACATTGAAAACGCTCGCCTGGTAGGCACCAATATTAATAACAATAACATTCACACTATCACGGTGAAGATCGAGGCAAACATATATAAGCCTCCGCTAACCCAGTGGCCTCCTGAAGTCTTGATGTATCCGACTGTCTATGTGAGATTTTAACAGTCATCACACAATGTGGAAATATACCAGTACTGACTACAATGGCGAAACACTTGTAGAATGGGCAGACGAGAACAGCTTAAGCCTCATTTCTGATGCAAAAGACAGGGGAACGTTTAGATTGTCAGCATGGAACAAAGAGTACAGCCCGGGCTTGTGTTTCTCGACCCAAAATACTTAAAATTAACCAATCCACATAACCAGAGGTCTTGTAAAACTTCCCACACAGCCAGCACCGCCGAATTATATATGAAATAGGCACTCAGATCACAATAATCCGATCTATACCCAGATCCAGGTAGACCTTTCGAAAGGCAAATTGGACAAATTCTCTCTTGAATTGGACAAAATTGTGAAATTGATCCCGGTAATACCTGAAAAAGTATGATAGATTTGAGGGTGCTGTGGTCTCAACTGCAAAAATGTCCATGCCTAGAGGGTATCGCAAGGAATATATCCCGGGATGGAATACTGAAAGTGAAGAACTGTATAACAGCTACATGGAGAGCGGAGACCCACATATAGCCAACGACCTTGTACAAGCACTAGATGAAGCTCGGAGAGATAAATTGATAAAAACAGAGGAAATGAATTTCCAAAGATCCAGCAGAAAATCATGGAGCCTACTTAAAAAGTTAGGAGGAAGTAATCCACCCGCTCGAAGAAACCCACTTGATCTCACCAGATCAGATAGCCAGCAGAATAGTAACTTTATCTAGAGCTCCACGTGATAAACACCATACAAAACAACTTAAAAATGAACTCAGTAATATCAACACCTCCTTTAATCAAGCCTCACAGCAAATTATCAGGATACGTACGACGTGACAATAAAAAGGCCGATTGTTTTACATTAGATAGAGTGCGAGACGGCGCCGACGAAGATACGGCATCGAAACGAAAACGTTTAATTGTTTCAGAGCTACTTAAAATTATTGTGTAATTTTCCAATATTTAGTGATCATACTGAGACACTGGCAATATTTTCAGTGCATCGTTTATTATAATAATTATAACATCGAGCATGGTGAACAAGTGTTGTGTACCTAATTGCAGCAGAAATTGTGAAATAAATAAGACTAAAGTTCATATCTTGAAGTTTCCCAAAGCTGAATATCTTCGTAAAACGTGGTTAAGTGCAATACACCGAGAAGATTTTATAATATCGGAGCATTCTGTCGTCTGCCATCTTCACTTCCAGGTAACCGATATTGTTTACACTATTTCAAAAGTTTATTGGAAAACAGGTAAGATTTTAACAGTTGATTTGAAAAAGCCAAAATTAAAAGAAAATGCAGTTCCTTGCATTTTTCCCGGAGTTCCATCATATTTAAGTAAAAGTAGTCAATTTTCTCGTGAAGGTCCCAATCAAAAGAAACAACGCTTGGAAGCTATTGCCATTGAAAGAGCTTTAAGTGCGTCTTGAGGCAGCTGCTGAAAATTATAAAAAATTAAGCATTGATAACATCGAACAGTTATTATCAAAAGTTAATTAGGTTGATAAAGCTGATGGTTGGGACGCCATAAAAAAAACGATTCAGTAATTTTCTGTTATTTTGATTTTAATAAAACTCCTCACGATATATGGTACATAGTAATTGATAAATCACTGAAAGTTTCTATATATAGGAATAATTTACCCGTGCATGTAAATAGTATAACTGAAATATATTATATTATACATCAATGTGCAACTATTATTAAAGTTGATAACAGCTCCACCGACTTTAAAAAAAATATTGTAAATAATATATCAAATTTACTAGATCTTCTTGATAATACCGAAAATAACAGTAATAATAGTATAGTAAAGCTATACGATTCATAAAGTCACAGATACCGTTATTTACGCAATGTAAAACCCATCACAAAGTTGAATCAGAACACTTAATTATCTCATCAATTTTACATAATCTTTCTCCGCATTGTTACAAATTCTTAAGGCATACTGGTATACTTACATTACCGCATTCAAACACTTTAAAAAAAATATGCTCCAATGCCAATGTTGATCCTTCTTGTTCAACATTCTTGTCATATATTACAAAAAAGAAATCGTCATTGCATGTTCAAGACCTCCGCGTTACAATGATGATAGATGAAATTCATATTAAGCCATATTTAGATTACAAAGGAGGCAATTTCATTGGAATGTCCTCAAACCAGTCAAATTTGGCTACAACTGCTCATACTTTTATTATTCAAAGTATTATATCAAAATATAAAGATGTAGTGCCTATTCTTCCAGTACACAAATTAACCGCAAAACCATTATTTGAAATAGTTAAAATTATAGTCACAGGTTTTGAATAAATTGGTTTTTCTGTTATTGCAATAATAACTGATAATAATAGTATCAATAGAAAGGCTGTATCACACTTTGTGAATGCTGCTCAACTAAGCATAGTTTATCCAAATCCAAGCAATCCTAACAAACCATTGTTTTTTTTTTAAATGATTCAGTTCACATATTCAAATGTATAAGAAACAATTGGATTAATTTAAAAAATCATCGCTTAACGTTTTGTTTTCCAGATTTTGATAATTTTGAAAAGGTTCGATATGCCTTTATTGAGTCTATACGGGGATTATACAACATCGAAAACGGGAAATTAATAAAGTATGGATATGGTCTAACTCTAAAGGCTTTATGGCCTTCGGTTTTAGAAAGACAAAACGTTAAACTTGTTGCTCAGATATTCAATGATAAAATACACAATGCTTCGCTGGAGCTACGTAAATCTAAAAATATCGAAAATTAAGAAGATACGGTCAAATTTATATATATTATACTTACCTGGTGGAAAATTGATAATGTCAAGACTCCAATTAAGGGTTTTAGTCTCCGCGATCCTATGCGAATTACCTTAACAAATAGTAGCACAGACGAGAAAAGGAAATTTTTACAAAAATTTTTGAAGTGGTTAGATATGTGGGAAGTTATTGATAAGGGAGGCAAATTTACAAAAGAAACTCATTATGCTTCGAAGTTAACCACATACGGTCTATTACAATTGACAGAGTACTTCATAAATGAATTAAGTATGTCATACATTCTTCCTGGCAAATTTCAAACCGATGCTTTATAAAATAGATTTGGCCAATACAGACAGTTATCTGGTTTTCAGTACCATGTATTCTTCTGTCTAATTTTTGAATCTGAGAAAGAGTTACGCGTGTTAAGTATCATGAAGCTTTCATTAAATTTAGACATAAACACGACAAAAGATAAGGATTAAAATTACTAATTTCAATTGCTACTTTCATTTAACTTCCATTTACGCATGTAATTCCGTTTTAAAAAAGTTACCTTGTGATATCTTTAAAGATTTTTTAACCATTTCTAAAGAACTTGTGATAACCAACGCTGACATAATTTCCAATAGTTTAATTTTCAGTAATGATAGAGGAGGACTAAAATGTGTGTGTGGATTGTCATGTATTCTTTTATAATTTTACAAAAATCATTGGCTAACAAAATATTTATGGAACATTCAAATCAGCGGACTGTCGCTCATAATTTCATAATGAATCAAATTACCCACCGTGATGAAATTATGTTACAAATCAATCCATGTACTCAACATTATATGGTTGACTTTTGGGAAAAAATGGTTTTCATTGTAATTAACATAACTTTTAACAATTATTGTAAGTCTGTTAATAACAAAATGTTTGAGAGTGCTCGTTTAAAACTTACCGAAAAGAAAAACAGAAAAGTAAAAATAGCGTATCCAAAGTAAGTCATATTAAAAGTACAAATAGCAGTAAACACATCATGTATTTAATTCCAACACATTCTTAAATAGGTTTTCATTTAATTTTACTAAAACGTTGATATGGCAGTACGTCGCCATCTACCTGTTTTTGCTGCTATTGCCGTATTTCATAATGTTAGACAAGGCCTCATTAGGGTATCATCTTGTCTAACTGAATCGGCGGCGCAGCTTACATACGTGACAGACACATAAAGCAAATTAATAAGAATTAAATTAAGTTCTTGGTCAAGTAATTTATCGAAGCTACCAGACGTGGATCGCGATTTCGATCTCATTAGATCTCATCAGCACGCCATAGGCAGATTCGATAAATTACTGACCAAATCGCTGGAGCTCGGTGTAAAGCGGATTTAAATAAAACGTCGATATGGCAGTACGTCGCCATCTACCTGCTTTTGCTGCTATTGCCGTATTTCATAATGTTAGACAAGGCCTTATTAGGGTATCATCTTGTCTAACTGAATCGGCAACATTATGAAATACGGCAATAGCAGCAAAAGCAGGTAGATGGCGACGTACTGCCATATCGACGTTTTATTTAAATCCGCTTTACACCGAGCTCCAGCGATTTGGTCAGTAATTTATCTAATCTGCCTATGACGTGCTGATGAGATCTAATGAGATCGAAATCGCGATCCACGTCTGGTAGCTTCGATAAATTACTTGACCAAGAACTTAATTTTGATCTTTTTAATTTTACATTTACACGTCGATTTGAACATATATGCCCCTGTCTAAATTTGCATTTATATATTTCTAACTAATTCAAATGTACTTCTATGTCTACTTAGGTACTCGTATATTTTCCATTGTACGTTAATACAATCCATAGTATTTCCAATTTGTTTTAAATGTGTGGTTTCAACGAAATTTTCGTCGATTTTGAAGTGGGTACATCTTTTGGTGTACACGTCATTACTATTCGTTTATTTGTCTTCGACAATTTAAGGTAATTTATTAAATTTATTTCTACTTTATATTTATTTATAAAATATGGGAGCAGGGCTACTGGCGAGACCCCATCATAATAGGTCAACGCATCGACGATGTGATACCTCAGAGGTGGTGTGGAAATTACAATCTTTCGTTTCTTTCTCCATTAAAAGTAGTTAATATTACTGTCGTAGAACAATCTAAACTAAACAAATTGTTATACATATGTGTCTTTTACATTATTTGGAGGTTAAAAGATAATTTTAAACGTTATATTTTTCATTTCTATTCCGATCCGCGATGTTTTTACTTGCATGTGAATGTATCGTTTAAGTATCGGTGTCTCACGTCAGCCTGAATTGACTGACGTCATAATTTGATTGTCGGGCCTTGATAAAGGAGGTTTTGGTAATGTACGCCAAACAGTACCACAGGACACGGAATTCTCTCGTGAGTTTAATCCTGAGGAATTAAATGCAGTTCTTAACGATGTGAAAAATGGCAAAGAGCCTGGATTTGACGGGATACATCCTGAGTTCCTGCTTTACTGCCGAGAGAAGACAAAGAAATGACTTTATTTTACTCGCGCATCCTAACATCTGGAGTCCTGCCGAAACCTTTTACGATGAGTAAAATAATCGCTGTACTAAAGCTCAATAAACCACGAGATAAAGTCGAAAGCTACTGCCCCATAGCACTCCTTAGCTGCTATTATAAACCCTTAAAACGACTTCTCCTCAACAGAATACGCACACGAATTCTGGAACATATTCCACCCAAACCAGCAGGTTTCAGACCTAATCGAAGCTGTGCAGATCAAATTCTTAGCCTGACTACACCTATTGAAGCGGGTTTCCAAAAACAACAAAAAACCCCTGTAGCTTTAGTAGACCTAACAGCTGCTTACGACACCTGCTCTAAGAAGACAAGACTCCCTGATAAAAGAATATAAGAAAAATAATTAATAACACGCAACTCCCCATCTATGAGGATATCTTGTATCTGGTAATAAACCGGCTTCGATCTGGGAAACCACCAATGTCATCAGCGCAACAACTTCAACATTAAATTTAAACTATCGAGGGTGCATTTCTTGTGAAACATAATGCGAATAATTAAAAGAAAACAAATTGGAAAGTTTCACCAAATTTTATTGTTCTCGACAATATTGTTTCGAGCTACGTGCTCATTATCAAGAGTAACATAATACTGAAATTACAAATCTTACATGTTACAACTTAGTATAAGAGGAGTTCTATCTGGTTGTTTACAATATTTTCTGAATTTCTTAAAGCCTTATTTATTTCTAAGCATTCTAACATAGAAAGTGTAGATATTTTGTATTTTCTAAATTTAAGTTATGATTTAAGGTAACACAATGTTCACTATTTCCTGATTTAATGTCCTTTTAATTTATAGATTTAACATGTTCACTTATCCTAGTTTCGAAAGCTCGGCCTGTCTGTCCTACATATACAGCATTACAATCATCGCAACATAGTTTATATATACCACTTTTTTGATTTACATCTACCTTTGTTTTGTTGTTAACTAGTAAGTTCTTAAGATCCCTATTGTTACATTCTACAGCTGAAATATCTAATTTTTTAAGAACATTTTTAAATATGAAACTAACATTTTTTATATAAGGTAATGAGCAAAAATTGTTGTTTTGAATTCTATAACTGTCATTATATAACATTTTTGTGACTTTTTTATTTAACTTATTTTCTAATAATTTATCAATGGAAGAAATCATAAAACCATTATTGCTAGCTATTGTTTTTATAATGTTTAACTCAGTCTTGAAATTTTCGGGGGATAAAGGTATGGATATTAATCTTTCTAAGAAGAAATTATAAGCCGCTAGTTTTGCTCTTTTAGGGTGATTTGAATCTGCCGCTATAGTTGTATCTGTGGTTGTCGGTTTGCGATATATATATATTAAAACTAAGAAAGTTTTTGTTTTTGGTCTAAAAAGTTTAAACTATTACTTAGAAAGGGTTTGCTAGACGAAAAGATTCAATTACGAATAATTGCAGACAACAGTTCAAATACAGATAGGGCAATTTCACTTGCAATTGAAATGGAATTGGAACACTTTGATAAATTTAAAAATCAACAAAGAAATATCTCTTTGTACAAAGTCAGCGATACATTACCAAATTTTATATTACATTTTACGTCACAGTGTAGGGATTTGTTACGTCACGAAGAGAGACAGTTGGGCAGAAATTCGCCTTTCCATAATTTTAACAATTTTAGAAATTTTAATCACAAACACAATCGTAATTATAATCAGCACAATTCATATCCATTTCATCACCAAAACAATAACGACACTCGTCATTTCAATCGTCAGGATAGGAATTTTAATTATTTTTCAAATAACCAGAATAGTTCAAGTCATTATAAAAATCCTTCATTTTTCGAGCAGCATTTACAAAATCAGCAATTTCATAATACGCACTATAATTCTAATACTCAATGCAGTCCTCCGAGTTCTTCTACCATACAAAATCCTCAAGTTTCCTCGGGAAACGGGACGAAGGCCTTGGCTGCAGGCAGCCAACCAAGAGCCCCCTAAGTAATACTTTTAACGGCTGTCGCAATAACAAGTTACAATTTGCAACAACAAACACACGCACAAACACCCATTATCACAATCATACATATTTACTAATGACTTTAAACAACTAGATGTAGTAAAGGTTAATTCTATTGATATAAATAGCTCCGAAGTCAATCTTATTGTAACCAGTGCGTGTTTGCTTGTGTGCGTTCGAGTGCCTATGTATGTGAGCGAGCCGGTTGCGGCCGAGCCGCGACGTGTATATCGTAACTGCAAGTGTGTGCGTAATATTTGAGGACATGTTAGTGTATAACTTGTTCAATATTTCGGCGAAAAATAAAATGGTCCCGACTTTTCTGTTTCTCGAGGGTGTTCCGGAAATTTAACGGAACAGTATATAAGCGGAAAGACGATCGCTGAGGATAGTTCAGTTCAGAGTGCAGATATAAATTGATGGTCGTGAAGAGTAGAAATATAAATTGACGGTCGTGAAAAGTTCAGATATAAATTGACGGTAGTGAAATAATGTCAAAAATAAATCGAGACGCGTAGTAAATAAATAGAAAAGTGAGAAGTGTTATAAGGACAGTAACTGTACGTAAATAAATAGTGTAATTAGTATTTAGCGGAATAGTATTTCAAATCAGTCGATAGCCAATTAACCAATAAAGTTGTGTAACTTGTGACTTATTGTATTTTGATCTGTATGTTATTATTACTGTAGCTATCGATTTAAATAGAACAGACGCACATAATAATTAGACGCAAGAGGAAATTCCTAACATCGACTTTTTTAAGTGCCCCTAACGAGTTAGTAGTAAGGTTAAGTTAATTAATATTAGTATAAATAAATTGTTGTTCCTGTTTAACAGTCTTCGAGTCTTGATTGTTGAACCCCCGAACGTTACACTATTTTATAGATTCACTGTCTAGTTTATGTTTATTTATAATGAGTTCCTCCTGGTTGAGGGCATGAACAGGCAGAGCATGGAGCTGTACCTCTTTGGCCTTTTTGCGTTCCTCAAGACAGCAATCTTCAGCTATGGATACTAGTTCCTCCGATATATTTTTGTACAGTTTACCTTGTTTGGTTAACGTTAACTTTAGATTGTTACCAATCATCCCGGTACAGGAGTTGCGCATGGTGATAACGCTGCTTTGTTTTAAGAAGACAGTATTAATATCTTTGTTAGAGCATTTATAGATGAAATCTGTTGGTTTTGTTATTAATACTAGCCATTGGTTCTCTTGCAGACGAACCATTTCGTTTACGAAGAGTTTCACTACCGTTGTTCTGCACTGAATTGGCCATCGTCCGGTAAATAAGATGTTAGATTCGCAGGTAGAGTCCTCTTTGCTATGAATTTGGGGCCCAGATGTAAAGTGCAGACCATGTATATTTCTGACGTTTTCCAGGTCGTGGAATCCAATATACTGAAACTTTAATCTCTCCACTGCCATATAGGGCATGGAAGGGATAAGGATCTGGAAATTTTCATTTTCCGGTATGAGTAATGTCAGGAGGTGGTATAATTTATAATCATCCTTATTTATCAATGAGATCTTGATCAGATAAACTATGCTAGTATTTCTTAGTACCGTAGTGATTTTCGCGACGTCGATAAATTTGGAAAGTTCTTTTGAAAAGTCAAACGGTAACTCATATTCAGGGATTTGTTTATTAATTTCCTGTAAGCTGGACTGGAGCAGGTTATCCTCTAAGAAAGATTTCGTTTAGTATGGATGTTAAAATTTCATCACTGAAAGTTACCATATTAAGTAACTGAGTAGCGAATTTATTACTATGTATCGGAGCAGAGTTATTATCTAGTGAATCTTGAATAGTCTTAAAGTTTTCGGTGATTGATACTTCTGAAAGTGAAAGGGATGTTAGGGTTGCATTAAAGTCTTTTACAATGTCCCTTACAACATGTACATTCTTATCCATAATGGTTGACATTTTTATCTGAATTTTGTAAATAATATTATTCTGAGTCTTCTCTACCTGTAACAACTTTTAATAAGGGAGAAACCCCAAAATCTATTTGGTAGTTCAATAATATTTTATTATTGTTATTTGCTCTTGTAATTTCTAGGATTTCTAGTAAATCTAACCTTTTACCTTTATTTTGTGTATGTAGCAATTTGTTATATTAGGATAGAGTTTTTCTGTTTTTTATTTCATTTGTTAGATAAGGTGGCTACTGTAACCATTATTAGCTGCGATCTGTTTCAAAATAGTGGTTTCTTTTTTGAAGGAATTTTGGGATAAGGGAATCGAAAAGAGCCTATGTATAAAAGAGTGAAAAGAGCTAAGTTTTATATTTTGAGATTGTTTCAATTGAAAATGTGGTATTATGTCTGTATATGTGGGTTTTCTATAAATTTCATAACTGAGATGGGTTTCATTTCTAGTTATGGTAAGGTCTAAAAAGTTTAAGATTTATTTACTTCTTTTTCTACAGTGAATTCTATATTGTTCGGATAAAATGAATTAATAAAATTTAGAAAAGTGTCTAATTGTCTCTCAGTATCTTGCCAGATGCAGAAAACATCATCTACGTATCGGGCCCAGAACAAAACATTTTTTAAAAAAAAATTATTCGTATTGAAAAAATTGTTTTCTAAATCATTCATAAAGATTTCACTTAAGAGCGGGGATAGTGGTGAACCCATTGGTAGGCCTTCTGTTTGTAAATAGAAAATATTATTGAATTTAAAATAACTTTGACTTAAGCAGATTTTTATGATTTGTTTTACTTCTTCTTTTTGAGTATCATTTAATGACATTGAATTAACGGATAATTTTGAACATATATTCATCAAATCATCATTGACGTGAAAAGACTTTTTACGTCAAATGAAACTAAAATGCAATTTATGGGGATTTGTATATTTTTTAATTTATTAACTAATTCTGTTTCTGATTGAATAAGTAGGATTAAATTCTAAAAGAGATAGTAATAGTAAATTTAGTTTTTTACACTGGACGCATGGGACAGTCTTGTTTATGTATTTTGGGCAAACCATATAAAATGGGGGGTTGAGGATTCATAACAGTCAAAAGATAGGAGGGTTCCTCTTCAAAAATATTTGGACATTTTTTAATGAGAGCTTTATCTCAGTTTGAAATTTATTTGTGGGATCTTTCTCTAGTTTCTTAAACTTATTATTTTGAAAAAGGATTTCGGTTTTGGTTGTATATACATTTTTATCCATAATTGTTACTGTGTTTCCCTTATCGGTTTTGCATAGAATTAGATTATTACTTTTTATTTTGTTAATGATGCTTTTAACAACCTTTTCATCTGAATTATCTGAATTTGTATTTGTTTTCTTTATTAAGTTTGTATCTATATTATCGAAAGAGGAGTAGACTTGACAAAATTTTGATGTCGTCTTGAATAATGATTATTTTGATAGTGCGTTTACCTGCTTTTAAATTTGCCGAATCAATATTTAACCGTTGGTTAATATCAGTGGGTTTTTCAGGTATAACGGTTGGATATTGTCTTGCAGTTCGGTCTACTTTGTTTCTTATACATACAGAGCATGATTTGATGATTTTTTCGGTTAGTTCGTTCATGTTTTTAAATTTGTGGTCCTCCTTTAATTTATTCAGGGTTTCATTTATGCCGCGATGGAAATTTAAGAGATTTTCATGGTATTGTTTAATAATTTTGACTTTATTTTCCTCGGGTATGTCTAACTTAATAAATCGAGAAATATATAATTTATGATTATAATCGTTTTCTGTGATTATTTTATCGTTATCTTCATTCACGCTAATAACTAAAAAATTTTCATTTCGGAACATCATACATATATTTTCTAAGTTTAATTTAAAAGTTTGTTCATTAGAGGAATTTTCAATTGCTATTGTTTTATTATAAGTCTTTAGGGTATCAAATTCTAACTCGCGTAAAGGTAGCCGCACATCTGTATCCGTTAGCAGAGAATTTATTATTTGTTTATCGTCCTGGTATCGGAATATTATTATATCAAAACTTTCTATTTTCGGAAAAAATACATGTTCATAACCCGTCTCATTAGTTTGTTCTTGATTATTTTCTGTCCCGTCCATAGCATATATCCTTGATAAGGCATCAGCATTAGAGTTTAACTTACGGGGCTTATAGATAATCTCATAATCGTATTCTTCGATTTTTAAGCGCCACCTCATTAAACGAGAGCTCAGGTCCTTAACATAAAATAACCATTTTAACGGTTGGTGGTCGGTTATGATTTTGAATTTTCTACCATACAAATATGGGCGAAAATGTTTTAAGGACCAAACAATGGCGAGTAATTCACGTTCTATCGTCGAGTACCGTATTTCGGCAGGGCTCAAAGCCTTGGAGGCATACGCTATTGGTAAGGAGCTTTTTATGTACATATTTGTATGGTGAAAGAACGCATGTTTCGAGGCGTCGGTTGTTAAGATGAATTCCTCATTAAAATTCGGGTACTGCAAAATGGGTTCTTTAGTCAATGCGTCACGTAAGTTATTGAATGCTGTCTGCTCATTTTCCGTCCACGTAAAGTTTTCGTCTTTCTTTAGTAGTTTAGTCAATGGTTTGGATATAAGGGCGAAGTTTGGGATAAATTTTCGATAGTATCCAGCTAAACCGAGAAATTGCTTAATATGTTTACGGTTTCACGGGATAGGAAAATTCTGGATACATTTTGTCCGGATTGGATTTTATTCCGTCTCTATTTATTATATATCCCAAAAATGTTGTTTCCTTTCTTAGAAACTCCGAATTATCTAATTGTATTTTGAAATTATGATGTCTTATTTGGTTAAAAACGCTGATTAATCGTTTATTGTGTACTTCTAAGTTTGATCCATCGATATAAACCAAACATTGTTGTGGGGTAAAGCCTTTTAAGGCTAGATTCATTGCTCTCTGAAACTGGAGCGTTTTTTAATCCGAATGGCATAGTTTTAAATTCATAACGTTTACCGTTCGCGGAGAAAGCAGTTTTTGGGATTGATTCAGGGGACATTTTGATCTGATGAAAACCAGACGTCAGGTCAAGAGCAGTAAAATATTGGGATTTGCCTAAATTATCTAATATCTCTTCTATATTTGGAAGCGGGTATTTGTCGTCAATTGTATTTTTATTTAATTCACGGTAATCAATTACCATGCGCCATTTTTGTTGTTCTGATGCGTCTTTCTTTTTAGGAACAATCCAGAGGGGAGAGTTCCAAGGGGAAAAGGAAGGTTGGATGATATTATAGTCAAGAAGTTTTTTTATCTGTTTTTCTACTTCGTCTTTATGTATCTGTGGATATCTATATGTTTTCGCTTGGGTAGGGATCTCGTCCGTCGTGATAATATTGTGTTTTAAAATAGTTGTAGTGGTAAATTTGTCTCCTGGTAAATGAAAGATATCGTTATATGATAAAATGATAGGAATTAAAGTGTTTTTTTCTTCCTGATTTAGGTCGTCTATATGTAATTGTTTTGTCAATTCTATTTTTCGTCGTTCAATATCTTGTTTACTTAAATTTGAATTATTTACAGTAGCTCTATTGGGAATTGGTGAAAGTTCTAATGTGGCTATCTCGAAAGTGATGTCTTTATTTGATGTATTAATTGCCGTTGTCTTAAATTTAGAATCTTTATCAATCTTAATCAAACAGAATGGCAAACTTATGCCGTCCAGTGTTGTTCCTTTCATTAAATATTCCGTGTTTGCGCTGTAATCTGTAGCATTTATCTGAATTATTTGTTCGCAACGTTTTGGAATCGTTATCACGTTCAATATTTTCTTTTCCGTGAAATACAAAGGAAATTCCTTATCATTTGCGATTAATTTATTTTGTTTGAAATCAATGTTTTATTTTTAGAAAAGAAATCCGAACCTACGATACCGTTGATTTCTAAATTATGTTATATAATGAAACGTAATTTTTATTTTAGGATCTTCAAGACAGATTTTTACAGTACCTAAGATCTGAAATGTCGATGAATTTAACCCATTTATGGTGTGTTTTGGTTGTGTCCGGTTCCGGTAAGAAGAAGGTATATAACACATTTATAACTTACATTTTTTAAATTCTTTATATGTTCCGGTAAAACATTAAATAAGTTAATAGCCACAAAGTAATGCTTACTAGTTCGACTGTTTAGCTTACAAATAGGTAAAGGGATATATTTGATTCTAGTAATACTTTCGTAGTATAAATATACAGGGTTTTTCACGTTGATGGGATATTAGAAGATTATGAATTAGTAGAATGAATTCAATTCTAAAACTTGGACTCCATTGGTTATTGTTTATGCCCCTTCTTTTAAAAATATTTTCAAGTTCCATTTACATCCGGTTATACCGGAAGTAGATGTTAACTTTCTTATTTTAAATGGAATGATATACTTTTTTTACATTTTCCGATAGAAAATCTGAATTCATGCATATTTTAGAGGAGGCACTACCCCGAAAATATTGATGGATTTTGAGTTATTTAATTTTTTTCAAATTTTTTAACATTTGCACGTTAACATTTAAAAAACCGTAATTCAATTAATTTTTGAGATTTTGCTTTATAACTGATAAAAATTATTTATAATTATTCACATTATCTAATAAAAATTGTGGTTTTAAACTAAAACGTACATACTTCAAAGGGGCATAAGTCATTTTTTTTTAAATAGAATGACGCATTTTTGACTGCAGATTTGAATTCCTCGTTGAATTTGGCGTCTATAGATATGGGACTATCGTCTACCTTTGTTTGTACTTTTTGAGAAAATTTACAATTTGTGAAAATGTTGCTTTTTTGTATTGCATACGTATAATGTTAATGAAAGCAGTGTGCTGTAGTTTCGAAACAATTGAACAATCAATTGTTGTTAAGTGTCAGAAAGGGTATTGAATTGAATTTGATTCAATTCGTATAAATTTTTTCCAGTCATTCTCGGTTTGTTTGGATAAAGTTCATTAAAAAGTCTGCAAGTTCTTTCTGTAATTTTTCGACATTTACCATGTAAATAAAATTAATTTAAAATATCTTGGTTGCTGTAGTTTTGATCAAAATTATTCATTGTGGATGTTTTATTGCAACAATTCAAAATTGTGGGTCTGGAAGACGGCACACACTTTCTGACACTTAACAACAATTGATTGTTCAATTGTTTCGAAATTACAGCACACTGCTTTCATTAACATTATACGTATGCAGTACAAAAAAGCAACATTTTCACAAATTGTAAATTTTCTCAAAAAGTACAAACAAAGGTATACAATAGTCCCATATCAATAGACGCCAAATTCAACGAGGAATTCGAATCTGCAGTCAAAAATGGGTCATTCTGTTTAAAAAAAAAAGTGACTTATGCCTCTTTAAAGTTGACCAACTTTGACCACAAAATTTGAACACCCTGTACGTTTTAGTTTAAAACCACAATTTTTATTCGATAATAATAAATAATTTTTATCGGTTATAAAACAAAATCTCAAAAATTAATTGAATTACGGTTTCTTAAATGTCAACGTGCGAATGTTAAAAAATTTGAAAAAAATTAAATAACTCAAAATCCATCAATATTTTCGGGGTAGTGCCTCCTCTAAAATATGCATGAATTCAGATTTTCTATCGGAAAATGTAAAAAAAAGTACACCTATCCCCCGATTTACACGGTACTTGTTTTACACGTTTTCGCTTTTACACGGTTTTCCAAATAAGTTTTTTTTTTGTTTTTATCGCACTCTACTAAATGCTACTGTGTTTGAACACGTGCGCTGTGTACACATCTCACGGGGAATCCCGAGCTTATGTGCTGACTTGCTGCACATGCACACTGTGTCTGTATTTCTTCGCATAAAATTAAAGTTTTATCTACGGAAAATTGTATTTGAGTGAAAGTTTCACAGTGTCAGAAAGATTTAATTTTCCATATTCGTAAATTACAAGTGAGTGCATAATTTAGATTATTATAAATTAACATAAATTAAAAAAAAAATTATAGGCTTATAATGTCGAAAGAAGTTAAAAGAAAAGTTATTTCTTTAGAAACTAAAATCGAAATTTTGGATCGCTTACGAAAGGGAGATAGAGTAGTAGATGTTGCAAAATCATATAACATGAACGAAGCTACAATAAGAACTATTAGAACAAATGAAAACACAATTAGAAAGAGTGTTGCAGCTGGCAATACCACGAGTATGGGCACAACATCATACACCAGAAATATCGCAATGGAAAAAATGGAGAAAGCGTTAATGCTTTGGATAGAAGATCAAACACAAAAAAGAGTACCCATTGATACGGCCGCTATAACAAATAAAGCATTACGAATTTACGAAAAAATTGTAGAGCAATTACCATCTTCTTCTTCAACTGAAAAGAAGCCAAATTTTTTGGCAAGTCATGGTTTGAAAGATTTAAAATAAGACATTCTTTACACAGCTTAAAATTAAAAGGTGAACTGGTTTCTGGCGATGTAGATGCAGCCCAAGAATATCCAGCAAATTAACGACAATTCATGCACCCCTGATCAGGTTTTCAATGCTGATGAGTCAGGGTTATTCTGGAAAACAATGCCTGAAAGGACTTATGCCTCAAAATTTTATAAATCGGCTAGTGGTCATAAAGCAGCAAAAGATCGCATAACAATTCTTTTCTGTAGCAATGCTTCAGGAGATTATATTATGAAACCATTAGTGATTAACAAATAAAAAATGCCCCGTGCCTTTAAAGGAGTAAACATCAATAATCTTCCCGCTTATTGGAGGGCTAATAAGAAAGCGTGGGTTACTGCTGCAATGTTTACTGAATGGTTTCATGAATGTTTTATCCCAGATGCCAAAAAATATTTAAGTTCAAAGGGATTGCCTTTTAAAGTGCTTTTGTTAATTGATAATGCGCCGGGTCACCCACAAGATCTAGAATATGAGAATGTTGAAGTAAAATTTTTACCAAAAAATACAACTTCATTATTACAACCATTGGACCAAGGCATAATTTCTACTTTTAAAGCTTTGTACATAAAACGAGCCTTTACATATATTTTGGAACAAATGGAGAACAATGAATCTTTAACAGTTATTAGTGCTTGGAAAAATTTTACAATATTAGACTGTGTGAAGCATATCGCCTTGTCATACACTGCGATTAAGCAAACAACGCTCAATAGCTGTTGGAAAAAATTGTGGCCAAATGTAGTCAAAAATGAACATTCCATTTCAACGTTAAATGATGAATATTCGCAGATAGTACAGATGGCGCATTCATTGGGCGGAGAAGGTTTTGATGATTTTACTGATGATGATATCGCAGAGTTAATGGCTGATAAAGAACTAAGTGAGGATGATTTAGTTAACTTAGTTTGCGAAAGTGAGTCTGACAAATCTGATGAAGAGGAATTAGTACCAATAACATTCACTGCTAAAGTCATCCGCGAAGGACTCGCATTGGGAAGAAAGCTGGGTAATCATTTTATACAAAATGACACAAACGTTGAAAGGGCTTTACGATTCCAACGTGACATAAATCGCTGCTTGGCTCAATATGAAGAAGTTCACAAAGATCTTACAAAAAATTCGAAGCAATTGTTAATACCCGATTTTATTACCACCTCTCAGAATGTAAATATTTCTGCTTCAAACATCGAATCGGCACAAATAACTTCGAGTGATGAAAGTGAATTCCAACCTTCGATTCCGAAAAAAAGAATGAGAGTAATTTCTGATAGTGATGAAGGATAATAAAACACCTTTGGTTTTATTTTTTGTTTTTCTGTTTAATGTATGTATTGTAATTAAATAAAAAAACAGTGTTTCCGTAATATATTACACATTTAAACCTGTCAATGCATTTTATTTTTATTTCTGTGTACACCTAAAAATATTGAAAAAAATCACAACTGTTAAATAGCAAAATTATGCATTTTCTGCAAGCTTTTCGATTTACACGGTTTTGACTTGAAAATTTTTAATTTCCGATTTACACGTTTTTCTCAGGAACGTATCTACCGTGTAAATCGGGGGATAGGTGTATATCTTCCATTTAAAATAAGAAAGTTAACATCTACTTCCGGTATAACCGGATGTAAATGGAACTTGAAAATATTTTTAAAAGAAGGGGCATAAACAATAACCAATGGAGCCCAAGTTTTAGAATTGAATTCGTTCTACTAATTCATATACTTCTAATATCCCATCAACGTGAAAAACCCTGTATATTTATACTATGAAAGTATTACTAGAATCAAATATATCCCTTTACCTATTTGTAAGCTAAACAGTCGAACTAGTAAGCATTACTTTATGGCTATTAACTTATTTAATGTTTTACCGGAACATATAAAGAATTTAAAAAATGTAAGTTATAAATGTGTTATATACCTATGTTTAATGAATGTATTTCTTCATCTAAATTGTGTCTTAAATTTTGTTAGTTTTAAATTTGTTCTTCAAACTTCTAAGTTTTTTGTATTCGCCTGAGGCTAATTTTAAAGAAGCAAACTTAACTTTCGGTGCAATAAAAATAGAGAAATCTTGTCGCACAAGCACCTCACAGGTACTGTAACGGTACTTGTGACGTAGTTTGAGCGTCGTTATAAATACCAAAGGGCGCAAACTGATCAGGGAGACCGACACTGAATCATTAAGCGAAAGCGTTAACCTTTTAATCTTCTAAATCTTGAACTGAAGCGTTACTTTAACATTTAGTTACATTTAAATTATAGTTAAACATGGTTAATTTAGTAAGTTTTATTATTTAATAAATAAATAATTCGGAAGAGCGGTGGTGTTAGTTTAATTAATAAGTGGAATACGGATAGCCCAATATCATCCCTAAGCATAGCTTCAGGGATACAACAAATGTTTAAGGAAACACATTGCTCATTGGCTAAGATATAAACAAGCGATTACATAGACATCTCTAATAGACCTCTAGTTTTGTTTCAACGTTGCCCTATACTTCTTTTCCATTTTTTAAGTTGATTTTGCGTTAAGCTTATTTAGTTTAAGACAACCTTGTAACCACTTCTACCTGCGGACCTCTAGGGTCTCCTTGTAGACTGGTGGTGGATTAAAAAAAAACATTGCGCACATACTCCTCTGCTTCTTCATTAATTTCAAATCTTTTGCCTCCAAGTGATTCATTCAAGGGCACGAACAAAAAATAATCACCAGCCCATTCCTTCCAATTTATTCCTTGTCAGAACTGCTGTGTGTGGCCAGGCGTCTGGCGTTATCAAGGATGACGTCTCGAATGGGCAATGGAATGACACCGTCGTTTCCTTCGATACGCGATTTTTGTTGACTGTAACAACTCAGAATAGTAAGCCGCATTCACTGTTCGTTGATCGTGAAGAAAATCAATAAGTAAAATACCCCTTAAGTCAAGGAAAACAGTCGCAAGCACTTTTTCCGGGTGAGAAACGGGTTTTGGTTTTGGCTTTGCCAGGGCAGCCTTCATCCTTTCTTCACCACTCCTTACTCGCCATTTTTGATTCGAGAGTGTAGTGGTGGACCCACGTCTCATCACAAGTGATGATACGCCTCAAAAATACCTCCCTATCTTGTCAAAATCGATTCAGAAATCTTTCACTGATCTCCGACCTGACCTGCTTTTGATTTTGGGTCAACAACCTTGGAACCCAGCGAGCACCAATTTTTCTAAAGCCAAGTTGCCAAGTTCATCAGTGATGATGGATTGAATACTTCCATAACTGATACCCACTTTTGATAAGATTTGTTCAATAGTTAACGGGCGATCACCTTCAACAAGCTCTCGAACGTCACGGATATTGTCATTTGTGAGACTTGTTCTTGGACGTCGATTATGACTTTCATTTTCGACACGTTCTCGCCCATCCCTGAATTCTCTGTTCTCTGACCCATCTATACACTCAATTCTGAGAAAGTGTAGCATCCGCAAATTGTGCCTTCAAACGAGTGAAAATTTCCGAAGGTTTAACGCCTTTATTGGTGAAAAACATTATGATGATGCGTTGTGCAACAGACGAAAGTAGCTTGTACTCAGTCATGGCTGTACTGAGGACAGAACCGAGCGCAGCTGCTACCTAAACCGGTTCCCCTCCTCATAAACCAAACATCGAACATCGAATCCTCTAGATCGGAATTACGTGATAAGCTAAATAGTAAAATTACCGTTTATATTTGATTTACCCTCGCAGGTAAACAACAGGTTAATGTGTGGACGTTTGATATCTAGAGAAACTATAGAAAGTAAGAGAAGACTTTGATAATGACGTATAACTTTTGTAAATGTAAAGTAGTACACAAACTCAGTTTTGTTAAAAAGAGTTAGTGTTAAAATAGCTATCGATGGGAGCAGTATCTGACTATTTTGTCTTGTACACGGAATTTAGATAATAATTTTTGTATAGTAGGCGCTTATTTTATTTTCATCTTGATTAAAAACTTCGTATCAACATACACGTACAAAAATACTGTTTGGTGTCAGAGGTATACAACAGGAAAATTTTGGTGTCAGAAGTGGGATTGCTGCTACATAGACAGAAGACTGTATCTTAGTGAATTTCAATCCTTTGAGCAGAGACGATTTTTCCACGAACCACAGCCGAAGAAGACATGTCCATAAGCTGTGAATAGATTCATTATCAATTTTTCTAGTGCTAGTTGTACTAGTTAGACATCCTTAAAAAAAAACAAAGAAAAATGATTACTCCTAATTCCACTGTGCCTAATTCTAACACTCAAGATGAACAATTTAACCGACAGTCCCTATGTTCCCTTATCCCAAAACCGTTCAATGGAAAAAGATCTGAATCCAACGAATTCCTTACAAATTGTAATAATGCAGTTTCTCTTGCATCCAAAACACAAAATCGTGCATTATTGGCATTAATAATTTATAAATTGATGAGTAATGTCAGATCAATACTTCATGGTAAGTCATCAAAATTGGGAAGAATTAGAAAAAATATTGTGCACCTTTTACCAGGATAAAAATATTAAATTCTGGTTCGTTTCAATAAACTTATTAACTTCTCAGTTTCTATTAATGATCGGATATCCATAGATTGTGGTTTGGGATTCTTATGATAAGCGCGTTCAAGACGTGCAGATTTATAATAAAATGGTTTATTTGTGGACAATTTACTAACCGGCGCAAGCAGCGTTGAAGAAGCGCGTAAGATACAACGATGATACAAGTGACGAGGATGATGTTTAATAGCTTGCTAGATTCATCATGCGACAATGGGCATCAAACGAATCGCAAAATCTTGCACGGTTTAACCAAAGAACAGATTGATGCACATTTATATTTTGACAGCGATAAAACGGTCAAAACGTTGGGCATCGCGTGAGACCTAAAGACTGACTGTATACTATACACTGTGAAATCGCTTGACGCGGAATTGGAAATGTCAAAGAGAGCTATTTTGTCCGACATGGCAAACATATTTAATCCTTTAGGACTTTTAGGACCAATTATTTGATACGCTAAGTCAATGACGCAACAAGTTTGGGCATTAAAACTTCAAACAACGAACAGGGGAACATAGGGTACCAATTACTCATAATCACGAGTTGCTCCTTTAGAAACTGTATCTATACAGCGCTTGGAGTTATGTCGAGCTCAACTACTGTCAAAATTATTTCATCAAGTTTCACACACTATCAACTTACCATTTGACCAAGTATTTTTTCGGACAGATTCGACAATTACACTCTATTGGATATGCTCATCGCCACACTTACTTAAAATATTTATAGCAAATCACGTGGCAGACATTCAATCCATAGAGTTCCAGCCAGAAACACAAAAAATTGGTTGTTTTGTAACAGAAAATGTGGATTTTTTTCACAATTTCTCGTCAGTTAGAAAATTAAAACGAGTAATAACTTTCTGTTTGCGCATGAGATTTAGAACAAATCGCAGCGGCAGTTTAAGACATGATGAACTGGTTTATGCTGAAAGGGTTATAATTAAGCTAGTGAAAACTTCGTTATCAAGCGAAACATTGGATAAAATCACTCACAGGAAAGGGGAAGAATAAAACACAAACGGTTGTTGGCTCTTAATCCGTTTGTTGAGCATGAATAATGAATAATCCGCGTAGGGCGTCCTCTATAAAATGCCACCATTTCATAAGCACAGCAATGCCCAATACTGTTGCCTAAGTCCCATCACGTAACAAATCTCATAATTGCAGAATATCACACTAATAATTTTCACGCTGGCAAACAACTCTGTATCTTATGCGTTAAAAATATTGGGTCATAGATGGACGCAATCAAGTACGTAAAATAATATGATCATGCGTTCGTTTTTTCCGGGCAAATATGCCAAATACAAACTATGTAATGGGAACTCTTCCAGGAGTAATAATCACTCAAGCACGTCCATTTTCAAATATTGGTGTCGACTATTGTGGGCCATTCTTAATAAAACAGAAGGCATCGCAATAGGACTTTAATAAAATCATATGTTGCAGTCGCTGTTTGTTTAGTTGTGAAGATCGTGAAGGTGAATGATCGTGGAAAGGCTGAGTTGGTGGCAACGGTAAACCACAGCAATAAGTTCAGTGAGACCAGTTAAGGTGGGAATAGGCTACAGAATTCTGAAGGAGCGCGAATAACGCAACAGGATTGATATTTTCGTGAAAGTATTCCTCAACCCACTACAGAAGGCACTTGGATGCAAGGCACGGATTCATCTGGTAATTGAAGACAGGAGCGAGTACTGCAGGAAGAAACAGGATCATTCTACTATTTCTAGAAGAATGCTCAAGTGAGTCTTGTTTTTCCTTGTGATATTGTCATAAATTGCTGTTCATTTAATTATAGGTAGAAAATAAGTTAGGAATCAGGAAGTAATTTTTTTTGTAACAAAATAATGTCAGGAAAAGATTCATTTGATGTATTAAGGGCAAATAGATAGTTTTAATCGAGAAGGAGACAATAATTCCCTTCATTTCTTTATTAAAAATTGTGAAGCAATGTTCGAAATAATTAAGCAAACTGAGCTTGATAAGCAAAGATTAGTTAATTTAATATTTTCAACTAAATTGAGAGATAAAGCTCAAGAAGCAATTCAAAATGAATCTTTTCAAAATTAGGATGACAAAAAATTTCTATTAGAACATTTTACGGATAAGTGACCACCATCCTATTTTCTAACTGAATATGAATATAAAACAACACTTCAGGGAATGTATTAAGGATTATAGTGATAGGTTGTATAAAATTTATAATAAATACAAAGAAACGTGTTTCACTAATTATAATGTCAATGAAGTTACAGTCCTCATAGAAAATTTAGAGTCAATAATTGTAATAATTTTAGGAAAGGATTATTAGATGAAAAAAATTCTATTAAGATAATAGCAGATAATAGTTCAAATCTAGATAGAGCAATTTCTTTAGCAGCAGAAATGGAATTAGAGCAATACGATAGATTCAAAAATCCCCAAAGAAATAATATCAGTTACGTGCAAAGTAGAGAGCAAGTTACGAAAATTAATTTGATAGAAACTCACCTTTTCATAATTCTAACAATAATTATAGAAGTTTTAATAGACAAAATATTAGACAAAATTCACATAACCCAAATTTAAGAAATTATCAAAATACAAACCAAAATCGTCATTTTCATCATAGGAATAATAACTTCAACCCTACTTTCCATTTCAATAATCATAATAATTCTTTTCAAAGTCGAAATTCATCGTCATTTTACCAATAAGCACAAAATCAAAATTTTTAAAGTAGAAGTCAAAATTCTAATCACCCCTATAGTTCTCCTGGTCCTTCGAATACACAAAAAAATTTTAATTCACCGGGAAACGGAACGAAAGCCTTGACTATGGACAGCCAACCAAGTGCTTCATAGATAATATTAACAAGGGCTGTCGTAAAAATGAAAAACAATTTAATACAGTTAACATAGATTTAGTAGTAAAATTTTCTTCAATTGACAAGGAATGCTTTAATAATAACATTCTTACTTTAAACATGCCACAACCTTGTTCATTCATTTTCACTAACGATTTTAACCCCTTAGATATAATAAAAAAAATCAAATAATCGACTTTTTCAAAGAAATTGTCAACAGATGAAATCACTACAGTTGAGGAAGTTAAATTAAAAAATTCCCTATCAACTTGGAAATGGTTTTATTCTAGCTTATGTTAACAAGCTAAAATAAATTTTAGATACATGAAACACATTTCAAAATCCAAAATAAGATTAGTTTTATTTTGACATATTCTTCCTTCCCATAAATAAAAAATAAACCACATTTGATGAGCACATCAGAATGTTACTAGTTTCATTCTAGTGCTTTTGTAACAGCACCATTATTATACAGCAACAGTGAATTACACCTTGTTCATATTACTTGTTCTAATACCATTTTTAAAACAAAACAGGTTATACACTGATACAGGTATATCTGAAAAATTGCAATCATGGTGAAGAAACCACTAACAAGAAGATTTAATATCAGAAAACCATCTTTGTAATGGTATAAACAAGTCTCCCTAATTTGACCTCAATATGTGTGCCATTTCTGACACCACAGCATATGATCTCAGAAATCTACTGCAGAAAACAATCAAATAATTGACTTTTTCAATGAAATTGTCAACAGATGAAATCACTACAGTTGAGGAAGTTAAATTAAAAAACTCCCTTTCAACTTGTAAATGGTTTTATTCTAGCTTATGTTAACAAGCTAAAATAAATTTTAGATACATGAAACATATTTCAAAATCCGAAATAAGATTAGTTTTATTTTGACATATTCTTCCTTCCCATAAATAAAAAATAAACCACATTTGATGAGCACATCAGAATGTTACTAGTTTCATTCTAGTGCTTTTGTAACAGCACCATTATTATACAGCAACAGTGAATTACACCTTGTTCATATTACTTGTTCTAATACCATTTTTAAAACAAAACAGGTTATACATTGATACAGGTATATCTGAAAAATTGCAATAATGGTGAAACAACCACTAACAAGAAGTTTTAATATCAGAAAAACATCTTTGTAATTATATAAAAAAGTCTCCCAAATTTGACCTCAATATGTGTGCCATTTCTGACACCATGCCATATAATCTCAGAAAGCTGCTGCAGAAAACATCAAATAATCGACTTTTTCAAAGAAATTGTCAACAGATGAAATCACTACAGTTGAGGAAGTTAAATTAAAAAACTCCCTTTCAACATGGAAATGGTTTTATTCTAACTTATGTTAATAAGCTAAAATAAATTTTAGATACATGAGACATATTTCAAAATCCAAAATAAGATTAGTTTTATTTTAGCATATTCTTCCTTCCCACAAATAAAAAATAAACCACATTTGATGAGCACATCAGAATGTTACTAGTTTCATTCTAGTGCTTTTGTAACATCACCATTATGATACAGCAACAGTGAATTACACCTTGTTCATATTACTTGTCCTAATACCATTTTTAAAACAAAACAGGTTATATACTGATACAGGTACATCTGAAAAATTGCAATCATGGTGAAGCAACCACTAACAAGAAGATTTAATATCAGAAAAACATCTTTGTAATTATATAAACAAGTCTCCCAAATTTGATCTCAATATGTGTGCCATTTCTGACATCATGGCATATAATCTCAGAAAGCTGCTGCAGAAAACAATCAAATAATCGACTTTTTCAAAGAAATTGTCAACAGATGAAATCACTACAGTTGAGGAAGTTAAATTTAAAAACTTGGAAATGGTTTTATTCTAGCTTATGTTAACAAGCTAAAATAAATTTTAGATACATGAAACACATTTCAAAATCCAAAATAAGATTAGTTTTATTTTGACATATTCTTCCTTCCCATAAATAAAAAATAAACCACATTTGATGAGCACATCAGAATGTTACTAGTTTCATTCTAGTGCTTTTGTAACAGCACCATTATGATACAGCAACAGTGAATTACACCTTGTTCATATTACTTGTTCTAATACCATTTTTAAAACAAAACAGGTTATACACTGATACAGGTATATCTGAAAAATTGCAATCATGGTGAAGAAACCACTAACAAGAAGATTTAATATCAGAAAACCATCTTTGTAATTGTATAAACAAGTCTCCCTAATTTTACCTCAATATGTGTGCCATTTCTGACACCACAGCATATGATCTCAGAAATCTACTGCAGAAAACAATCAAATAATTGACTTTTTCAATGAAATTATCCACAGATGAAATCACTACAGTTGAGGAAGTTAAATTAAAAAACTCCCTTTCAACTTGTAAATGGTTTTATTCTAGCTTATTTTAATAGGCTAAAATAAATTTTAGATACATGAAACATATTTCAAAATCCAAAATAAGATTAGTTTTATTTTGGCACATTCTTCCATACAACAAATAAAAAATAAACCACATTTGATTAGCACATCAGAATGTTACTAGTTTCATTCTAATGCTTTTGTAACAGCACCATTATGATACAGCAACAGTGAATTACACCTTGTTCATATTACTTGTTCTAATCCCCTTTTTAAAACAAAACAGGTTATACATTGATACAGGTATATCTGAAAAATTGCAATAATGGTGAAACAACCACTAACAAGAAGTTTTAATATCAGAAAAACATCTTTGTAATTATATAAACAAGTCTCCCAAATTTGATCTCAATATGTGTGCCATTTCTGACATCACGGCACATAATCTCAGAAAGCTGCTGCAGAAAACAATCAAATAATCGACTTTTTCAAAGAAATTGTCAACAGATGAAATCACTACAGTTGAGGAAGTTAAATTAAAAAACTCCCTTTCAACCTGGAAATGGTTTTATTCTAACTTATGTTAATAAGCTAAAATAAATTTTAGATACATGAGACATATTTCAAAATCCAAAATAAGATTAGTTTTATTTTAGCATATTCTTCCTTCCCACAAATAAAAAATAAACCACATTTGATGAGCACATCAGAATGTTACTAGTTTCATTCTAGTGCTTTTGTAACATCACCATTATGATACAGCAACAGTGAATTACACCTTGTTCATATTACTTGTCCTAATACCATTTTTAAAACAAAACAGGTTATATACTGATACAGGTACATCTGAAAAATTGCAATCATGGTGAAGCAACCACTAACAAGAAGATTTAATATCAGAAAAACATCTTTGTAATTATATAAACAAGTCTCCCAAATTTGATCTCAATATGTGTGCCATTTCTGACATCATGGCATATAATCTCAGAAAGCTGCTGCAGAAAACAATCAAATAATCGACTTTTTCAAAGAAATTGTCAACAGATGAAATCACTACAGTTGAGGAAGTTAAATTAAAATACTTGGAAATGGTTTTATTCTAGCTTATGTTAATAAGCTAAAATAAATTTTAGATACATGAAACATATTTCAAAATCCAAAATAAGATTAGTTTTATTTTGGCATATTCTTCCTTCCCATAAATAAAAAATAAACCACATTTGATGAGCACATCAGAATGTTACTAGTTTCATTCTAGTGCTTTTGTAACAGCACCATTATGATACAGCAACAGTGAATTACACCTTGTTCATATTACTTGTTCTAATACCATTTTTAAAACAAAACAGGTTATACACTGATACAGGTATATCTGAAAAATTGCAATCATGGTGAAGCAACCACTAACAAGAAGATTTAATATCAGAAAAACATCTTTGTAATTATATAAACAAGTCTCCCAAATTTGATCTCAATATGTGTGCCATTTCTGACACCATAGCATATAATCTCAAAAAGCTGCTGCAGAAAACAATCAAATAATCGACTTTTTCAAAGAAATTGTCAACAGGTGAAATCACTACAGTTGAGGAAGTTAAATTAAAAAACTCCCTTTCAACTTGGAAATGGTTTTATTCTAGCTTATTTTAATATGCTAAAATAAATTTTAGATACATCAAACATATTTCAAAATCCAAAATACGATTAGTTTTATTTTGGCACATTCTTCCATCCAATAAATAAAAAATAAACCACATTTGATTAGCACATCAGAATGTTACTAGTGTCATTCTAATGCTTTTGTAACAGCACCACCATTATGATACAGCAACAGTCAATTACACCTTGTTCATATTACTTGTTCTAATCCCCTTTTTAAAACAAAACAGGTTATACACTGATACAGGTACATCTGAAAAATTGCAATCATGGTGAAGCAACCACTAACAAGAAGATTTAATATTAGAAAAACATTTTTGTAATTATATAAACAAGTCTCCCAAATTTAATCTCAATATGTGTGCCATTTCTGACACCATAGCATATAATCTCAGAAAGCTGCTGCAGAAAACAAACAAATAATCGACTTTTTCAAAGAAATTGTCAACAGGTGAAATCACTACAGTTGAGGAAGTTAAATTAAAACACTTGGAAATGGTTTTATTCTAGCTTATTTTAATATGCTAAAATAAATTTTAGATACATCAAACATATTTCAAAATCCAAAATAAGATTAGTTTTATTTTGGCATATTCTTCCTTCCCATAAATAAAAAATAAACCACATTTGATGAGCACATCAGAATGTTACTAGTTTCATTCTAGTGCTTTTGTAACAGCACCATTATGATACAGCAACAGTGAATTACACCTTGTTCATATTACTTGTTCTAATACCATTTTTAAAACAAAACAGGTTATACACTGATACAGGTATATCTGAAAAATTGCAATCATGGTGAAGCAACCACTAACAAGAAGATTTAATATCAGAAAACCACTTTTGTAATTGTATAAACAAGTCTCCCTAATTTGACCTCAATATGTGTGCCATTTCTGACACCATAGCATATAATCTCAGAAAGCTGCTGCAGAAAACAATCAAATAATCGACTTTTTCAAAGAAATTGTCAACAGATGAAATCACTACAGTTGAGGAAGTAAAATTGAAAAACTCCCTTTCAACTTGGAAATGGTTCTATTCTAGCTTATTTTAATATGCTAAAATAAATTTTAGATACATGAAACATATTTCAAAATCCAAAATACGATTAGTTTTATTTTGGCACATTCTTCCATCCAACAAATAAAAAATAAACCACATTTGATTAGCACATCAGAATGTTACTAGTGTCATTCTAATGCTTTTGTAACAGCACGATTATGATACAGCAACAGTCAATTACACCTTGTTCATATTACTTGTTCTAATCCCCTTTTTAAAAAAAAACAGGTTATACATTGATACAGGTATATCTGAAAAATTGCAATAATGGTGAAACAACCACTAACAAGAAGTTTTAATATCAGAAAAACATCTTTGTAATTATATAAACAAGTCTCCCAAATTTGACCTCAATATGTGTGCCATTTCTGACATCATGCCATATAATCTCAGAAAGCTGCTGCAGAAAACATCAAATAATCGACTTTTTCGAAGAAATTGTCAACAGATGAAATCACTAGAGTTGAGGAAGTTAAATTAAAAAACTCCCTTTCAACTTGGAAATGGCTTTATTCTAGCTTATGTTAATAAGCTAAAATAAATTTTAGATACATGAAACATATTTCAAAATCCAAAATAAGATTAGTTTTATTTTGGCACATTCTTCCATCCAACAAATAAAAAATAAGCCACATTTGATTAGCACATCAGAATGTTACTAGTTTCATTCTAGTGCTTTTGTAACAGCACCATTATGATACAGCAACAGTGAATTACACCTTGTTCATATTACTTGTTCTAATACCATTTTTAAAACAAAACAGGTTATACACTGATACAGGTACATCTGAAAAATTGCAATCATGGTGAAGCAACCACTAACAAGAAGATTTAATATCAGAAAAACATCTTTGTAATTATATAAACAAGTCTCCCAAATTTAATCTCAATATGTGTGCCATTTCTGACACCATAGCATATAATCTCAGAAAGCTGCTGCAGAAAACAATCAAATAATTGACTTTTTCAAAGAAATTGTCAACAGATGAAATCACTACAGTTGAGGAAGTTAAATTAAAAAACTTGGAAATGGTTTTATTCTAGCTTATGTTAATAAGCTAAAATAAATTTTAGATACATCAAACATATTTCAAAATCCAAAATAAGATTAGTTTTATTTTGGCATATTCTTCCTTCCCATAAATAAAAAATAAACCACATTTGATGAGCACATCAGAATGTTACTAGTTTCATTCTAGTGCTTTTGTAACAGCACCATTATGATACAGCAACAGTGAATTACACCTTGTTCATATTACTTGTTCTAATACCATTTTTAAAACAAAACAGGTTATACACTGATACAGGTATATCTGAAAAATTGCAATCATGGTGAAGCAACCACTAACAAGAAGATTTAATATCAGAAAAACATCTTTGTAATTACATAAACAAGTCTCCCAAATTTGATCTCAATATGTGTGCCATTTCTGACACCATAGCATATAATCTCAGAAAGCTGCTGCAGAAAACATCAAATAATCGACCTTTTCAAAGAAATTGTCAACAGATGAAATCACTACAGTTGAGGAAGTTAAATTAAAAAACTCCCTTTCAACTTGGAAATGGTTTTATTCTAGCTTATGTTAATAAGCTAAAATAAATTTTAGATACATGAAACATATTTCAAAATCCAAAATAAGATTAGTTTTATTTTGGCACATTCTTCCATCCAACAAATAAAAAATAAGCCACATTTGATGAGCACATCAGAATGTTACTAGTTTCATTCTAGTGCTTTTGTAACAGCACCATTATGATACAGCAACAGTGAATTACACCTTGTTCATATTACTTGTTCTAATACCATTTTTAAAACAAAACAGGTTATACACTGATACAGGTAAATCTGAAAAATTGCAATCATGGTGAAGCAACCACTAACAAGAAGATTTAATATCAGAAAAACATCTTGGTAATTATATAAACAAGTCTCCCAAATTTAATCTCAATATGTGTGCCATTTCTGACACCATAGCATATAATCTCAGAAAGCTGCTGCAGAAAACAATCAAATAATCGACTTTTTCAAAGAAATTGTCAACAAATGAAATCACTACAGTTGAGGAAGTTAAATTAAAAAACTTGGAAAATGGTTTTATTCTAGCTTATGTTAATAAGCTAAAATAAATTTTAGATACATGAAACATATTTCAAAATCCAAAATAAGATTAGTTTTATTTTGGCATATTCTTCCTTCCCATAAATAAAAAATAAACCACATTTGATGAGCACATCAGAATGTTACTAGTTTCATTCTAGTGCTTTTGTAACAGCACCATTATGATACAGCAACAGTGAATTACACCTTGTTCATATTACTTGTTCTAATACCATTTCTAAAACAAAACAGGTTATACACTGATACAGGTATATCTGAAAAATTGCAATAATGGTGAAACAACCACTAACAAGAAGTTTTAATATCAGAAAAACATCTTTGTAATTATATAAACAAGTCTCCCAAATTTGACCTCAATATGTGTGCCATTTCTGACATCATGCCATATAATCTCAGAAAGCTGCTGCAGAAAACATCAAATAATCGACTTTTTCAAAGAAATTGTCAACAGATGAAATCACTACAGTTGAGGAAGTTAAATTAAAAAACTCCCTTTCAACTTGGAAATGGCTTTATTCTAGCTTATGTTAATAAGCTAAAATAAATTTTAGATACATGAAACATATTTCAAAATCCAAAATAAGATTAGTTTTATTTTGGCATATTCTTCCTTCCCATAAATAAAAAATAAACCACATTTGATGAGCACATCAGAATGTTACTAGTTTCATTCTAGTGCTTTTGTAACAGCACCATTATGATACAGCAACAGTGAATTACACCTTGTTCATATTACTTGTTCTAATACCATTTTTAAAACAAAACAGGTTATACACTGATACAGGTATATCTGAAAAATTGCAATCATGGTGAAGCAACCACTAACAAGAAGATTTAATATCAGAAAAACATCTTTGTAATTATATAAACAAGTCTCCCAAATTTGATCTCAATATGTGTGCCATTTCTGACACCATAGCATATAATCTCAAAAAGCTGCTGCAGAAAACAATCAAATAATCGACTTTTTCAAAGAAATTGTCAACAGGTGAAATCACTACAGTTGAGGAAGTTAAATTAAAAAACTCCCTTTCAACTTGGAAATGGTTTTATTCTAGCTTATTTTAATATGCTAAAATAAATTTTAGATACATCAAACATATTTCAAAATCCAAAATACGATTAGTTTTATTTTGGCACATTCTTCCATCCAATAAATAAAAAATAAACCACATTTGATTAGCACATCAGAATGTTACTAGTGTCATTCTAATGCTTTTGTAACAGCACCACCATTATGATACAGCAACAGTCAATTACACCTTGTTCATATTACTTGTTCTAATCCCCTTTTTAAAACAAAACAGGTTATACACTGATACAGGTACATCTGAAAAATTGCAATCATGGTGAAGCAACCACTAACAAGAAGATTTAATATTAGAAAAACATTTTTGTAATTATATAAACAAGTCTCCCAAATTTAATCTCAATATGTGTGCCATTTCTGACACCATAGCATATAATCTCAGAAAGCTGCTGCAGAAAACAATCAAATAATCGACTTTTTCAAAGAAATTGTCAACAGGTGAAATCACTACAGTTGAGGAAGTTAAATTAAAACACTTGGAAATGGTTTTATTCTAGCTTATTTTAATATGCTAAAATAAATTTTAGATACATCAAACATATTTCAAAATCCAAAATAAGATTAGTTTTATTTTGGCATATTCTTCCTTCCCATAAATAAAAAATAAACCACATTTGATGAGCACATCAGAATGTTACTAGTTTCATTCTAGTGCTTTTGTAACAGCACCATTATGATACAGCAACAGTGAATTACACCTTGTTCATATTACTTGTTCTAATACCATTTTTAAAACAAAACAGGTTATACACTGATACAGGTATATCTGAAAAATTGCAATCATGGTGAAGCAACCACTAACAAGAAGATTTAATATCAGAAAACCACTTTTGTAATTGTATAAACAAGTCTCCCTAATTTGACCTCAATATGTGTGCCATTTCTGACACCATAGCATATAATCTCAGAAAGCTGCTGCAGAAAACAATCAAATAATCGACTTTTTCAAAGAAATTGTCAACAGATGAAATCACTACAGTTGAGGAAGTAAAATTGAAAAACTCCCTTTCAACTTGGAAATGGTTCTATTCTAGCTTATTTTAATATGCTAAAATAAATTTTAGATACATGAAACATATTTCAAAATCCAAAATACGATTAGTTTTATTTTGGCACATTCTTCCATCCAACAAATAAAAAATAAACCACATTTGATTAGCACATCAGAATGTTACTAGTGTCATTCTAATGCTTTTGTAACAGCACGATTATGATACAGCAACAGTCAATTACACCTTGTTCATATTACTTGTTCTAATCCCCTTTTTAAAAAAAAACAGGTTATACATTGATACAGGTATATCTGAAAAATTGCAATAATGGTGAAACAACCACTAACAAGAAGTTTTAATATCAGAAAAACATCTTTGTAATTATATAAACAAGTCTCCCAAATTTGACCTCAATATGTGTGCCATTTCTGACATCATGCCATATAATCTCAGAAAGCTGCTGCAGAAAACATCAAATAATCGACTTTTTCGAAGAAATTGTCAACAGATGAAATCACTAGAGTTGAGGAAGTTAAATTAAAAAACTCCCTTTCAACTTGGAAATGGCTTTATTCTAGCTTATGTTAATAAGCTAAAATAAATTTTAGATACATGAAACATATTTCAAAATCCAAAATAAGATTAGTTTTATTTTGGCACATTCTTCCATCCAACAAATAAAAAATAAGCCACATTTGATTAGCACATCAGAATGTTACTAGTTTCATTCTAGTGCTTTTGTAACAGCACCATTATGATACAGCAACAGTGAATTACACCTTGTTCATATTACTTGTTCTAATACCATTTTTAAAACAAAACAGGTTATACACTGATACAGGTACATCTGAAAAATTGCAATCATGGTGAAGCAACCACTAACAAGAAGATTTAATATCAGAAAAACATCTTTGTAATTATATAAACAAGTCTCCCAAATTTAATCTCAATATGTGTGCCATTTCTGACACCATAGCATATAATCTCAGAAAGCTGCTGCAGAAAACAATCAAATAATTGACTTTTTCAAAGAAATTGTCAACAGATGAAATCACTACAGTTGAGGAAGTTAAATTAAAAAACTTGGAAATGGTTTTATTCTAGCTTATGTTAATAAGCTAAAATAAATTTTAGATACATCAAACATATTTCAAAATCCAAAATAAGATTAGTTTTATTTTGGCATATTCTTCCTTCCCATAAATAAAAAATAAACCACATTTGATGAGCACATCAGAATGTTACTAGTTTCATTCTAGTGCTTTTGTAACAGCACCATTATGATACAGCAACAGTGAATTACACCTTGTTCATATTACTTGTTCTAATACCATTTTTAAAACAAAACAGGTTATACACTGATACAGGTATATCTGAAAAATTGCAATCATGGTGAAGCAACCACTAACAAGAAGATTTAATATCAGAAAAACATCTTTGTAATTACATAAACAAGTCTCCCAAATTTGATCTCAATATGTGTGCCATTTCTGACACCATAGCATATAATCTCAGAAAGCTGCTGCAGAAAACATCAAATAATCGACCTTTTCAAAGAAATTGTCAACAGATGAAATCACTACAGTTGAGGAAGTTAAATTAAAAAACTCCCTTTCAACTTGGAAATGGTTTTATTCTAGCTTATGTTAATAAGCTAAAATAAATTTTAGATACATGAAACATATTTCAAAATCCAAAATAAGATTAGTTTTATTTTGGCACATTCTTCCATCCAACAAATAAAAAATAAGCCACATTTGATGAGCACATCAGAATGTTACTAGTTTCATTCTAGTGCTTTTGTAACAGCACCATTATGATACAGCAACAGTGAATTACACCTTGTTCATATTACTTGTTCTAATACCATTTTTAAAACAAAACAGGTTATACACTGATACAGGTAAATCTGAAAAATTGCAATCATGGTGAAGCAACCACTAACAAGAAGATTTAATATCAGAAAAACATCTTGGTAATTATATAAACAAGTCTCCCAAATTTAATCTCAATATGTGTGCCATTTCTGACACCATAGCATATAATCTCAGAAAGCTGCTGCAGAAAACAATCAAATAATCGACTTTTTCAAAGAAATTGTCAACAAATGAAATCACTACAGTTGAGGAAGTTAAATTAAAAAACTTGGAAAATGGTTTTATTCTAGCTTATGTTAATAAGCTAAAATAAATTTTAGATACATGAAACATATTTCAAAATCCAAAATAAGATTAGTTTTATTTTGGCATATTCTTCCTTCCCATAAATAAAAAATAAACCACATTTGATGAGCACATCAGAATGTTACTAGTTTCATTCTAGTGCTTTTGTAACAGCACCATTATGATACAGCAACAGTGAATTACACCTTGTTCATATTACTTGTTCTAATACCATTTCTAAAACAAAACAGGTTATACACTGATACAGGTATATCTGAAAAATTGCAATAATGGTGAAACAACCACTAACAAGAAGTTTTAATATCAGAAAAACATCTTTGTAATTATATAAACAAGTCTCCCAAATTTGACCTCAATATGTGTGCCATTTCTGACATCATGCCATATAATCTCAGAAAGCTGCTGCAGAAAACATCAAATAATCGACTTTTTCAAAGAAATTGTCAACAGATGAAATCACTACAGTTGAGGAAGTTAAATTAAAAAACTCCCTTTCAACTTGGAAATGGCTTTATTCTAGCTTATGTTAATAAGCTAAAATAAATTTTAGATACATGAAACATATTTCAAAATCCAAAGTAAGATTAGTTTTATTTTGGCACATTCTTCCATCCAACAAATAAAAAATAAGCCACATTTGATTAGCACATCAGAATGTTACTAGTTTCATTCTAGTGCTTTTGTAACAGCACCATTATGATACAGCAACAGTGAATTACACCTTGTTCATATTACTTGTTCTAATACCATTTTTAAAACAAAACAGGTTATACACTGATACAGGTACATCTGAAAAATTGCAATCATGGTGAAGCAACCACTAACAAGAAGATTTAATATCAGAAAAACATCTTTATAATTATATAAACAAGTCTCCCAAATTTGACCTCAATATGTGTGCCATTTCTGACATCACGGCACATAATCTCAGAAAGCTGCTGCAGAAAACAATCAAATAATCGACTTTTTCAAAGAAATTGTCAACAGATGAAATCACTACAGTTGAGGAAGTTAAATTAAAAAACTCCCTTTCAACTTGTAAATTGTTTTATTCTAGCTTATTTTAATAGGCTAAAATAAATTTTAGATACATGAAACATATTTCAAAATCCAAAATAAGATTAGTTTTATTTTGGCATATTCTTCCTTCCCATAAATAAAAAATAAACCACATTTGATGAGCACATCAGAATGTTACTAGTTTCATTCTAGTGCTTTTGTAACAGCACCATTATGATACAGCAACAGTGAATTACACCTTGTTCATATTACTTGTTCTAATACCATTTTTAAAACAAAACAGGTTATACACTGATACAGGTATATCTGAAAAATTGCAATCATGGTGAAGCAACCACTAACAAGAAGATTTAATATCAGAAAAACATCTTTGTAATTACATAAACAAGTCTCCCAAATTTGATCTCAATATGTGTGCCATTTCTGACACCATAGCATATAATCTCAGAAAGCTGCTGCAGAAAACATCAAATAATCGACCTTTTCAAAGAAATTGTCAACAGATGAAATCACTACAGTTGAGGAAGTTAAATTAAAAAACTCCCTTTCAACTTGGAAATGGTTTTATTCTAGCTTATGTTAATAAGCTAAAATAAATTTTAGATACATGAAACATATTTCAAAATCCAAAATAAGATTAGTTTTATTTTGGCACATTCTTCCATCCAACAAATAAAAAATAAGCCACATTTGATGAGCACATCAGAATGTTACTAGTTTCATTCTAGTGCTTTTGTAACAGCACCATTATGATACAGCAACAGTGAATTACACCTTGTTCATATTACTTGTTCTAATACCATTTTTAAAACAAAACAGGTTATACACTGATACAGGTACATCTGAAAAATTGCAATCATGGTGAAGCAACCACTAACAAGAAGATTTAATATCAGAAAAACATCTTGGTAATTATATAAACAAGTCTCCCAAATTTAATCTCAATATGTGTGCCATTTCTGACACCATAGCATATAATCTCAGAAAGCTGCTGCAGAAAACAATCAAATAATCGACTTTTTCAAAGAAATTGTCAACAAATGAAATCACTACAGTTGAGGAAGTTAAATTAAAAAACTTGGAAAATGGTTTTATTCTAGCTTATGTTAATAAGCTAAAATAAATTTTAGATACATGAAACATATTTCAAAATCCAAAATAAGATTAGTTTTATTTTGGCATATTCTTCCTTCCCATAAATAAAAAATAAACCACATTTGATGAGCACATCAGAATGTTACTAGTTTCATTCTAGTGCTTTTGTAACAGCACCATTATGATACAGCAACAGTGAATTACACCTTGTTCATATTACTTGTTCTAATACCATTTCTAAAACAAAACAGGTTATACACTGATACAGGTATATCTGAAAAATTGCAATCATGGTGAAGCAACCACTAACAAGAAGATTTAATATCAGAAAAACATCTTTATAATTATATAAACAAGTCTCCCAAATTTGACCTCAATATGTGTGCCATTTCTGACATCACGGCACATAATCTCAGAAAGCTGCTGCAGAAAACAATCAAATAATCGACTTTTTCAAAGAAATTGTCAACAGATGAAATCACTACAGTTGAGGAAGTTAAATTAAAAAACTCCCTTTCAACTTGTAAATTGTTTTATTCTAGCTTATTTTAATAGGCTAAAATAAATTTTAGATACATGAAACATATTTCAAAATCCAAAATAAGATTAGTTTTATTTTGACATATTCTTCCTTCCCATAAATAAAAAATAAACCACATTTGATGAGCACATCAGAATGTTACTAGTTTCATTCTAGTGCTTTTGTAACAGCACCATTATGATACAGCAACAGTGAATTACACCTTGTTCATATTACTTGTTCTAATACCATTTTTAAAACAAAACAGGTTATACACTGATACAGGTATATCTGAAAAATTGTAATCATGGTGAAGAAACCACTAACAAGAAGATTTAATATCAGAAAACCATCTTTGTAATTGTATAAACAAGTCTCCCTAATTTTACCTCAATATGTGTGCCATTTCTGACACCACAGCATATGATCTCAGAAATCTACTACAGATAACAATCAAATAATTGACTTTTTCAATGAAATTGTCAACAGATGAAATCACTACAGTTGAGGAAGTTAAATTAAAAAACTCCCTTTCAACTTGTAAATGGTTTTATTCTAGCTTATTTTAATAGGCTAAAATAAATTTTAGATACATGAAACATATTTCAAAATCCAAAATAAGATTAGTTTTATTTTGGCACATTCTTCCATCCAACAAATAAAAAATAAACCACATTTGATTAACACATCAGAATGTTACTAGTGTCATTCTAATGCTTTTTGTAACAGCACCACCATTATGATACAGCAACAGTGAATTACACCTTGTTCATATTACTTGTTCTAATACCATTTTTAAAACAAAACAGGTTATACACTGATACAGGTATATCTGAAAAATTGCAATCATGGTGAAGCAACCACTAACAAGAAGATTTAATATCAGAAAACCATCTTTGTAATTGTATAAACAAGTCTCCCTAATTTTACCTCAATATGTGTGCCATTTCTGACACCACAGCATATGATCTCAGAAATCTACTACAGACAACAATCAAATAATTGACTTTTTCAATGAAATTGTCAACAGATGAAATCACTACAGTTGAGGAAGTTAAATTAAAAAACTCCCTTTCAACTTGTAAATGGTTTTATTCTAGCTTATTTTAATAGGCTAAAATAAATTTTAGATACATGAAACATATTTCAAAATCCAAAATAAGATTAGTTTTATTTTGGCACATTCTTCCATCCAACAAATAAAAAATAAACCACATTTGATTAACACATCAGAATGTTACTAGTGTCATTCTAATGCTTTTATAACAGCACCATTATGATACAGCAACAGTGAATTACACCTTGTTCATATTACTTGTTCTAATCCCATTTTTAAAACAAAACAGGTTATACACTTATACAGGTATATCTGAAAAGAATTGCTACATCAAAACATTTCACATGCTTATGTCTCCTTTCATATTTTGTCATGGTAATCACCAAAAAGTTTGTTATTTCTTACATTTGCATGTAATCTCTTGTCCTGGAAAAATAATATATATATATATATAAACATTGATGATGTGATACCTACTAACAATTTAGTTCATTGAATAAAAAACAATTCAATTTTTAGTATGTACATGTTTCTATGAGTAAACATTTACACACATTTTATAAATTTTTCTGTTGACTTATAAATTGCTCTGGAACTAAGTAAATTAATGTTGTTACAATTCTATTATTAATCATGTCCATACTTTACTTGCACATGCTCTTTTATCTCTATTCAATGTGTTTTTATTTTACAATCAATAACACAATGAAATGAATTCATTGTAATTGCTGAATTTAACTAACAAGATGGTTACACTAGTACATCCTAAAAATAAAATAGTCATTAGTTTATTTCATGATTATTGCTCAACAAAATGCCATTATTTCTATAAACATAATGATACTAGTTATACACAGGACATAACTAGGTGTACATTTACAGATTTTGAATGTTATAGCAATAATAACTTCACGTAAGTGTATTCCATAGCTGAATGTTATATTATATATATATTTATTATAGCCTACTATGATTTTATGTATCGGTTAACAAATTATACTTACAAGTATTAATCACACCTCTGGAAGATGTTCACTGGATATTCATTTAATTTAAACAGTACCTTAACAATATGCAATGACGTTTTGCATTAATTTTTGTTTAAGAATTAATTATGATTTCCATCGTATACTAGTTGATTACTAATAAATTAAATTATAAATTATATTTTAAACAGAAAAAGTGACTTGCACCTCGATACATATATAACTCAAAGAAACTGTTACAATAAATGTAACTAGATTTTATTAGCAGAAATAACTCACTTGATTAATACTTCAATTAATTGCAGGTTATATTTCTTCACGGAGCTCACATAAATTCTTGTGAAGGTTACCATTGTCGTTTTCTGTTAATTTTATATTATATTTCTCAATAAAATAAGATGCGTTTCTGTTTGTTATAATTTTTTTGGATTCTGTACTTTAAATAATCACAATGTTATCAGTAATACAAATTACTTACATATTTAACTTGAAACAGTTGTCATGTTATTTCATGAGAAACATATTTATATCAATTACATTTCGTCATTGATTACTGCCTTTAATTCACCACACGCTCATTCCTCAATGCTGTCACTGGCGTGCTCCATTTTTGATCATAATTGGTGTGGGTTACATTTTGTACTTCGCGTACTTCCGCTCCTTGACATGACAGTGTCAATTACAGATCACAGAGGTGTTATTTTATATTTCTGTTAACATTTCCCTTTGAAATAGCTAAAGTGATCGGTTAAGAGGGGTTCTACTGTAACTAAATTGTGAGTGTATTTGTTAATTGTTAAACGCAATTTATACAATAAAATATTTTAGTAGCCATATTCAATCTTTTGCATTATGTATCCTCTGCATTATTTTGATGAAATTAGAATTTAACATGTAACAATCTACCAACTAAAAGAATATTTTATGGTTTATTATATTCTTTTGGAAAATAGATTGTTACATGTTAAATTCTAATTTCATTACTTAAGAAAAACATGAAAACTGAAAAACTGACCTCAATATGTGTGCCATTTCTGACATAATGGCATATAATCTCAGAAAGCTGCTGCAGAAAACATCAAATAATCGACTTTTTCAAAGAAATTGTCAACAGATGAAATCACTAGAGTTGAGGAAGTTAAATTAAAAAACTCCCTTTCAACTTGGAAATGGTTTTATTCTAGCTTATGTTAATAAGCTAAAATAAATTTTAGATACATGAAACATATTTCAAAATCCAAAATAAGATTAGTTTTATTTTGGCATATTCTTCCTTCCCATGAATAAAAAATAAACCTCATTTGATTAGCACATCAGAATGTTACTAGTTTCATTCTAGTGCTTTTGTAACAGCACCATTATGATACAGCAACAGTGAATTACACCTTGTTCATATTACTTGTTCTAATACCATTTTTAAAACAAAACAGGTTATACACTGATACAGGTATATCTGAAAAATTGCAATCATGGTGAAGCAACCACTAACAAGAAGATATAATATCAGAAAAACATCTTTGTAATGATATAAACAAGTCTCCCAAATTTGATCTCAATATGAGTGCCATTTTTGACACCATAGCATATAATCTCAGAAAGCTGCTGCAGAAAACAATCAAATAATCGACTTTTTCAAAGAAATTGTCAACAGATGAAATCACTACAGTTGAGGAAGTTAAATTAAAAAACTTGGAAATGGTTTTATTCTAGCTTATGTTAATAAGCTAAAATAAATTTTAGATACACGAAACATATTTCAAAATCCAAAATAAGATTAGTTTTATTTTGGCATATTCTTCCTTCCCATAAATAAAAAATAAACCACATTTGATGAGCACATCAGAATGTTACTAGTTTCATTCTAGTGCTTTTGTAACAGCACCATTATGATACAGCAACAGTGAATTACACCTTGTTCATATTACTTGTTCTAATACCATTTTTAAAACAAAACAGGTTATACACTGATACAGGTATATCTGAAAAATTGCAATCATGGTGAAGCAACCACTAACAAGAAGATATAATATCAGAAAAACATCTTTGTAATGATATAAACAAGTCTCCCAAATTTGATCTCAATATGTGTGCCATTTTTGACACCATAGCATATAATCTCAGAAAGCTGCTGCAGAAAACAATCAAATAATCGACTTTTTCAAAGAAATTGTCAACAGATGAAATCACTACAGTTGAGGAAGTTAAATTAAAAAACTTGGAAATGGTTTTATTCTAGCTTATGTTAATAAGCTAAAATAAATTTTAGATACACGAAACATATTTCAAAATCCAAAATAAGATTAGTTTTATTTTGGCATATTCTTCCTTCCCATAAATAAAAAATAAACCACATTTGATGAGCACATCAGAATGTTACTAGTTTCATTCTAGTGCTTTTGTAACAGCACCATTACGATACAGCAACAGTGAATTACACCTTGTTCATATTACTTGTTCTAATACCATTTTTAAAACAAAACAGGTTATACACTGATACAGGTATATCTGAAAAATTGCAATCATGGTGAAGCAACCACTAACAAGAAGATTTAATATCAGAAAACCATCTTTGTAATTGTATAAACAAGTCTCCCTAATTTGACCTCAATATGTGTGCCATTTCTGACACCATAGCATATAATCTCAGAAAGCTGCTGCAGAAAACAATCAAATAATCGACTTTTTCAAAGAAATTGTCAACAGATGAAATCACTACAGTTGAGGAAGTTAAATTAAAAAACTTGGAAAATGGTTTTATTCTAGCTTATGTTAATAAGCTAAAATAAATTTTAGATACATGAAACATATTTCAAAATCCAAAATAAGATTAGTTTTATTTTGGCATATTCTTCATTCCCATAAATAAAAAATAAACCACATTTGATTAGCACATCAGAATGTTACTAGTTTCATTCTAGTGCTTTTGTAACAGCACCATTATGATACAGCAACAGTGAATTACACCTTGTTCATATTACTTGTTCTAATACCATTTTTAAAACAAAACAGGTTATACACTGATACAGGTATATCTGAAAAATTGCAATCATGGTGAAGCAACCACTAACAAGAAGATATAATATCAGAAAAACATCTTTGTAATGATATAAACAAGTCTCCCAAATTTGATCTCAATATGTGTGCCATTTTTGACACCATAGCATATAATCTCAGAAAGCTGCTGCAGAAAACAATCAAATAATCGACTTTTTCAAAGAAATTGTCAACAGATGAAATCACTACAGTTGAGGAAGTTAAATTAAAAAACTTGGAAATGGTTTTATTCTAGCTTATGTTAATAAGCTAAAATAAATTTTAGATACACGAAACATATTTCAAAATCCAAAATAAGATTAGTTTTATTTTGGCATATTCTTCCTTCCCATAAATAAAAAATAAACCACATTTGATGAGCACATCAGAATGTTACTAGTTTCATTCTAGTGCTTTTGTAACAGCACCATTATGATACAGCAACAGTGAATTACACCTTGTTCATATTACTTGTTCTAATACCATTTTTAAAACAAAACAGGTTATACACTGATACAGGTATATCTGAAAAATTGCAATCATGGTGAAGCAACCACTAACAAGAAGATTTAATATCAGAAAAACATCTTTGTAATTATATAAACAAGTCTTCCAAATTTGATCTCAATATGTGTGCCATTTGTGACACCATAGCATATAATCTCAGAAAGCTGCTGCAGAAAACAATCAAATAATCGACTTTTTCAAAGAAATTGTCAACAGGTGAAATCACTACAGTTGAGGAAGTTAAATTGAAAAACTCCCTTCAACTTGGAAATGGTTTTATTCTAGCTTATGTTAATAAGCTAAAGTAAATTTTAGATACATAAAAAATATTTCAAAATCCAAAATAAGATTAGTTTTATTTTGGCATATTCTTCATTCCCATAAATAAAAAATAAACCACATTTGATTAGCACATCAGAATGTTACTAGTTTCATTCTAGTGCTTTTGTAACAGCACCATTATGATACAGCAACAGTGAATTACACCTTGTTCATATTACTTGTTCTAATACCATTTTTAAAACAAAACAGGTTATACACTGATACAGGTATATCTGAAAAATTGCAATCATGGTGAAGCAACCACTAACAAGAAGATATAATATCAGAAAAACATCTTTGTAATGATATAAACAAGTCTCCCAAATTTGATCTCAATATGTGTGCCATTTTTGACACCATAGCATATAATCTCAGAAAGCTGCTGCAGAAAACAATCAAATAATCGACTTTTTCAGAGAAATTGTCAACAGATGAAATCACTACAGTTGAGGAAGTTAAATTAAAAAACTTGGAAATGGTTTTATTCTAGCTTATGTTAATAAGCTAAAATACATTTTAGATACATGAAACATATTTCAAAATCCAAAATAAGATTAGTTTTATTTTGGCATATTCTTCCTTCCCATAAATAAAAAATAAACCACATTTGATGAGCACATCAGAATGTTACTAGTTTCATTCTAGTGCTTTTGTAACAGCACCATTATGATACACAGCAACAGTGAATTACACCTTGTTCATATTACTTGTTCTAATACCATTTTAAAACAAAACAGGTTATACACTGATACAGGTATATCTGAAAAATTGCAATCATGGTGAAGCAACCACTAACAAGAAGATTTAATATCAGAAAACCATCTTTGTAATTGTATAAACAAGTCTCCCTAATTGGACCTCAATATGTGTGCTATTTCTGACACCATAGCATATAATCTCAGAAAGCTGCTGCAGAAAACAATCAAATAATCGACTTTTTCAAAGAAATTGTCAACAGGTGAAATCACTACAGTTGAGGAAGTTAAATTAAAAGACTCCCTTTCAACTTGGAAATGGTTTTATTCTAGCTTATATTAATAAGCTAAAATAAAATTTAGATACATCAAACATATTTCAAAATCGAAAATAAGATTAGTTTTATTTTGGCATATTCTTCCTTCCCACAAATAAAAAATAAACCACATTTGATGAGCACATCAGAATGTTACTAGTTTCATTCTAATGCTTTTTGTAACAGCACCACCATTATGATACAGCAACAGTGAATTACACCTTGTTCATATTACTTGTTCTAATCCCATTTTTAAAACAAAACAGGTTATACACTTATACAGGTATATCTGAAAAGAATTGCTACATCAAAACATTTCACATGCTTGTCTCCTTTCATATTTTGTCATGGTAATTGCTCTGGAACTAAGTAAATTAATGTTGTTACAATTCTATTATTAATCATGTCCATACTTTACTTGCACATGCTCTTTTATCTCTATTCAATGTGTTTTTATTTTACAATCAATAACACAATGAAATGAATTCATTGTAATTGCTGAATTTAACTAACAAGATGGTTACACTAGTACATCCTAAAAATAAAATAGTCATTAGTTTATTTCATGATTATTGCTCAACAAAATGCCATTATTTCTATAAACATAATGATACTAGTTATACACAGGACATAACTAGGTGTACATTTACAGATTTTGAATGTTATAGCAATAATAACTTCACGTAAGTGTATTCCATAGCTGAATGTTATATTATATATATATTTATTATAGCCTACTATGATTTTATGTATCGGTTAACAAATTATACTTACAAGTATTAATCACACCTCTGGAAGATGTTCACTGGATATTCATTTAATTTAAACAGTACCTTAACAATATGCAATGACGTTTTGCATTAATTTTTGTTTAAGAATTAATTATGATTTCCATCGTATACTAGTTGATTACTAATAAATTAAATTATAAATTATATTTTAAACAGAAAAAGTGACTTGCACCTCGATACATATATAACTCAAAGAAACTGTTACAATAAATGTAACTAGATTTTATTAGCAGAAATAACTCACTTGATTAATACTTCAATTAATTGCAGGTTATATTTCTTCACGGAGCTCACATAAATTCTTGTGAAGGTTACCATTGTCGTTTTCTGTTAATTTTATATTATATTTCTCAATAAAATAAGATGCGTTTCTGTTTGTTATAATTTTTTTGGATTCTGTACTTTAAATAATCACAATGTTATCAGTAATACAAATTACTTACATATTTAACTTGAAACAGTTGTCATGTTATTTCATGAGAAACATATTTATATCAATTACATTTCGTCATTGATTACTGCCTTTAATTCACCACACGCTCATTCCTCAATGCTGTCACTGGCGTGCTCCATTTTTGATCATAATTGGTGTGGGTTACATTTTGTACTTCGCGTACTTCCGCTCCTTGACATGACAGTGTCAATTACAGATCACAGAGGTGTTATTTTATATTTCTGTTAACATTTCCCTTTGAAATAGCTAAAGTGATCGGTTAAGAGGGGTTCTACTGTAACTAAATTGTGAGTGTATTTGTTAATTGTAAACGCAATTTATACAATAAAATATTTTATTAGCCATATTCAATCTTTTGCATTATGTATCCTCTGCATTATTTTGATGAAATTAGAATTTAATATGTAACAATCTACCAACTAAAAGAATATTTTATGGTTTATTATATTCTTTTGGAAAATAGATTGTTACATGTTAAATTCTAATTTCATTACTTAAGAAAAACTTGAAAACTGAAAACGAAATTACGACCTGTTTAAATTCCCCGCCTTTTCCGTTTTAGTGTGACCTCCAATTGATAGACGGCGTTTATCGAGTGAATTATCTATAAACCTCTCTAATCTTTGGTGTCAGTTACAGATCAGAAGAAAAACTTTTGCAATAGGATTTCTAATGAACATGATTAGTTTTGAAAAACTCTCCTTAGCACTTCTACAACGGGAAATAAATCCTCTTAAATATTTTTTAACATACAAATGTTCGCCAGATCATTTGGAATTGTATTTTTCGTGTATTCGTTGACGTGGGGGATTTAATGATAACCCAAATGCGCTGCAATTTAAATGGATACTGCGAAAGCTTTTGTTTAATGTGGACCCAGTATTAATTCTAATTGTTTAGGCAGCGACTTCAATTTAACACCACTTTTAAAAAACAGAATCGGTGGAAATGCCGAAAACAATTTACACGACGAAAAACTTCACAGACTAATGTCTTGTGTAGATAATACTTCTTTAACGTATTTTCATGAAAATGTTTTATATTATATTGCGGGTTTTATTATTAGAAAACTATTTTTAAATAATACTTCCAAACATTGTAAGGAAATGTTAATAAGGGAGGTACAAAAATACCACGACTATTGTGCTTAATTTATTAATCAAGGGAAATTGTATTTTCCGAGCGAAGTCGTGTTTAATATTATTCAGTATACCGAAAAAGTATTCAGAGAAGAATGAGGATGTAATACATGCATGAACGCAATTTTAAACAACGAATGATGGTACTAGTGATGGAACGTTTTATTAATAATTTAACAAATATTTTTAAACCACCACATCCTGTCATAGATGTACATGAAGATTTAAAAAACCTTCAATTATTGGGTGATAAGTCTACTATTAGACATAAATTACACAAAACTATTTTATTTTATCATGTCTAATTTAATTTTAAAATTATATCTGTAATATTGTTGCTGTTTAATAAAACCTATATTTAGAAACTTAGTTTTTACCTGATTTATCATCATTAATCCATAAGCGCCCGTAAGCAAAAGTGAGACAGCATTCCATCCGTCAGCAGCGGAACTAGTCGCACACTTGCGCTCACAAATTTAACACGTCGAGAGCGTCCCAGTTATCCCCTCTATTTCAATGGATTAACCATAGTTCCATTAGTTATTTAGCTATAGGCCCTACATACGAAGAATGTCGTAATCACAAGCGCAAGAACAATGCACAAACCAGGGGGTATTCACTCTGTCAATTGCAAAATAGGTGATACTCCGAGTCAAAGATAGCTCTGTAGTACAACGTGACATGGGTTGCATAAGAGAAAAAGTATTTTATAATTAAATTTTGTTTTGCAAGGTTTACGTAATGAGGGTTGTCTATTAAGTAGGAAACATTTTAGAAATAAAAATTGTGATATCGATATTGTGCTGTTGATGCTTTGCTACTCCTATTAATGCTGTTGTAATTTGTATATAAACAGATATATAATGATATTACAATATATATATAATGTTGCGGGGAAACCCTCTTACAAATTGTATATAGTTGATGCCGGTAAATAAGCAAAATCTGTAATAATTCGTTTTTATTATTATTTATTGTTAAATCGGTGAAATATGTGACAAAGTGTTTAGACTTTATTCGAAAGAAAAAATGAAGAATGTGGATAAGGAAAAGGTATGTAAAAAACGATAAAATAAAAAAGAAACGGTAACATATAAATGTACATACTTATAGTTTTTGTATTTATGAATGAAAGTTGTTGAGATATTTGAAGAAATGCACTATTTATTGCCATTAGAAGAAAAAAGGCGGAATCGTGATTTGAAAAACAATTAAAATTGCAAAAGTAAGTAAACAGGTTATGAAAACAAGTACAGTTTCGTAAAGATCTGGGTAGCTAACCACAATATAGGTACATTTAGCAAAAAATAATAGAACATTGGTTACATATAGGTACATACTTTTTATATATGAAACAATACATGTACAGTGTGAAAGGAGTTGAATCAATTATTGGAGAATTAATAAATTAATTTAATAAATTTCAGTTGAAATTTTTGTACAATAATTAGAGGTACGGATAGGTATCGAGTGACTTGTAGTCTGAATTATATAAAAAATACATTTAAACGCCTTATAACACTACAAACAGTGTTTATTGGTACAACCAAATGTACCTATACATTTCGACTACGAGGTAGTCATTTTCAACTGTAAACTGTTTACCACCTGTTTACTATTACCATTGAAAATGATTACTTCGTACTCGAAATGTATACATTTGGTTGTACCAATAAAGATTGTTTGTAGTGTTATAAGGCGTTCAAATATATATATTATATATTTTTGTACAATTTAACAATATGAAAAGAAACTTTCATTATGAATTGAAAAAATATCAATGAAAAACATACTGTACACGATGTCAGGTTTGGCGGTCCTGATGGCCGCATATCTGGGAAGGTTGTTTATATTACGGATAGACACCAGATACCTGTTAATGTAAACAACGGCGGAGGAAGGAATCCTCTTACTTATGAAACATTTTTAGGGCATTATGATATTACGTGTTAGCTGTCGGGAATGGAAGGTAACGTCAACTAGCCGAGTTGCGGGAAATATTAATAATAAAATAAAAACAACACAATTTGACGACGAAGTTTACAAACATAAAAGAGATTACACAAATAAAATATCATCCACCAGAAATATACTTTCTAGTAAATGGTGATCTTTAGAATAGTTCAATCAGTAGCTATTTTATCATGATAAGGACGTATACTTTTGTTATATACTTTCTTTATTTAACACATATTATATGGGGGAACGTTTTTCACAGATTAGCAACTATTGCTCGTTGCTCCGTCTGTTGAGTATTTTCATTGGTTCCCCACCCGCACAGTGCAGTTTGCCACCCTTCTGTTAACGACATAACTAGTTACTGTATATTCTTATTGGTTATGATTATTTCCTGAAAAATGGAAAATGTTATAAAAGTGCACCACCGATTCCTTTACTGCAATACATGTGTTATGTAAGTGCGTTCTGTTGTTCTTATCTAGCATTTTGTGTTTTATCTTCTGATAGCATTAGCGAACCTTGAGTTTCCAAATAAATCTATAATTGCATTTATGCAGTAGTTTTGTCAACCAGACCACTTTGCTACGGAAGAGGGAAACTGACATACATAACAGGTTTTGTTGCTAAAAAAGTTTTAGTTGACAACAAGTCATGCAAACAGTGTAGAGTGGATCTTCTGGGAGGTGATCGAACTCACACCGATTATTTTGTTATCGAAGCAAAAGCCTATTCAGTGAATTCCCTCATGTCTCCCTCTACTCTATTCAACCGTTTCTTCCAAGAGTCAATTTTTATTCTCCAAAATGTGTTGCCTCAAATATGTGCCGATTTGCATATTACACAAGTTATGCAGACTGTTCTCAAACAATCTTTACAAGGAAACAACCGATTTACTTGTAAGGAGCATGACTTGATGCATTTATTGATTCCCTACATTTGTAAATTTCATCTTTTTGTGTGGATCCAAACAATTAACAATATTCTAAAGGGAAAACAAAAGCTTGGAACATCGTCCGATTCTATTAAAGTGTATGCTGCGAAGAAACACGCGATTCGTAAAAAGTTTTTACAGAAGTAAACGTGCTATATTGTAAACCACCAGGTCAATTTTTGACTTCATTACCTCCCGTAAGTTTCTTAGCTGTATACTGTTTTGTAACATTAATTCAAACAATTGAACTATCTATTGTTAATCTGGTTTTATGTGTCACGAATTCATGTCAGTAATTTTTTTCTTTTTATTGGCAGATTTCCAGATTGAAGGAAAAATTGCAACATCTGACAACAGCGGTAGCACTCCACCTCCTTCCTGATAACATTTTACATCTACGTCTCACTTAATGATGTCCATTTTCGAATTCATTACCTCTCGTAAGTTTTTAACTATATACTGTCCTTTATTAAATTAATTCTTACAATGTAATTACTGTTTTTCTTTTGTGTGTGTTACACAGTTCCGTCAGTAATTTTTTCTATTTATTGGTAGGTTTTCAGATTGAGGGTGTGCAGGCAATTGCAACACTACACCTTGTAGCTGATAACAGCGGTAGCACTCCTTCCTGATACCATTTTTCATCTACGTCTTACTTAATGATGTCCATTTTCGAGTTCATTACCTCTCGTAAGTTTTTAACTATATGCTGTCCTTTGTTAAATTAATTCATACATTTAATTATTGTTTTTCTTTTGTATGTGTCGTGGTACGTCAGTGAATTTTTTCTTTTTATTGGCAGATTTCCACATTCAAGGCATACAGAGAATGCAGTACTACACCTTCTACCTTCTCATAGAACAACGGCACTACAGTTTCTTGTTAGTGCTATTGTTAGCACTACATCTTCTTGGTAGTTACTCCAACAGTACACTTTCCTCATGGTACTAACGGCAACACTACATCTTCTTCATAATAACGGCAACACTACACCTTCTTCTTAGTACATAATCATAGCAGATAAGTAAATATACCACTTCCATGGTCACATTCCTGTTTTTTGTACGGCATCTCTAAGTGGATCGAGTAGCTTAGTTGTGCTGATATATAAATATGTTAATTGTTTACAGTGACTACGGAATTGTTAATTTATTTTGCAATTGTTTCATTCCTATGTAATTTTGTAATTATTACAGTAGAACTGTTAACCTTTCTGGGATTATCAGCCTAGTTAAAAATGGTCTGAGGGGGAGAGGTTTTAGTCGGTAGGTTCGAGGACACCTTCCTCGGGAATCCGACACTACCAAATCGCACGGAAGGCTGGGTGTCTTTAGAAGATTTCCTCTCCTCCCCGAAAACAAAAACAAAAAAGAAAAAAAATTGACGTTTATAGTTTGCGTATCGCATTCTTTGTGAGACATGTTGAATAATATTGAATATGGGTATTTTGAGTAAGAAACATTGGGTTACGTTTCACGAAAAAAAAAATTATTTATTCTTGTCTACAGTATATACAATATCAGTAACACCACAGCTCTTGATAATGACCCGCAACGGTTGAAACAATATTGTAGAGAAGAATAAATTAAATTTTTTCGTGAAACGTAACCCAGTGTTTGTTTGTTACTCAAAATAGCCATATTCAGCTTAAAAAAATAATAATTTTTCAAAAAATTACTTTGCTGTTATTGTTAATTTGTACAGTACATACCTATTTTATCTTTTTCAATGTTTTCAAATTCTTCATCAAATCTGAACATACATATTATTTGCATCATAAACCAGATAATTGAGTGAAACACACTTAATTTATTGATACTTGATCGATACTTCTTCTGAAGATACCCTTGTAGGGTAAAACGATCGGGAGAGTTTAATAAATGTATTAAGTGGAAATTAAGTGTGTTTCACTCAATTATTTGATTCAATATGGTTCCTAATTTCCATAAAGTACAGGCAGAAACAATTAGTTATCATAAAACAGTGTTATTTTATATTTCTGTTAACATTTCCCTTTGAAATAGCTAAAGTGATCGGTTAAGAGGGGTTCTACTGTAACTAAATTGTGAGTGTATTTGTTAATTGCCATATTCAATCTTTTGCATTATGTATCCTCTGCATTATTTTGATGAAATTAGAATTTAACATGTAACAATCTACCAACTAAAAGAATATTTTATGGTTTATTATATTCTTTTGGAAAATAGATTGTTACATGTTAAATTCTAATTTCATTACTTAAGAAAAACTTAAAAACTGAAAACGAAATTACGACCTGTTTAAATTCCCCGCCTTTTCCGTTTTAGTGTGAACTCCAAGTTATAGACGGCGTTTATCGAGTGAATTATCTATAAACCTCTCTAATCTGTGGCACAAACTTAACGCACAAGGTGGTATGGCGTCCTAAGCCTAAATAAGACATGACCTCCAAGTATGTTATTGGCAAAACACTTTAATTTTTTATTTAATTAATACCAAATAAAAAACAGAAAATAAAGTTTGAACAAAATTTCAGCATAATCATGAGTGAGCACCGCATATTCCTCAAAAAAGCACCGATACTAACAATAATAAATTCATACCTATAATTATGTAAACGTTGTGTGAAATAATGTACATTCTTTTGTAAATACAACACACACAAATAATTCTTACGCAGAGTCGCAAGCAGCCAGAAGAACATTACTATGGAATCCTTTATATTTAAAAAAAAACACGATTCTGAATTTGGTGGAGCTGTGATTGACACATTCTTCCCATCTACAGAACCAACACAATTAGGTATGTTCCAATGTTCATAAAATCCTTTGCTTATATTTCTCCAAATTTGCTTTGTGTGTGGCCTCAAGTAAATTGGAGAAAGAGCTTTATAGATTCCTGAGCAAGTTTCAAAATTTATATTGTATGCTGCGGATTCTCCAATTCTATGTAACAAAGCACGAGTCACAGGGCCGTAGCCAGCCCATGATATCAGGAGGGGCTGAGGGATTTTTTGGGTAGGCGCAATTAAAATAATTGGAAAGTCTCAAAACAGTTGTAATTTTTGCAATTTACACTCATTAAATTTTGGGATTAACTCAAACAAGTCAATATTCCTCGTATAAACTTTTTCAAACGCCAAATGGATTAAATTAGCTGGTCGTTGGTGCTTCATAGACATTCTTTGGGATCTGTTGATCCGTGTAAGTACCGAAAATGATAACTCGCAAACATCTGTACTACATCCAAAAGTACGGCAAGTCGCTAAAAGCTTGTAGGTGTCCTCAAATGCAGTTCGTTTGTTATAAATTTCAACGAACATGTCGTCAGGATTGTACTTTGAGCAATAATTCTTCACAACATTTATTTCGCATGGTGATGGTACGCAGATTTCTAATTTCTTCAGAATTCCTATTTCATCGATGTTCAGTTTCTCGACATGTGTAATGGCCGTGCAAAGATTTTTGTTATGAGAACATCTCAAGTGCAGTTCTGCAAGCATCATATCCAAAGTTTCCATGTGTAAAGCTTTCAAAATTTTCGAAGGATCGTCATCGGTTTCAGATCTTTGACCTATTTTATCAGCGATTATGAAATTCATCACCAATTTACTTGCTTTTCTTTGTCTCTTCGGATTGAGATATGTCATCCGAATTAATGTTAAGAACTGTTGTGACTTTACGAAAAATGTCATCGAAGGATGTATCATTCCTCATTCCTTTCAAAGTTTGAACGACTGCGAGACTGCGTCGACGACCCTGATGGAATCTATTAAACTTGACTCTCTGGACTGCAAAATTTTGTTAGCTGGTTCAATTATTTCCAAAATGTACTTCATGAGGCATAGGCAAAACCGAAATTCAATTTTTCGAATGGTGATAAGATACCAGTCCCTTCGGCCATATATTCCCCATTTATCTTTTTAGTCGCCTCAATCTCTTCCAAAGCTTGTAAGATGCTGGAATAGTTTTCAAATATGACTTTGGTAGTTTGTAAATGTCCACTCCATCGTTGTTGGTTGTTCCAGTAATCTTGATAGAGATAGACCCCCATAGAATTTTGCAACCGTTCCACGTTTCAAAAATGTATACAATAATAAAGGGAACTGGTCAAAATATTGTTTCAGGGACGACTTTTATTATAACCAAATGAAGCCTGTAATTTGCACAGTGAACATAAGGGATTGTCCGTTTTAGTTATTTAAGAATGAGTGCTTGAACACCTCCGTGTCTGCCGCTAATCATAGACGCCCCACTTAGAATTTTATTTTTATCCAATCCAACATCCGCAAGTTCTTTCAATATCAAATCCGTTAATGTTTGCGCATCAACGTCTTCTGTGGTAATGATACTCAATCTATTCTTCCGAAATTTTCCTTCCTTGACAAATCTTACAGCACTTGTAACATTTTCACGATAATTCTTATCTTTCGTCCAATCTGCAAGTATAGTAAATCATAAAACGTCAGCTGCTTTGACATCATTCGCTATAGACTGTTTAATCATATCCGCCATTATTTGAATAATCTCCTTTTGACTTTCTGGAGATGTATATTTGGTATTCTGTGTGATGTTTGTGGCCACATCGGCAAATCTCTGCTCTTTTTTTAGTGCGTACTTATACAAGTTTCAAAACAACGAAATTTCTCGTTGTTCATCTACGTCGTACGTACGTACGTTTTCCAAAAAGATAATTCATTCAATACCAAAAACGGAATTACTTCAACGACCGATTTAACATAGTATCGATTCCGTTCCAAAACTTCTTCACTCACTACTACTACTAATTTCCTGGTGAGTGTGACGCCGTTATATTTTTTCATTCCTTTTCATTATTGCAATTTTGTGTACTTCGGTTGAGGCATGCTTACTAAAACCTTTATCTTTATCCGCAGTGAGTGCATTATTCCAGTTATCAAAACCCGAAATAATGTAGTTTTTTCTTTAGACAAATTTTGACAAAATTGCCGACAAGGCTAACAAAACGCTGCATCTTGAAGTTGAAGCGCCGGAACCACTCCTTTTGGAAGCTCCTGTCCTGCCTATTTTTGGGATAATTGATGACTGGCTGCACAATTATGTTGCCGATATTCGAAATATCAGCGGGCGCATCGTCTAAACTAGATGTGCATGACTTATTAGAAGAAGATTAAGAACTTGTCCATGTCCGAACAATATTCTTCTACGTATTGTTACGTTTTAGGGTTCAACAACTTTAATTTAATGTAAACACAAACTATTGAATAAATTGAAGGTATTTGCCGTTGTCACTTGGTGAAACATATTATATTTAAAATTAAAATTAAAACACAACACTTGGAAATTTCACTCAAATTATTTTTATTTTACAAGCTATTTATTTACAAATAATAGCCAAACAATAACAATACTCTAGGTAACGAATTATACTACTATGTCTAAACACACCAAGCTAATTTATGTCTGAACGGTCTACGGTCACACAGACGATTCTCACGTTGCGATCGACATATATCGCCAACGAATTTCGTTTCCTCGAATTCGTTCAAACAACACTGACTCATTCTTCCGGACATCGGTACCGACACCTCACAGTATCTACCTACCTTTTTGAGATTGTCTTATCAATACATCTCCCCTTCCTTATCGAAATAATAATCACGTCCGTTTTCTCAGCTAATAATCAATCTCGTCGTAGTGACTATCGCTCGTACTCCGTCCCGTTCTAGCCGAAAGCTAATGAAGATTGGGATATTGGTGTAATAGCAAGTGATATTACAGTGAGTTGGAGACCGCCGCAAACGCGTAATATGCAACAAAACCGGCGTAAACAAATCGCTTTGCATGGACAAACGGGTGGAGGGATGCGGCGACGGATCGACCTGCTTTTTTTTCAATTTAAATTCCACGCTGAAATTTCGAAATTTCTCAACCTTCCTACAAAATAATTCCTACCACGCCACTTTTACACTAAGTTACCTACTGTACCTATATACAGGGTTGCTCATTAGTGCGTCAAAGTCCAATATAGACTTTATTAAATGAAATTAGAGAAATTTATTTTTATGAAACTGATGCAATATCAAAAACGCATATTTTAAAAATAATTTTACATATACAGGGTGATCCGCTAAACCGGAGCACGTTCCAGGACACTTTTTTTAAACGGAACACCCTGTATATTTTTTGTTTTTTATAATCTACTTATAATTCTCTTTTCAACGATCCCTTGGTTTTTGGTTTTGGATGATGCATTGTTGAGTTATTAATGAAAATGTAAAAAAAATGGTTGCGACAGAATTTGGCATATTAATTCAATGCGAGAGTATTACGATTAGTTAAGACGAAATATTTTGAAGTTATGTAGCCAACAGATGTACTAACCATAAAAAGTAATTAAATAATAATTTTATTATACAGGGTGTTTTTTACGGTGCAGTCAATTTAAAGATTTTCAAAGAGCGATTTCTCAATTTTTTCAAATGGAACACCCTGTATATTATTGAATTTTTGTAATGGTGCATTAATTATGTTTAATTTTTGTTAATAATATCCTATACCTAAACGTCGTAATTTCAGAGATATTTTTACTTTTACCTTACTACCAGCTAATTATTTGTTTTTGATTTGATCTAGTGTGCTTACGGGCCAGATTTAACAAGTTCAGACAAACAAAAGGTAATAAATAAGTACATAATAAGTTGAATAATGTTAAGACGTTGGTGATTGTTGAGAGTTGGGTTTTGTATTAGTGATTTTTACAACTTTTATCTTCATTATTGTCATTGCTGTATTATACCAATTTGATTAGTGAGTGTCGTTTTCTTGCACAGCTTTTGGATGTTACATGCTCTTACGGTTTCTAGTTAACTCAACGTTATGCAGTTTGAGAGAAACGATCTCGTTGACATGATTTTCAAAATATGCATTTTTTGATACTGCATCATTTTCATAGAAATAAATTTCTCTAATTTCATTTAATAAAGTCTATATTGGACTTTGACGCACTAATGAGCAACCCTGTATATAAAAATAATGTAAAAGTTATCGCTTTTAAGTCTTCTGAAGATGCCCTTGTAGGGTAAAACGTTTGTAAAGACAATTAAAAATAAAACAGTGGAAAATTTACCAATTTGAAATTGTATTTTATTTAATTAATTTAATATGTTTTTCAATAAACTAAACACTCTGGGGTGCATCTATTGTGAAACATGTTTAGATATACAAAAGCAAATAAAACAACGTAGAATGTTTCACCGATTTAATATATATCCTAACTAGTTTCGGTCATACGACCATTATTAAAGGGTTAGAGTACAGTAACATTTTTTATGTCTAAGTGGTGGTTATACAGTAAAACTTTGCTAAAAGTTAAAAAGTGTGCGGCACATATTTAGTTCGTCAAAGAATGCAGAAGGCTATACCTAACTCCGCACTTCATGAAGATTACATGTAGATATCCTTCATTCGAAGCAGCTCAAGCCTTAAAAACTGTAAAGAAAAGATTGTTTCAACTAGAGATTAAAAAGTGGAACTTTTGTAGACAATATCTCGGTGAGCATCTTAAGCTCATCCATATGGAACTGTCAACAAGACTTCACCACATTGAATTTCACCCCCTTCAATCGTCTATCATAGAGGAAATTACCACCACCTCCAAGAATCACCAATTTATACAACTTGGAAAAATTAGAAAGCTATCCGGCGATGTGAGACGAGATAAAAACAAGTGTTGAATATATTAAAACCTTTAGAATTTCAATTTGGCCCTAGACTTCAAAATTTAACATGCATTGATTTCTCTAAACAAGTCATAGAACTTTTAGAAAAAGGGTTGAAATACGCTCCAAAAACAAAAATTGTTGGAAAAGATTTTGAATTATTAGGCGTAGATTTAGAATTAGCTTTCAATAGACTCATTGCTAACAACACCCACAATCTTGAAATGGCAGAAATTCAGAAACATGAACATGTTTTCGCTGACATTATCAGAAAAGTATCTAAAAAAGTTAAACATTGTAACAGATCGGCTATCACTGAACTATAAAGCGATCTGATCATTACCAAGGCGGATAAAGGTAACACAGTTGTAATGTTAGATAAAAAGGCTTGTAACACAAAGTTAGCATCTTTATTGGACAACTCATATTCATTATTAAATTCCTATCCGACAAAATCCTTTCAAAAAATGGTTTATTCTACTTTTTCAACTAACTGTTGATTAGATCCCAAAAGTAATTTTTATTTAAAAAATCTTAACCCTACCCTCTATGGTTTGCCCAAAATCCAAAGTGTGATATTCCTCTTCGACCGGTGGTGTCATACATTAACGCACCTTGTTATAAATTATGTAGTTATACCAACAAAATTTTACTAAATAATGTCGAATGCTGTTCTCCTTATTCCGTAAAAATCTCTCTGGACTTTGTCAACCAAGTTAAAGACCTTAAATTACCAAATAATTGTATTATTGCTTCTTTTGATGTAAAAAGTTTATTTACTTCAGTTTCAGTTACTAATTTAACGAAAATCTTAAAGACATAAATTAATAATAACGTCAATTTCACCAAATCCCAATGTTGTGGCCTCTTATCTTTAGTAGAATTATGTATTAGTCAAAATTATTTCATACTCAAAAATAAGTACTATAAACAGAATAATGGACTCCCTATGGGCTCACCGTTGTCTCCCGTTCTTGCAGAAATTTATCTAGCGAATTTCGAAGAATCTCTATTTGGATCTGATAATTACCTAGTTAATAACATCTTCATTTGGAAACGTTATGTGGACAATATATTTGCTGTTTGGAAAGGTATACAAAGACTATTAGACAAATTTTTGATATCCCTAAATACCATCGATAAGGATATTCAATTTACCATCGAAAAAGAGGTCAACAAAAGTATTAACTTCCTTGATTTAACAATCACTAATTCAAACAATATATTGAACTTTAAAATATATAGGAAACCTACTGATACAGACACTACCTGTGGATTCTTATCACCCCATACAAACAAAATTAGCTGTTTTCCATTCATTAATAATCGCCTTAAGTATACCTTTATCCGTCTCTGACATTAACGTAGAACTTAATATTATTAAACACATCGCTGTGAACAATGGATTCAATCCAATGATAATATATAACCTACTTAGTAAAAAACAGAAGAAAATCTCATCTCGGCTTCTTTATAATAGTATGTCGTCTTCAATTGTAAATAACAAAATGTACGCGTCTATCAATTTTATTAATAACATTAACTTTAAGTTTAAAAATGTATTTAACAAATGTAATGTAACACTTGTCGAAAATAACAAGTGCTCCTTAAGGCCAATACTTTCAAGAACCACACTAAAACCAAATGTATTGGATAAAAGTGGCATTTATAAAATACATTGTAACAGTTGCGATGCTTGCTATATTGGACAAAGTGGTAGGGCAATCAGCGTTAGAATATCTGAGCATGCAAAAAGTGTAGACAAAAACGACATCAAAATGGGATTTTCAGAACATTGTGTTATCTAACGACCACTTGGACATAAAAATGTTAGTTCTATTTAGTCTCACATCGCCGGATAGCTTTCTAATTTTCCCAACTTGTATAAAATGGTGATTCTTCCTCTATGATAGACGATTGAAGGACGTGGAATTCAATGTGGTGGAGTATTGGAGTATTGTTGACGGTTCCATATGGATGAGCTTAAGATGTTCACCGAGATGTTGTCTACGAAGGTTCCACTTTTTAATTTCTAGTTGAAACCATGTTTTCTTTGCAGTTTTTAAGGCTTAGGCTGCTTCGAATCAAGGATATCTACATGTAATCTTCATGAAGTTCGAAGTTAAGTCTAGTCTTCTGCATTCTTTTATGAACCAAATATGTGCCGCACACTTCTTAACTTTTAGCAAAGCTTTACTGTATAACCACCACTTAGACATAAAAAATGTTACTGTACTCCATAGTGGTACAAATTTGGATTTGACCGCGGGATATTATCAGATAGAATTGAATGCTGATTCCCTTGCTAAAACCGCTTTTATTGCGCACGCCTGATGGATTGTTTCATTATTTACGAATGTCTTCTGGACTTGTTCCTGTTGTATTTCAGAGAAAGATAAATCGCGGATTAGCAACACCGCCAATAAACAGGCCCCACAACCAATTATTAGAGTACGTATGACGTCACGACATTCAGGCCGATTGTTTTACATTAGATAGAGTGCGAGACGGCGCCGGCGGAAGATACGGTATCGAAAACGTTTAATTGTTTCAGAGCTACCTAAACCTTGATTACAATACGGAAAGTATTAGCAAAATCGAAGCTGGTGAAAATTAAAATTATTGTGTAATACTGCAATATTTAGTGATCATACTGAGACATTGGGAATATTTTCAGCGTATCGTTTATTACAATAATTATAATATCGATCATGGTGAACAAGTGTTGTGTACCAAATTACAGCAGCAATTATGAAACAAATAAGACTAAAGTTCATATCTTCAAGTTTCCCAAATCGTCGTAAAAGGTTTTTTATAACATCGGAGCATTCTGTCGTTTGCCATCTTCACTTCCACGTAACCGATATTGTTTACACCATTTCAGGAGTTAATTGGAAAACAGGTAAGATTTTAACAATTGATTTGAAAAAGCCAAAATTAAAAGAAAATGCAGTTCGTTGCGTTTTGCCCGGAGCTCCATCATATTTAAGTAAAAGTAGTCAATTTTCTCGTGAAAGTCCCAATCAAAAGAAACAATGCTTGGAAGCTATTGCCATTGAAAGAGCTTTAGGTGCGAGTCTTGAGACAGCTGCCGAAAATCATAAAAAATTAAGCATTGTAAAATTGAACATAATTAACCGCAAAATCATTATTTAATAGTATCAATAGGAAGGCTGTATCACATTTTGTGAATCCTGCTCAACTAAGCATAGTTTATCCAAATCCAAGTAATCCTAATAAACCATTGTTTTTTTTAAATGATTCAGTTCACATATTCAAATGTATAAGAAACAATTGGATTAATTTAAAAAATCATCGCATAACGTTTTGTTTTCATTGTGATAATTTTGATTCGGTATGCCTCTTTTGAGTCTATACCGGAATTATATAACATCGGAAACGGGAAATTAATAAATAATGGATATGGTCTAACTCTAAAGCCTTTATGTCCTTCGATTTTAGAAAGACAAAACGTTAAATTTGTTGCTCAGTTATTCAACGATAACGTACACAATGCTTGCTGGAGAATTTTTAAGATACGGCCAAATTTATATATACCAATTATACTGACTTGGTGGAAAATTGTTAATGTCAAGACTCCAATTAAGGGTTCTAGTCTCCGCGATCCTATGCAAACTACCTTAACAAATAGCACAGACGAGAAAAGGAAATTTTTACAAAAATGTTATGAAGTGGTTATATATGTGGGAAGTTATTGATAAGGGGGAAAAACTTACAAAAGAAACTCATTCTGCTTTGATGTTAACAACATACGATCTATTACAATTGACAAGTACTGCATAAATGAATTAAGTATGTCGTACATTCTTCCTGGTAAATTTCAAGCCGATGCATTAGAAAATAGATTTGACCAATACAGACAGTTATCTGGTTCTCACTCCATGTATCCTTGCGTCAAATTTTTGAAACTGAGACAAAGTTACGCGTGTTATGAATCATGGAGCTTTCATTAAATTTAGACACAAACACGACAAAAGGTAACATTAAAAAACTAATATTAAATTACCAAGTAATAGTAAATTGCTATCGTTCGATGTAACAAAACTATTTACCAGCATTCCACCACAGGACGTCTTAGAAATTATTAACGACAAACTAATTATGAGAAATACCAATCCACTCATATCTGAAGATATCGTCAATTTACTAGAAATTTGTTTAAAACAAAATTATGGTCAATTTGGCGAAGACTTTTGTATACAAGAAAACGGGATAGCAATGGGTAAGCGTTTAAGTCCACTGGACTTATGAATAATTTAGAAAACAAAATTAAAACACACCCCCTTTTTAAATATTGTATTTATTACGTAAGATAGGTAGATGATATCTTGATTTGTTTTAATGGTTCAAATAGAATATGTTTCATGAATTTATAAATAGTTTACCTTAAATATTAAATTTACCATCGAATTAGAAGTAAATGCATCAATCAACTTTTTAGACTTAACCATCACACGTAAAGGTACAAAACATGAATTTAAAATATTTCACAAACCAACCCACACAGACATCGTAATACACGCCAATTCCAGCAGTTCTAGTTTTTGCAATCTATCTGATTCGGAACTTTCCGTTTCCGTCAAACATCGCGAGGTTGATGTTGATGGCATTATTGCGAACTTCCATTTGATTTATTACATTTTCCCATTTTCTCTAAATCTTAACACTACAAATTATTCACTAAATTGTTCAGTTTATTTAATTTATTTTTTATCATTTTTTATAATTTATTTATTTATTGATTATCAACGGGGTAAACCCCATAAAGTATTACAGTATATACAAAATAAACAGGTGGCAATATTACATCATATAAATATAATTATTATAAAAACATAACATATATATAAATGTAATTACATTTATTGATAAGTATTCCTCAAATTTTAACATAATTTTAGATTTATTTTTTAAAGTAAAATATGATTCATTATATAAATTAAACCATTCAATATTATCATTAGATATTTTAAATAAATTTAAATTGATCAACTCAGAGCAGTCAATAATATTGTTTACTAATTTATATACAAAAATGAGATCATTCCGATCTCTAGCTGACTGTAAATTAGATATTTGAAAATTCAAGTGGTGTTGATTATATATGTAATCGTTAAAATTCATTCCTTTACTAACTCTATAAGACACATACCGTAAGAATCTATGATTAACTGATTCCATTGTTTTACAAGACCAAGTTGTGTAGGTTTCCATAAGATGGAAGCATACATTAAGGTACTATACAAAAAAGAAAAATACAAAGTCCTATAGTCTTCGTTCTTCCTATAATATATTTTTTTTGTGGATTTAATAACAATATGTTCAATATGGGGCTTAAAAGTTAATAACGAGTCAAATATAACACCCAGATCGCGCACTTGATCAACTTGCTGAAGATTTTCACCATTAAGGGTATATAAATTAGATGTTGAATGAGACCTCCCAAAGCGAATAGATGAACATTTCTTAGCATTGCATATAAATCCATTAGATATACACCAACTATTGAAATAATTACATCTTGTTGAAGTAAAAGGGAATCAGTAACAGACAGTATAGCTCTATAAAGCTTAGCATTATCGGTAAATAAGGTACATTCAGAATTCTGAATAACTGAAAAAATATCACTTATATACAAAATAAATAAGAGAGGACCCAAATGGGATCCTTCACCAACTCCAGATAATACATTAATTGGAAAAGATTTACAGGAACCAATTTTAACAATTTGCTTTCTATCAGTAAGTAAAGATTTCACAAGAATATAGTTTACGAATTAATAAATCAATATTAACCATATCAAAAGCTCTAGACAAATCAGTGTAAACTGAGTCAACTACGATTTTATTATTTAAAAAACTTGTTATGTAACTATGATATACAAACAAAATTGTTTCAGTAGATCTCTTATCTATAAATCCATGTTATCTGGAGTTAATAAATTTACGTAAAAATTCAACAACTTTGTCAAAAACTAATTTGTCAAGTAGTTTAGGAAAATCACTGGTTTTATTTAATGGACGATAATTATTAACGTCAGCTGAATCACCAGATTTATAACATGACGTAACAAATGATAATTTCCAACCCTTTAAATAAATTCCAGATTTAATAGACATATTAAACATTTTGGTTAACCAACCCTTAATTGACTCAGCACAACTAAAAGAAGACGTAGAGGTGACTTTTAATTTTTTAACCTCATTTATATAAAAAGAAATGGCACTAAAATTATCAAAAAACTCAAATAAAACCGTACTCAAATTGAAATTCTGGCAAACACTTTTTCTGCAAATAAATTAACAGTTTCCCCAAGATCTTTAGCTATATTATTCCCATTATACATTGTTGAAGGAATTGATGTATTGTTAGAAATGGAATCAATAAACTTAAACAAATTTTTAGAATTTTGATAGAGGACTCAGTAGACTCTAAAACGCTTTTATAATCACGGTCGGATAATATTCTGCATAAAGCTCTCTGTTTCTCAAATTTGGAATAATAAAAATATGAATTGAAAGATTTATATAGTCTATGATATTTCTTTTTTAAAATAATAGCAATGTTCAACTCACCAGAAAACCATATTGGAAATATTTTAGGACCAGTAAATCATTAATAATTAATTAATTAAATTTGTTATTAACCAGAGAAATGGGATAATTAATATCAGCATCTTCAACAATTAATTCCTCAATATTTCCAATTTCATTAGAAATTGATTCATACTTTGCTTGACTGCTTTACTAAAGTCATAAATTTTTTCATTTGGAATAGAAATTACTAAAAAATATACTTTAAAAGTAATATGTAACGGATGATGAAATTGATCAGATATACAACATAATCATCAGCTATTGAAACCGTGGTTTTGTTACAATTTGAAAAGACAAGATCTAATATATTATCTCTAGAATTCTGAAAATTATTATACTGAAATATTTTATATACCTTACACATATCATAAAGTAACCTAGCAGCACCCCTATAAACAATATTATTATGATGACCAACTGCATATGAGTATGTCTGATTACTTAACCATACATACCCAGGGCATCATGAGAATTATTTACCAATGGTATATTAACAAACTTAAACTTTTTATTTATTGCTATCAAAACACCACCACCATCAGTTTTATAACTAGTAAAAATAGACCTATCACAGCGAATCACTTCGTAATTTATAAAACCAAGTTCAGAATCACTGATATTGTCATTTAAAAAGTTCCAATAAATATAAAAATGTCATATTCAGAGAGTGTATTGATCCTTGACCTGACAACATCCAAACGTCCTCGAATACAATCCACATTTTTATAGTAAATATTCACATTTATGGAGTTAGCGTATCCCTATTATGTATTAAGCTTTGAATGACTAGGCGAATTAACTACTTATTAACACTTCTGGATGCATTGTTATTTGAGGAAATAGTTGGTACAGCTGTAATGTATTTAATAAATAAATCATTTTCACCATCAATAGAGTCTTGAACACCAAAAATAATAATATTATTTTCTCTGTATTTCCTATCCTGCAGCTTAGCAAACGTATCTTCAACCATAAAATATTCAATACATTCAATTTTATCCTCTATTGAACTGATTCTTTCTTTGATAGCAGAAATATCATTATCAAGTTTTTGTTCCAATTTATTAAAAGAATCAGATAACTTTTTACACAACAAGATGTACTGTAATGTAGAGTCAGACTCAAGTTTATCAACATCATCATCATCATCATCATTTCTCTTCTTTCTACAACACGTGTAGTATTACGTGTATTAGTAGTATCATTATGTTGATAGAAATAATGGCATTTTGTTGAGCAATAATCGTGAAATAAACTAATGACTATTTTATTTTTAGGATGTACTAGTGTCACCAATACCATCTTGTTAGTTAAATTCAGCAATTACAATGAATTCATTTCATTGTGTTATTGATTGTAAAATAAAAACACATTGAATAGAGATAAAAGAGGATGTGCAAGTAAAGTATGGACATGATTAATAATAGGATTGTAACAACATTAATTTACTTAGTTCCAGAGCAATTTATAAGTGAACAGAAAAATTTATAAAATATGTGTAAATGTTTACTCATAGAAACATGTACATACTAAAAATTGAATTGTTTTTTATTCAATAAAATAAATTGCTAGTAGGTATCACCAATGTTAATATATATATGATATATATTAATATATATATATTATTTTTCCAGGACAAGAGATTACATACTGGATTTCTGTTTGAAAACTGACTGCCAGCAAATGTAAGAAAAAACAAACTTTTTGGTGATTACCATGACAAAATATGAAAGGAGACATAGGCATGTGAAATGTTTTGATGTAGCAATTCTTTTCAGATATCCTGTATCAGTGTATAACCTGTTTTGTTTTAAAAATGGGATTAGAACAAGTAATATGAACAAGGTGTAATTCACTGTTGCTGTATCATAATGGTGCTGTTACAAAAAGCATTAGAATGAAACTAGTAACATTCTGATGTGCTCATCAAATGTGGTTTATTTTTTATTTGTGGGAAGGAAGAATATGCCAAAATAAAACTAATCTTATTTTTGATTTTGAAATATGTTTGATGTATCTAAAATTTATTTTAGCTTATTAATATAAGCTAGAATAAAACCATTTCCAAGTTGAAAAGGAGTTTTTTAATTTAACTTCCTCAACTGTAGTGATTCCATCTGTTGACAATTTCTTTGAAAAAGTCGATTATTTGATTGTTTTCTGCAGCAGCTTTCTGAGATTATATGCTATGGTGTCAGAAATGGCACACATATTGAGGTCAAATTTGGGAGACTTGTTTATATAATTACAAAGACGTTTTTCTGATATTAAATCTTCTTGTTAGTGGTTGCTTCACCATGATTGCAATTTTTCAGGTATACCTGTATCAGTGTGTAACCTGTTTTGTTTTAAAAATGGTATTAGAACAAGTAATACGAACAAGGTGTAATTCACTGTTGCTGTATCATAATCGTGCTGTTACTAAAGCACTAGAATGAAACTAGTAACATTCTGATGTGCTCATCAAATGTGGTTTATTTTTTATTTATGGGAAGGAAGAATATGCCAAAATATGTCTGATTGAAGTTCCGAATTGTGGATGAAAGGATAGTATTCGTTTCTTCCATCATGTCGAGCGTGTTTTTATTGGATTCTTGTAATCTGCGCATTGTATTATTGATTTGTTCTTCGTAAATGGAGTCTATAGTTCCGAAGACATAATGTGTAATCCTGAGTCAATGAAGCTGATCCATCCTCTCTTTTTCCTGATTTTAATATCGTCGGAAAAATAAGTTTCCAAATTATTAAGGAGTTTCTCTATTTTCTTGATTTGTTGTGACAACAGAGAACTATGTACGAAATTTGTGTCTTGGTAGTCTTTTGTAAGAGTGTTCTCGATATTATATATCTTTTTCTTGAGTAAGAAAGTAGTTTTATCATTTTCCCATAGGGAGGAAATGTCTTTTATGTGTATTAGCGTATAAGAGTCTACCAAATTGAATAGTTTTCCGATTTTCTCAGTCCAGTGTTATTGGATATTTGAGTGTATTTGAATTCCGTGTTAACTACTTGACGGGGTAACAGTAGTATTTTTAGGACAAAGAGCCTGAAATTTGTTCAATTAGTTTTTCATAATTAACGGTTATTATAGTGTTTTCATTAAACATTTCATAATTCCTTTCGTTGATTACCTTTGTTATTGGGAATGGACTTTCCATGACAGTCTCTCTACCGATTGTTTTATTTAAATAAACTAAATCGTTAACTTGGTACTGTTGAGGATTTTTCGTATTTTTGTCGAATCTGTTTTTTTGTTTATTGGTGTTTTGGTTGTTAATTGCCTCTGATCGGATTTGTTCTAATTTTTCTAACCTTTCGTTGGGTCTCGTTTCCTCTTCTATAAATTCAGAGAACACATTAGGGGGTTTCGAACCGTACATAAGCTCGTAGGGTGAGTATTTGGTTGATTGGTTGACTGAGGTGTTGTATGCGTATACAGCAAGTTTTATCAGGCTGTCAAATGATATTTTTCTTTTGTATTATTCGAACAGGGTCTTACCTGTTTCTTTAATTGTGGCGATGACATTTTCAATGGCTCCGTTACTTTTCGGATGATAGACGGCTGACCGGGTCCATTTTATCTTTAGTTGTTTAACAAGGTTCTGTACTTCACCGTGAACTCTTTTCCGTTGTCTGAATGGATACGGACTGGAAACGAAAATGCGGAAGCGAATTGAAATAGGTAATTAAGTACAAAATACCATTTATTTGGTTAGTAGTTATGAAGGTTTGTACGAATTTGTTGTGTTGGTCTTGGAAAATCAAGAGGTTTCTTTTATTCGAACCTGCTTTGATTACACATGTATTTATATCTACTCTACCGAAAGGTTTTATGGGTGTTTGTGTAATTATCATAGGGATTTTCCTATTTACTCTGTCGATTTTGTTGTATTTATTTACAAGGACCACAACAAGAAATTACTTTTTGAATTAATGGTTTCATTTTTGGAAAGTGGTATTTGGTCTGGAGTTTAATTAAGGTCTCATTAACGTCCTTATGCCTATTAGCGGAATTGGAATGGTAGTCGAATTAATTGAAAGATAAGAGGCGTAAAATGATCCGGCAAGGTTAATTTGACAGAAATGTAAAAGGTGTTTTCTAATTGTTGTGAATTTAGAAATTTGAAAGTGTTCATTATGTCTTCGGAATTTTTGGTAATGAAATGTATAATGTTTTGTGAGAAAAGTTGCAGTAATGAGGTTATTACTTCTTGTTCTTGACGTTAATTGGGATGAATTGTAAAAACAATAGGTAATTTAATGATCATTTAGCGAGGAATGTACATTGATGTCTGTTTCTACTTGTTTAATTGGTGTGTCTATTAGTATGGTATTTATGAATTTTTCGTTAGTGTCGATTGGATATACAATTATTTCTGCATCTGGTTTGATTTCATAGACCTTTTTTATGAAGTTATTCATTTCGTTTGATTCGGTGACATTTTCTACTTCTTGGAGTATTTCTTGGGTTTCCTGCTCTCTAGAAGGGGTTAATTCTTCCTGAATAATGTTGTCTAGATCCAACTTCCTGACAATCTCTTCATAACACTTAGGTGTCGATTCCTTGCTAGACTCTAAGGCATAACATCTCGACAATGCATCAGCATTCGTATTTAATTTGTCAGGCTTATGGATTCTTTCATACTGATACTCGAGAAGTTTTAATTTCCATCTAACCAGTCTTCACGAAGGATCTGATATGTTGAATAACCACTTCAAGGTGGCATGATCGAGTCTAGGTGGTGGTTTGTGGCGGTTCGGAATGGGCGGCCAGTCCGGAGCAGGATGTTGAAGCTCAAGGCGACCGCGTCAAAATGCCCGCCGCTCTCTCTGCAGACCATACGGCTGGATCATATTAGCCAGGCGTTCGGCTAAGCCTACCACATGCGGTGAGTCCAAGATGGGAAGAAGTTAAGAATCGCCGCACAGGGTGAGGTTATGTAGACGCTTGAGCAGAATGTCCGGCATTCGCGTCGCAAAGCAGGGGAGTCCAAGACCTTCCGTTTTCGTCTCGGCGTAGAGGAAGGCATTCGTCGTTTTGTCTACAAGGTTCAGAGTTCGTCCGGAAACAGAGGGCGTCTGTAACTGATTAAAGTATTTAGGTAAAAGATATGTGGAAATCAGCTCCAGCTTCTGCCATGGTTTGAGCGGGGCGGACTTGACTCGGTTCAGGGCGGTGGTGATATCGGTGTGGTTGGTTTTTGGGTCCCCGTGGGATGGAAGCGGAACCCAAGGTAGTTGAAGAGTTCTTCGGGGCCAATCTGTGGAATGGGCTCAGCGCCAACGTAAACCCGGCCCTTGGTGGAGGTGTAAAGCTTTTTTTTCGGATCGGGAGTAGATTGACGCTGAGGTGCGTGCACTTCCCGCTGTTGAGAGCTATGCCTCGGGATTTGGTGAAGCGGTCGACCGTTCTGACCAGGTGTTGTTTGTCATCCAGGGAGGTCGACAGGAGGACGAGATCTTCGGCGTAGCCCAGGACCTTGTAATTGAGACCGCCGAATTCAATGCCAGAATTTGTTGTTTGGAGCCTGCACATCAGTTCATCCATGACGGCGTTATAAAGAAAAGGGGAAACGGGGTCTTCCTGTTTAACGCCGCAGCCGATTAGGATGGACGGTGGGGTGTGTTGGCCGCACGAGATGGTCGTAGAACAGCTCGTCATCGAAGAGGATACGTACTTGATTTCCATCTACCCAGCCTTGACGAAGGATTTGATATGTTGAATAACCACTTCAAGGTGACATGATCGGTGATTACTGTAAGTGTGTTACCAAAAAGATACGGTCTAAAATGTTTAACCGCCCACACGACAGCTAAACACTCCCTTTCGGTGGTCGTGTAGCGAGGTTCCGCTACACGGAATTGTTCTTTCATATTAGGAGCTTGGTATAGGATGGCACCCAATGCATATTTACTGGCATCTGTTATAAGGAAGAACGGTTGAGAATGGTCTGGATATTTGGTTACAGTGCATGAGGGTTATTTACTGGTTTTTCCTATAATAAACATCTTTGGGTTTAACAACGGTGATTGGCTTAAATCTAGTTGTTTGTTTAACAAGTCATCTTTATCGTTGCAAAGAGGTGTTTTGATTTCGAAAGTTTCTAAGGCGTTTAATTTATTTCCTTTATTAAAAAAAGGTAGAATTTTTACATAATTTGGAATATCCTGATTCTGAAAATGATGACTATCTTTTAATAAATGATTAGCAAAATTAGAATTATCTTTTATTAATCTATAGCTTGCAATATGCTCTTTGCAACGGTTAAGAATACTCCGACCAGACTGACCTATATAATAACATTCACACTGTTTACAATTAATTTTGTATATACCACTATTATGCAAAAGATCTGATTTACATTTGTTATTAACTAGAATTTGTTTTAGTGTAAGATTATTATAAAAAGCAGCTGTTATGTTATCTCGTTTTAAATGTTTCGCTATGTTTAGACTGGGACTTCCTATATAAACTATTTTCCTATAAGTTAGGTCCTCTTTTATAGAGCTGTAGGGATAAATTGACTTTAATATCAACTATTTTCGTATTGTAGCCATTATTTTTTGCAATGTTTTTTATAAACTTTAATTCTTCTTTAAAGTTTTCTTCAGAAAGCGGAATGTTTAATAATCTGTGTATGAAACAATTAAATGCTGATAATTTTGTTTTATAAGGGTGGTTTGAAGACGCTGGAATTACTGTATCAGTGTAGGAAGGTTTTCTATAGATCTTAAATTCAAGTTTATTTGACCTTCGTATTGTTAAATCAAGGAAATTAAGTTCCCTGTTAGATTCCATTTCCATAGTAAATTTAATAGTTATGCTTAAGTTGTTGATATATTTAAGAAAGATATCTAATTATCTGTTCGTTCCCGTGAATATACAAAAGATATCGTCCACATAGCGAAACCATCTAAAGACATTTTTTGCATAACTAGATAATAAAATTCTATTTTCTAAATCATCCATAAGTATATCCGCTAAGAGAGGCGTCAAAGGAGACCCCGTGGGAACCCCATCTCGTAATTTGTAAAATTTCGAATCGAAACAGAAATAGTTTTGTTCAAGACACAAGTTTTGTAAACTTAATATTTCCTTTATTTATAAATTATAAAAATAAAAAAATATTTTTCTTACCTGAGTGTAATTGTCAGACTTTCCTCTGCCATGTTGTTTGTTTCTTTTAGTTATGTACGGGCGGACTACATTTAATAGCTTGTCAAAGGAATTAATAGACATCCGATAATATCCAAAAAAAATTTCTTCATATTTTCGTATATCTTCATAAAACTTTATAAATCTTTTATTTGATTCACGTCTGGCATGAAAAGGATGTACAGAATATCGTCTTGTTCTTTTTTCTGGCGGCATTCAAGCAAATCAGTAGCTTCAAGTGCGCAAACAAGTCCCCCACTTAACGTTACATTAATAAAACATAAACAACCGTGATGATATGTGTTACGTGCGGAAGATTGAAAAGAAAAATTTTGACGCCTTCAGACTTGCTTTCGCACACACGCAATAATGATTTAGTTCTAGGCTCAATCACTTACAATGAACACGTAGATTTATCAAATTATGATGATTAAATTAGGAATAGAGTTCTTATTTAAGTTATATTAACTTCGTCTATTCCGCGAGTGAGTTAACCTACGGTAACACTTACTTAAATAAACAAACACGTTATTCTTCGTTAACCGTTTATTATGAGACTCGAGACTACTTACTTTGACTACATTGGCCTAAGCCCTTTTATACTCAAAGTAAAGAATTTGCCTGACGTCACTTAATTATCCCTTAAATATTAAAATGCAAGCTAGGTAACATATGTAACATATGTTATACTTTTGTGATGGATCAATTTTACTAAATCAGCCATTACTTAAAATGCACTTACAATAGAATTCTGAAAAAATGTATTTTTCTTTAAAATTATTCTAGCTAGGCCGCTACCTGCACCCACTTTCGATGATCCCATATAATTGTTTTGAATATTGAATCGTTCTCGCTATATTTTGTTATAATTGATATTATAAAATAGTTAAAGTAACACAATAATTACAGTTTGTATTAACAGTTTATAATTAGCTTGCCACTACGCAACCATAATATCGATACAATTTGTATCATTGTTTTCAACTGATTTCTTGGAAGGTACATTTAGAAATATTTTATTGTTAGATTTTGAAGGAGGAGTTGACTTCTTTTTGTTTATTTTAAGGCCACGCCTTTAACCAATCACAACAACTTGTACACTGTTTACTTTATTGCACAATAATTATACACGAAAATACAAATTATTAAAAAATTGAAAAGAGACAAAAATGCAAATAAAATAACGAATACAAACAATAATAATAAATGAGTGCGACTTAACACCAGGCCAGCGCGATCGAGTCAGGTCGAATGCCTTCGCGGCGCCAGCACAGGCAGATCGCGGTTTCATTCCCGTGAGGTAATCACACTCCTTCACCGCTGGTCACTAACACGGCCAGACTGACCGTCATTCCGTTCTCGGAACGACCATTTTCAGGAACATCTTTTTGAAAAGAAAGTAACAATTACTTTTAGGTACAAATTTGTTATTCCAAAACCTGATGACTTAAGCACACAGGTTGGATACTCCAAATCTGATTGCTTTAATTCAAGCAATCACAAAACGTTGATCATTATAATCAAGGCAGATCTAAAGTCCAGCCTCATCAACGCAAAACACGAGACAGATCTACAGTCCAGTATCATTAACAAAATACACGAGACAGATATAAAGTCCAGTCTCAACAACAAAATACACGAGACAGATGTAAATTCCGGTCTCAACTACTAATTGCCAACTATGCTCAACAGATTAGACAAATTTACATAACCAGCTTCAAGGAAGTCTAATAAATCTACCACTTCGGTACATAAAGACCAGTCGGTAGGCCAAAGCCTTAACTGCTCCTTGGCAGCTTTGACAATATTTTTCTTACCAACGCCGACTTTTCTTAGCTCATATCTTCCTTCGTCCAACTAACAATTTCATACGGACCTAAAAATCCAAAATCGGTTTTACTAGCATGTAATTTGCTGGCACGACGTAGCAGAACGAAATTTCCTGGTGCGTATTGGGTATTGTTCCGTCGCTTTTGGTTCAATATTTCCGTTTTTTGTCTTTGGGGCGAAGGCGTTCACTAATTCGTCTTCGGTCTAATTCAAGATTACCAACAACTGACATTTCTTGATTTAGGTCGTTAAAGGCTGCTTGTATCAGTGGGGTTGTAGTTTTCACACCAATTAACGCTTGCAAGGGTGTAACATTTGTTGTTTTTGGAACAGTTGTGTTCAATACTAATTGAATTTTCCACAAAGTGTTCGGCCAGTCCTTTTTAATTTTGGTTTCAATTCGAATCATATTCATAATGGTATGCATGTATCTTTCGACTTGTCCGTTCGTTCTATGTACGTCCGGGGTAACAAAATGATATTGTATGAACCATTCATCTAAAAACTTGAAAAGCGACAAATTTCGGAAATTTGTGCCGCTGTGCTTTATTATAAACTTCGGGCTACTGAAACTAGCAATAATTGTTTGTATGGTACGGTGAGTCTCGTCAGCTTTGACAGATTTTAAAGGAATTAAATTGCAATACTTAGTGAATGCATCCATTATGACAAGAATATGTTTAAATTTGTCATTTGATACAGGTAGTGGTCCAAGACAGTCAATATGAATAGTATGCAAAGGACATGTGGGTTTTTCAGGTAATAAAATGGGTCCTTGCAATGGGCCAGTAGGAGTTTTCTTAACGGCACAAATTAAACAGTGTTTGACGTAAAAAAAAAAAATTGAAGTCGTGGGAACCAAAAATGAGAAAGAATGGAATTAATGGACTTGTCTACGCCAATATGGCATTGTTCGTCGTGAAAAATGCGCAACAGTCCTGGTCTGCTTTGTCGAGGAACATAATACCGTGTAATTTTTGTTTTATCAGGTAATATTTGTAGATAATAAAGTAAACCATGCTTTTCGATATACTGATTTGGGTCCAATTTCCCTTCTTTTAGATCAATTATCATTTGTTGTACTTCAGCATTACCTTTTTGTTCAATGTGTAACCAGGTATCGTACTTTGAAACTCGTATTTCAGAAATGGGATTGCGACTTAAAAAATCGACATGAGATAGACTGGAACCCTTGCGATAGACGATTTCGTAATCGAAATCCTGGAGATATGTCCACCAACGAGCAATTCGCGGACTTATTTCTCTTTTATTTACGGTGGTTTTTACCGAGTTACAGTCGGTCACAATGGTGAATTTTATTCCGATTAAATAAACGCAAAAATGTTTTAATGAATTGACAATAGCTAGTGTTTCAAGTTCGTAAGATGGATATTTAGCCTCTGTAGGGAAGTACGTTTGCTAAAATAGGCAACTACCCTATTTTTGAAATAAAATGCTACCATAGCCGATGGAGCTAGCGTCCGTATGCAGTTCAGTAATCAGATCGGGATTAAATACAACCAATAATGGTCTGGATGTCAAACAAATAATAACATAATTCTTCACTTCTTCGGGCTACACTGTCCACGCAAAAGGAGCATCTTTTTTAGTGATGCATGCAGTTTTAGAATCAAAATCAGGAACATTTACGAAAATATCCTGCTAACTCCATAAATTGTTGAACCTGTTTTACACTTGATGGAGTAGGGATATTCTTTATGGCTTCAATTTTTTGTTTTCCCGGTCTAATGCCATCATCTGATATTTCACGTCCTAGGTATGTAATTGTGCGTTGAAGAAATGAACATTTTTTGATATTCAAAGAAAACCCAGCTTTTTGTAGAGCGATGTTAACCATTTTCCGCGTCCGAGTCGATCAAGTTAATCATCGATACAGGGGAGGGGATATCTATCTTGTACTGTGTGGGAGTTTAATTCACGAAAATCTACGCATAATCGATGTGATCCATCTTTCTTTTTGACCAGTAACACGGGACTAGTATATGGTGAGGTACTATCCTGAATAATATTATTGGCGAGCAAACCGCGAATGATTTCGCGTAATTTTTCTCGTTCACACAAAGAGATCGCTGCCTCTTATCACATCATAGTCAATACTGTGGGCCGGAATAATTGCAAATGTCAACTTTGTGTTTTGTCCCGTAATTGCGACATCGGCTTGAAATTTAAATTTTGATGTTAACTTCCCTGGTGTAATACCTTTCATGAAAAGTTCTTCTTGAACTAATTTTGATTTAAATCTTTCTAAAAATTTATCGAACATAATAGATATATCGGCCCCTGTAGCAATTAAGTCTATATAAACATGATTGTCAATTTTAATTGGGGTAGGAACAGTTGCTTTTTCAGTATTAACAAAATTTATTTTAGATCTTTGTTCTATTGCATTTTTAATAAAACTATTTTCTTCAGAATGACCCTGTTTATAACCGAACATGCATTTATCGGATTGGGATATTTCGGAATAGTCTCGTTTGATATATTTTGTAAAGTGATTTGTTGCGGTATATTTTTTATTAGCCTGACTGTGAGTCGTGGTCGACCACATTTGTAACACGTCGATTAGGACTTGTTAGGGATTGTGTTTAGTCTGTCTAATCGGGGTCGTTTCAGGTCATGTTTAGAATAACTTGCAGACGCTACCTTCGGTAATGCACTTAAGTAAGTAATAAGGTACATTTAGAAATATTTTATAATATTTATTAATAATAAAACAACTACTGCTTTTTAATGGTTCAATTTATTAGAGTTTTGCCGTACAATTGTTTCGCATTTTTAGGCTTTGAAGAGTAAATCTCTAATAAATTGATACATTAAAAATCAATATTTGTTTTATTCTTAATTATTAAATGGCATTAACTTTAATTTACATATAAAAAGTTTATACGATACTGTTTTTTCATTTATCTATTGAAAATTTCATAGGTATTTGTATAATAATTAAACAAAGTAACAACTGTGTTACCTATTTGAATTATTTTATTTTAAACGTATCATCTAAATGTTTATGAAAGACGGGAAAATTACAATTTTTTTTAAATATTTTAATTGAATATTATTGTGGTGAATTGGTTGAATAAAAAATTGTTACTTATATCATTATGTATCGATTATCTATCAGAATTTATTTTATACATAATATCTGTATTTTTTATATAAATTAAGTAAAAAACTATCGTTGATCGTTTTTACAAAAAAAAAAAAACAAAAACGGTTTTGGTTGTAAACTTACATCTATTTTCTTATTAATTGTTACATTGTAGTAATGGTACAACCACTTTAAAATTTAACAGTGGATGTTTTATACTTAAACATTTCGACAATACGTTTGATGCCTTAATTGTGATTGGTACAAATTCAGAAGAATCGTTATACTGATATATATTAGAAATAGTAAAGTCACACGGAATTAAAGAAAAACATTCGCCTACACATATAAAATGTAAAACTTGATATAACTTGACTGTTTATTTACAAAACATATGTACAAAAGAAAATTTAAAAAACAGACAGTACACTAATTAATATATACAAAAAAACACAGACACGCTCACACACACACTACAATACTTCCCTATACAAGCACACACAAAATATCTATACACACAAAGAAATATATTGTTGCATCCCAACATTTAATATCGATAGTGTATCATAAATTACTACCCCCTCCATAGGGTTGACCTAGATCAGTATAAAAAGGGCTCATGTTCTACCCAAAAAGTCAGTTAATCCAGAAAGTTTCTGTAAATTAGATAGTCTGTTTAGCTCTAAATTGAAAGTCTTTGATGACAAATTAGTCATCCTGTATAAGATATTACATCGTGATTTTCAAGCAATAAAGAAGTATTACCAAGGTGTTTTAATAATCTTAAACTCATTAGTTGAATAATTATTTCTATTTAACTATCGGTTAGAAAGTGAAGGTGTCAATAAGTGATTAAGGGATCGTTAAAGTGATCAACATTTGTGTTCAGTGCTAATTGTTTCACACATTTAACGGATTAATAATCATCGTACCCTTCACCTCATTACCGACTTCAAAGACTCCGGAGTCTCGATAATAAAACTGCCCTGGTGTCAGAAAACCCTGCTAATCACTTTATGTCATCACCAGCCAGGTATCCGACATAAAAATTGGTGTCAGAAGTGGGATGCTTCAGTCGTTATCGAGGAACAATTAGAGTCCCAAGCGGTATCCGCGTGATTTACGTCGACAACGATTGTGTCCAAACACTTAACTGAGCAACGAACCATCCGTCCTGAACCTGCATAGTGACCATTGCAGGCCGATTGGCCAACTGCTCCGTCTCACCCCAGAGGTAGAGAAACCCCAAATTGTCAACGCAACCTACCCCAGAGGTTTGGAAGCATCATTCTCATCTAAGCCAAGTAAGTGTTGTTCTTGTTGTTTCCCAAAAATCCTCGTCCTTACCCTGACCTCTCTAGCCTTTTCAATATGGCTGAATCTAGTAAAGATCAAAAATCATCTCAGAATATTAAGGATGAATCAATACAGAACGATTCAGATAGTGAATGTGAGTTTGAACCACTACCATTATCTTTACTTTTTTAATTTGTTAGGCCTTTTGGTGGTAACCGAAAAGAACTTAGTTCCTTCATTCAAAATTGTAAAAGCGCCTTTCAAATGGCACAACCAAATCAAGTAAATCAGCTTTTCCTCTATGTAGCAGCCCAATTGTCTAATAACGTAGTTAACGAATTAAATATGGAGGAAATCACTAATTGGACCGAATTAAAAAGAAAACTCATATTATAGTAATGTTAAAGATTTGTCTCAATTATACGAGGAATTAGAAACAGTTAAGCAAAATTTAAACGAAACCGTTACAGATTTTTTCAAAAGATTAGAAAATTTAAAGAATGATTGTATTTCAGCAGAAAAGAATTTTTGTGAAAATTCTGACGAAATGCCTAGTCTAGTTAGGGCAATCCAAAGAACGGCGCTTAGACGCTTTATTCTACATTGTAGTCCAGATATTTCCCAAATGATGAGAGCTAGTGACATAAAATCATTAAATGAAGCTTTTGGCTTAGCCTTACAAGAAAAAATTCTAAATTATACTAAATCACAAAAACACAAAAATAACACTCTATTGTAGCTTTTGTAAAACTAACACACATTCGACACAACATTGTAGGAAAAAACGTAACCACTCAAATCACAATCCACACAATAATCCTAATACTAACAGAAATTCATTTCCTTCTTCTTCAAGTGATGATGCAAACAAGTTTTGTATCTACTGTAAAAATAAAGGTCATCCTATTCAGAAACCAAAATAATAATTCAAATAATAGGGTGAATCATTTAAACTCCAAACCATCCCTGGAAACGAATTCCCTTCCAGCGGATTCGCAAATACAAGCGGCATTCAACAGTGCGATTTCCTGGAGTCTCAACAAGCAGAAATCAGCTACAACGACCGGTGCGTCAAAATACAAAATCAGAAGTTCTTCTTCAACGAACAAGAGGAATCTTCTCTTTCAAACCATTCCATCACACTACCCCCAAGAAGCGAAATCATTGTACAAATCGGTGAGTCCAACGAGGTAAAGGAAGGCACAATTCAGGCTTTGCGGCTCACTGAAGACGTCTTACTACCAAACGCCTTGGTCACCGTAGATGACAATAGGAAAGCTCTTTGAACGATGATAAATACTAGCGACTCGGAAATCACCATTCCCCAACCATCAATCGACGAAATCGAACAACATCAAATCTACAATATGCGCCAATCAATAAAAAACGAACATTCAAACCAACTACTTGAAGAAAATCTACACCTCGGACACCTTAATAAAGAAGAAAAATCATCAATCAAAAGAATCTGTTACGATTTACAGCACATATTCCACCTCCTTGGCGATCAACTGACATCAACTAGATCACAAAATCCCGGTAACGAACACTTCTCCCATCTTCACAAAAACGTACCGATACCCAAAAGTCCACGAGGAGGAAGTGAATAAACAAATAAATAAGATGCTAGAACAAAACAGCATAGCGCCATCTACATCCCCATGGTCATCTCCAGTATGGGTCGTCCCCAAGAAGATGGACGCTTCGGGCGAAAAAACGTGGAGGATCGTCATAGATTACCGCAACTTGAACGAGGTAACAATAGGCGATGCATACTCCCTTCCCAACATCGAGAACATTCTGGACCAACTGGGACAATCCAAATACTTCACAACTCTCGACCTCGCCTCTGTTGAAGTTTGTTTGCCCGAAGTTTGGTTTTACTTTTTTGTTATTACAGGAACCTTAAACAACATTTTTATTCACATCATATTTATTGAACAAAAACAAGTAAAGTAAGTTTTAGTGCCCTCAGTCTGTACACAATGTTTTCGATTTTACTTATGTGTAAACTCATGTCAGAACCCTTTTCGTAAGTGTAGCTGTAAAATTGCTGAAGAAGTGAGCACTTTTGGTCCGCAGTGCTTTTTTCGATTTTTTTTTAATTTGTCTAACATTTGTTTAGAGTTTTTACAGTCCATAATATGCATTATTGGTTTTTTGTCTAACATACCGCGTCTTAAGCATGATTTACAAAACATAAATATAGGAAACTGCGCTAACCACTACAGATGACGAAGATAAAAAGTATGAAAAGCGATTTCTGTTCTATCGGTACGAAGGTAAATTGAATTCTGATCTAGGTGGTTATAAAATCTTACTTAAATTAACTTGAACTGCGCACCAACATACCAACTTCACCTAAAAGAACTGAAATATGCGCAGCATAAGCTTAACCAATTCGACGAAGTTCTGCAACAACAACTAAACAAACCTTTCGTGATACAACACTCACACTGGTATACAACAATCCTTTCGATACTGGGAGGAATCATCACCCTTATTCTGCTATACAATCTTTTCCATGGCTTGGAGTACTTGCAGTTATAAGAAGATACTTTTGCTGTACCAAGGAACCCAGAAATCCAGAATCTTATCTAAAAAGCACCTGCAGCTGACCCTGCGCAATATCTACAATCAGTCGCGTAATACTGGGAACTACGACAGTCCTTCAACTCCACCGAAGTGGTCAAATACGACACAGAATTAGAAAAGCTGTATTATTAACCTAGCACCAATCCAGATGCGAAGATACATGGAAGAAGATCAATCAATACATTAGACATAAGAAGTACGGCTCCACCACTAAAATTACTGACAGATTGAACTTATAACTTATGTATTGTAAACTTATTTTAAGATTTTTATTATCCTTTTATCTCAAATTTCGAATTTCTGTAATCAATTCAAAATTTAATTCACCCCAGAGGTGTTGCATCCCAACATTTAATATCAATAGTGTATTATAAATTACTACATGACACTAATTACTACTCCCTTCATAGGGTTGACCTAGATCAGTATAAAAAAGGCTCATGTTCTACCCAAAAAGTCAGTTAATCCAGAAAGTTTCTGTAAATTAGATAATGAATGGTAGTAGGCCTTACTTGTTGAAACTCCATGTCAAATAAATAAAACAGAAGAAAAGTTTCAAAAATATTTTAATTGTTTCACCAAAACATTGGCTTCATCAGGTGAAGATGGTCTGAATAAAATCTTTACAAAATAGGCTTAAATACTAAACGCTTAATTTAACGGGGTGGGTAACATCTAAAGGAGGGCTTGGGTTAAACTTTAAGTTTTTGAAGAAAGATTCAAATTTAATAACGGAGAATTATTTACATCAGTTTGATCGTTAAGTAAAATTTTTAATTTATTGTATTTATTAATATAAAAACTTTCAGCTATGTTTAGTTTGTGACTTTTTGGTAATTCTTTTAAAATCCTAAAATTATCATTAAAATTATGTTTTTCGTTTATTAAATGTTCTGCGTATGTAGAATCAGCATTCCCATTGGTGTAGCTTCTCCTATGTTCACTAATCTTTTGAAGGATCTATCAGTTTGTCCCACATAAACTTGATCACAGTCTGCGCATTCCAGTAAATAAACTCCAGATTTTGATTCTTTATCAGACTTATCTTTATTATGTTTTATGTATTTAGATAAAGTATTATTGGTTTTATAGGAAGTAATTGTACTATTTGATTTTTTCAATTCACGCCCTATTTTAAGAGAAATATCACTGTTTGGGTGTTCGATATTTGGCGGTATCCCGCCGAAGGTTCTTTTGGTTAAATATGAATAAAATGGACTGCTTTTCTTAATATACACTTTATTATTCACTATTTACACTTATTTGATTTTGTTGTTTTGATTGATTTGGATATAATTATGAGGTTGATTTGAATTGAATAGAATGTAATGTAGTTTGATTGAATCTACAAGTTGAATTCTCGAATTGAATAGAATGTAATGTAGTTTGATTGAATCTACAAGTGGAATTCTCGAATTGAATAGAATGTAATGTAGTTTGATTGAATCTACAAGTGGAATTCTCGAATTGAATAGAATGTAATGTAGTTTGATTGAATCTACAAGTGGAATTCTTTTTGATTTTTTCTTATTTCTACTTAAATAGTGTGAAAAAATAGACAACGCCCCAAAGTGAAAAATATCCCCCTCTTGAAGCTAAACACCCCCAAGCGTAATTCACAAAACCGTTGGTGGTGTTCTCAAGGCTGATGACCGATGCGTAAAGTATTTACAAGGGGTATCATAAAGGGGCCAGAGTCTATTTTTGGAAGTTTTTAACGTATTTACAATTGATGGGCACAAAAGATGCCAATATACAAAGAGAATAATAAATACCTAGAAACTAAACTTAACAGATGTATATATATAAAACAGACAAAATATTTTTAATATTTACAGGCACTTAACAATCACCTAAGTATGTGATCGAACTGTAGTTGTTGGATTTAACTTTAACGACCGGGTAAATTGAATTTGAGGTTTTATTGTGGAGTTTTTTGTTTAACAGGGAAAATATTAATCTAACTGGGTAACCATTATTTTTATCTATGTGAAGTATTCTATTTAATTCTATTTGGTAATTAATTTCGTTTAACGGAAGGTGTACAAGTCTATGTAACATAGAATGAAATGCTGCTAATTTGTGATTAATAGGATGGAATGAATGATTTGGCATGAATAACCATGTCGGTATGTGTGGGCTTGTGGAATATTGAAAATTCATGTTTATTGCTAACCATTGTAATCGTTAAGTCGAGAAAATTAATTGCCTTGTTTATTTCTACTTCTTTGGTAAACTTAATAGAAGGGTGTAGTTTATTAATGAAATTAAAAAGATTGTTTAGTTGACGATCTGAACTTTTAAAACATATTAATATGTTGTCGACATAGCGATACCAATAAAGACAATTTTTAAAAAGTGGATTTTTGGAAATTTTATTTTCTAGTTCATCCATAAAAAAATCTGCAAGTAAGGGACTTAAAGTGTTACCCATTGCTAAACCTTGTTTCTGTTCATAAAATTAGTATTTAAGCCTATTTTGTAACGATTTTATTCAGACCATATTCATCTGAAGAAGCCAATGTTTTGGTGAAACAATCAAAATATTTTTGAAACTTTTCTTCTGTTTTATTTATTTGTAAATTAGATAGTTCCGTTTAGCTCGAAATTGAAAGTCTTTGGTGACAAATTAGTCATCCTGTATAAGTAATTATATCATGATTTTCAAGCAATAAAGAAGTAGTTATTACCAAGGTGTTTTTAATAATCTTAAACTCATTAGTTGAATAATTATTTCTATTGAACTATCGGTTAAAAAGTGAAGGTGTCAATAAGCGATTAAGGGATCGTTAAAGTGATCAACATTTGTGTTCAGTGCTAATTGTTTCACACATTTAACGGATTAATAATCATCGTACCCTTCACCTCATTACCGACTTCAAAGAGTCCGGAGTCTCGATAATAAAACTGCCCTGGTGTCAGAAAACCCTGCTAATCACTTTGTGTCGTCATCACCAGCCAGGTATCCGACAATATATACAAAATTGAAAAAAGTAGTTAAAACAAAATGTGGTAGATAAAACCGCGAGAGTATTAGCCATTTGGCTAGAGCTCCCTCTTCCTTGCCGCTGGTGGGTGGAATATCGGAGATAGCCAGATAGGGAAAACAAAAATAAAAAAAATTGGAGCAAAGGGTACTGGGAGGATCTCTCTCTTCCTTGCCGTGGGTCGGTGGAATGTCAGTGATCGGTGATAATAAGGATAGTGGTTAGTAATCGGAGTTAGGGATTTCTCTCTTCCTTGCCGTGTGTCGGTGGAATGTCAGATATGGGTGACAATGAGGATGGTGGTTAGTAATTGGGGTTAGGGATCTCTCTTCCTTGCCGTGGTTCGGTGGAATGTCAGAGGTCGGTGACAATGAGGATGGTGGTTAGTAACCGGGGTTAAGGATCTCTCTCTCTTCCTTGCCGTGGGTCGATGGAATGTCAGAGATGAGATAGTCGTTTTTTTTTTTAATAAACATCCTTTAAATAATATTCTTGAAACAAAATGTTTATACGAATATGATCTCTTGTTCCTAAGAACTTGTTTGGTATCTTCCTTAATCTTAAAGTGTTATGGCTTCTGCTAAGGACTTAATTGTGGGTTTATGATGTAGTTTTAATCTATTTATCATCTCCTCTCTTCTTTTTGTTCCCGTCTGGAGGATGCATTCTACTTCAAGGTCATTTTGTAGGTCTTCGTTCCTTATGTACCATGATGTTAAAGTGCATTTCCTAAGTAGTTGGTTTTGCCTTGTTTTGGGTAATTTCTTGGTAACTATAGAGCCCTTTATCCATATTTCTTGACCGTAGTTTAGGGTAGGCATGATCATTGTATTAAAAATCTTCATTTTGTACTTTAGATTCAGACAGTTTTTACCCTGCGTTAATTTGCTTAGCTTATTAAGTTTATGTTGTGCTAGGCTTGTCCGTTTTTGACATGCGAGGGTAGGATCTGTTTTTGTCTATGGTGGCTCCTAAATATGTTATTTCTTTCTTGAACTTGATTTTATTTCCGTTGAAAGTTATGAAGTCGTACCGGGGTCTCTTCCTTCCTATTAAGAGTGCCTCTGTTTTTCTTTCGTTCATTTTTATCTTCCATTTCTCAGCATAGTTTGTTATTGATTTTAGACATCTCTCCATTTTCATTACTGCTTTTTCAATATTTATTCCTCTGCATAATATAGCTGTATCGTCCGCAAACTGGAAAACTCTGGTGAACTTGTCTTCTTTAAAGGTTGGTAAGTCTGAAACGCATATATTAAATAAAGTTGGGGATAGAGGGGAGCCTTGAGGGAGTCCCTCCCTCGGCGATCTTTCTGTGGACATTTATTTTCCCATTTTTAACGAAAATTTTCGTCCTTTCAACCAGCTTGCAATTATAAGTTGGATCCAAGGGGGGAAATCCAAGGTTGTTAGTTTATATAAAAGTCCTTGCTTTCACACCTTATCGTATGCTTTTTCTATATCTAATAGAGTTATTACTGTTTACTTACGTGGTCCTATATGTTGGTCAATCGTGCTAGTTAAGTTCGCTAACTGTTGTATGGCGGCTAATCCCCTCTGGAATCCAAATTGTTGTTGGGAAATTATGTTACTTTGTTCTAAGAAAATTTCGATCTTGTCTTTGATAAGGCTTTTCAGGAGTTTAGCCATTCCGCTTAAAAATGAAATGGGTCTCTGGTTTTCCATCTTTCGTACATCTTTTCCATCCTTTGGAATAGACACCACCGTTGCTCTTTTCCACATATTAGGGAAATAGGACTGCGATAGGCAGGCATTGTACAGGTTTGTTAGGCGTTGTATTACTTTATCGTCTAACATTTTGAGAGCTGCATTTGGAATTTTGTCTATACCCGGACTTTTGTTCTTGTCTAGTCCTTTTATCTTTTCCTTTATAGATTCTGTCGTTAATTCTGGAATACTGTTTGGTTTGGTGTTTTCCAGCATCAAATGGTGTCGATAGACTGTATCTGTTGTAACGCGGTCGGAAACACGGTTGTTTGTGAATAGGTCTTCATAGTAATTCGCTGCATGTTCTGTTTTTTCCTTGTCTTCGTAAATATGCATTCATTCGATTAATAGCGGAGAATTTGGATTACTTCTCCCAATTAATCTCGTTAGTTTCCAAAAGGTTGACGTTTCTTCATTTGCCTGATCTATGCATTTAATCCATTGGTTTTCTTTTACGTCCTTCAGCATTTCTCGAACTTCCATCTGCTTTTGTTTATATTTTTCTCTTCTGTACTTAGTCCATTTTTTCTTAAGTTCGTTTTTTTCTTTAATTAACTGGTTTTCCTTGGCGCTAAGTCCTAGTCTATTTTTATGACAGGTTTCTACTTTCTTGGAACTTTCATCGATTAGAAGTTGGATTTCTTCTGTTAGTGTGCGTGCTTCGTTCTCGATCAAAAATTTGAACTTTATCCAGTCAGTTTTGATTTTTTTTTGTTTCCCTTTTCTTTGTCATTTGTAATATCACTAGGAAATGGTCTGATGTTAGTTGGTGTATAGTTTTTACTCTTTCACGGCCATTTGTTTTGTGACATATAAATATATCTACTATGTCCCCTCTGCCTCCATTTGATGGTATCGTTGTATCGTCTTCCGGACCGAGTACTGACGTCCCTTGGTAGTTCTTGAGTAGTTTGTACAACCTTTTACCTTTTTGGTTGGAGACTCTGCTTCCCCATGAGGGGTGTTTGGCGTTTAGGTCCCCACCTATGATCGTGTTAGGTTCTTTTAGTATTTCGTAAAAGTCGTCTTCTTTTATTTCCTCCGCCGGTGGAATGTATATTGTCACAAAGCGAACCCTCTTGGTATCGATATAGGTTTTCCCACTGTTTCTGATTTCGTATTTAAGTCTAATTCTGTGACACTTATGTTGCCTTTTACGGCTATAACTACTCATCTTCCTGGTCTATCTTTTCTGTCTTTCCTGAAAATTCTGTATCTAGGTAGATAGAACTGATCTCCCTGTTTTAGGTGTGTTTCAGTCAATAAAAGTATTGAAATTTCTTTCTTTTCCAAGAAAAAGGTTAACTCGTCTCTGTTTTGTTGTGTGCCATTCGCGTTCCACATGCATATTTTGAATTCTTCATAAATGTCTGAATTTATAATATTATCCATGGGTTTCTTTTAATAGCTTGGATAAAAGTTTCATCAGTATTTTTTCGATTTTAGTTTCGGTTTCGTTCTGTTTTAATATATCATTTTATTAATTCATTAATTCGGAATTACAACGCACCACCACTCAAGCTTATCTCCCCTATGTTCCGAGAGTCACGGACAGAATCGGCAGAGTTCTGAAGAAGCACGACATTGGAACTATTTTCAAGCCGACAAAGAAAATCCAGCAAACCTTCAGATCACCGAAGGACAGGAGGGACGCACTTTCAAAGTCAGGAGTCTACCGCATACCCTGTTCCTGTGGCAAGGTATACATTGGAACTACTAAAAGATCTATAGGGACAAGACTCAAAGAGCATAAAGCCAGCTGCCGACTAGGACAGACTGAGAAATCAGCAGTAGCCGAACACACATTGAACGACGGAGAACACAAAATATTCTTTGAAAGCTGCACCTTGCTGGCATCAGCCAATGGCTATTACAACAGACTGACCAGAGAAGCCATAGAAATCCACAAACACCCGGATAATTTCAACAGGAAGGAGGAGACCCTTAGACTGAATCAGATCTGGAACACAATTCTTAGGAACGCACGAACCATACCAATCGACACATCAAAATCTACTGAAGCGGAACAAGCTCCGCCCCCTAACCACAGGCATAAATACCATCTGCGTAGGAGAAAGGAACAGTCTACAATCAACAGCGAAAATGGATAGACCTCTGAAGAAGCTCGCTACTCGTGCTAGCGAAACGTTAGGAAGCAATTCCAACCGACGACGGCCTGTACACCCGAAGAAAGACAACATTAGTTCGTCAACTGGCCGCGAAAGCCATAATCAATTTACCGTGATTATGTCAATTCCTTTAGGCGGGAGTTCTTTTAGAGCTTTTATTGTTATGCCGTCTGGTCCAGGTGCTTTCCTGTTGCTTTTACGTTTGATGTATTCTGTAATTTCTTCGGGTGTGGTTGTTACTGGATTTCGTTTGAATTGTGCCTCTATGTGTTTTGTTAATAGTTCTGCTTTTTCTTGGTCAGTTATTGCTATAGTATTGTCTTCGGCTTTGACGGTTTTTCTTCTTTAGACTTCTGGCAAAAGAGTAAAGTGAGGTGTACGATTCTTCTGCTTCGTTGAGTTTTTCATCCCATGTGACGTTGTGGAAGTCTTTTAGGCGGGATTTTACTTCGTTTGTAAGTCTGTTTAGAATTATTTTGTGTTGGGGATTGAATGTTTGGTAGTACTTCTTCTTCGCTTTACATTTTTCTTTTATTAGCTCGATGATGGAGTTGGGGATTTATGTGCCTTTGATTTCTTTCGTCCTGGTGTGTGTGCATCTCTATATGGTATCCTGTATAACTTGATCCAGCTCGATTGCTGTTTGGTCGAGGTCGTTGGTGGTTAAGATGGTAGGTTGAAGGTCTTGTAGCATTTCTTGAAGGATCGATTTATAGTTGTCCCAGTTAGTGGTTTGAATTTGTAGTAAGTCCTTTTCTAGACCGGAACCGATGCGAAGGATGATCGGGTTGTGGTCTGAAGTTAGAGCCCTGTCTTCTATGGAGGATATCTCAAATTGTTGTGAAATGTTCTGCAGTATGGCGATGTCCAGGATGTCCCATGTCTTGGTGGGGATGTGGTAATGGGTAGGTTCTGTTGGTGCGATGATTAATATATGGTGTTGGTCTGCGAATTGCTTTAGATCTTTTCCCTTTGTGTTTTCTGTTCTGGAGTGCCATTCATGGTTTTTGCTGTTCATATCTCTTATTAAGATCTTGGAAGTGTTGCTGCTTAGTAGGTTGCTTATTTCGTTCACGTAAAGTGGTGGTTGATTAGGCTTCATCGGTGGGTAATAGACGCTATATACATGAGTAGTTTCGATGTTTTTAATTTCGAGCTGGATGCCTGTAGCTTCTATGATGTTTTCGTTTGGTGTGGGCGGGAGTGGGGAGTGTTCTATAGTGTTCTTGATGTATAGGGCCGTGCCTCCGCCTTCGCTGCGTGTGCGGTCGTTTTTGTACATCTTGTAGTTTGGGATGCGTGGATATTCTGCAGGTTTGAGGAATGTTTCCCCAAAGCCCATGATATCTATGTCGTGTGAAGTAACGAAGTATTTCAATTGGTTTATCTTGCCTGGAAGTGAGTGAGCGTTCCAGTATGCTTTTTTAAGGTTGCTTGGTATTCTCTTTTGCGTATACTTCATGAGTGGGATTGTTGTAGTAAAAGTTTGTGGTGTTGATGGACTTCGTTGTTTGTTCTGGAGTTGGATTCAGCTGGCAGTACTGGATGAACATGTCACCAATGATTTTGGGTAGGTCTTGATTGTTGTTGACTTTGTGTTGGTCCCCTTTAGTGATTTGGCTGTATAGTGCCGTTTGTTTAGGTTTTGTAGGTTCTTCTGTTTTGCTTTTTGGGTTTCCAGGACAGCCCCTGAAGTTGGCTGGATGTTCACCGTTGCAGTTAGCACATTTTGCTGGTGTTGTCTATCGTTTGGTGCATAGGTGGGTGCAATGATTGCCTGCGCATTTTAGGCATTTGAATTCAGCTTTACAACCCTCTTGAGAGTGGCCAAATTTCTGACAGCGATGACACTGTCCTCTGGTTTGCTTTCTGTAAAGACTTTCGAAGATGACGTCAAGATTGCAGCAGTGTTTGAGGTTGTAGATGGACTTGTATATTCTGTCAATTTCTGTTTTTACTAGAGGTATTTCTTGTCCGTTTCGATTTGTCATTCTGGCTGCTTTAATTTTTGGGTAGCCTTGTTCATGAAGGTCTTTTGCAATCTCTTCGATTGTGATGGATGTTGGGATTCCTCTCATTACGATTTTAAGTTTTCTCTCGTTTCTGAGGTGTGGTATTGTATTTGGTTTTCGTCGAATATCTTGGTCATCGCCCTGAAGTTTGTTTCGCCGGTTGGGTAGATGTTGATTCCATCCTTGCTGGCCTTTGCTTTGTGGTACTGGATATTCTTCTGGATAAGTAATTATAATATAATAATAATAATATTTATTTGTCTGTGGAATTTTCCAATACAAATATAAACTAAAACTATAATGTACTACTTTACATGGCATTGCTACATTTAAACGGTATTATGGTTTAGTGTAAACGTAGAAACACTTATTCGCATAACGCAAAACTTCTTAGTTTCAGACAACTGCTAAAAAAGTAGTATAGTTTCTCCACTTGTTCAACATTACTGATTTTAAATTAATCTGGGTAAGGTAGGTTGTAATGATCCCTATAGGCTTTGTATGCAGGACACTCCGTGAATATGTGTTGGCATGTTTCAAGGGAATCCAAATTACAAAGCAGACATTTGTCTTTTGCTGATATTTTATACCATATTCCTTTGCATATCACCGTGACTTCCTCGTTCCCTGCGAGCCTTATTGTGCAATTATCCTAGTAAAATTTATTGAGATGTTGAATAATTGATATTCCTCGCAGTTCACATTTCCTAGTTCTTTTAATGGTTTATATTTTGTACTATACGAGGAGTTCTGAGCTCTGTCTGCATCTTGCTGCCCCAAAAGTCTCCTCATAGCTCCGTCAATAAGCGGCATGGCTACCCTAATTTTCACTTCATCTTGCTCCTTCCACAAATATTCAGAACCATATTTTAATAATATATATTTCAAGTTTGAAACCCAATTGTACCTACGATTTTTGTTTGGTAAAGCATCTAAATCCACCAACCTATTATACGCTATCCTTGGGAACCTGTCGTCTAACATTCTTAAAATCTTACGCCAGTACGATACCACTCTTTGAATGACTTCTACTTCAAGTTTACAACAACCAACTTCGAGTCGAACAAGGTATCCCGGCGTTCGTCTGGAGAGGCCCAAAAGTGCTCTGTAGAAATAGCTGAATGCGTTGCATTTCGTCCACGTGCCTGTATCCCCAAACACCCGATCCGTAGAGCAATGTTTGTTTGACGATACTGTTAAATAAGTTTTGTCTCATGTACATTTTATTACACTTTCCTTTAATAAGTGTGGACCAAATTGACCCTAATGCTACACGACTTTTAGTCACCGCTTGTTCACAGGCTCTACAGAATAACCCCGAAGATGAAAATTTAATTCCTAAATAGGTGAACTGGTTGACAACTTCAAGTATATTGTTCTTGTACTTAATATGTTTTTAATTTTTCCTTCTTCCTCCTTTTTTAAAAATTACAACCTTTGTTTTCTTTTCATTCACTTTTAGATTTTTAAAATCGCAATACTTTGCTAAGGTGTTAAGTTTTTGTTGGAGATCCACGATGTCCGTAGAAAAAATAACAAGATCGTCCGCAAATAGCAACAGTTCCATCTTAGATACAATCGCATAATGCCCATCTTTTATAAAGAAATCCGCAATATCATATAATAGTAGGGAGAAAAGAGTTGGACTTAACGTGTCACCTTGTAAAACTCCTTGTGTAACGTTTATTAGTTCCGTTTTTTCGAACTGACTAAGTTTAATTCTTGTAGTGGCTGCTTGCTACGCAAAACTCTAATTAGAGAGCCACTTAAGCCTATGTCGTGAAACGTCCGCCATAATATCAGATGTTGCACTGAATCGAATGCACGCTGAAAGTCTACAAATACGGCGTACAGTTTTTTATTTGAGCTCTCAATACCTTGTGTAACTTTCGATCCTAGCATAAAAATGTTGTCCACACACGATCTTCATCTTCTGAATCCAGCCTGAGCTTCTGGCAGTATTTCGATTGTTTCACACCAGTCATTAATTCTCTTTGTTAGAACAGCCGTAAATATTTTTGCTATTGCATTACATAACGCAATTCATCTATAGTTTAAAGGTCACTTCTATCCCCTTTCTTGTAGAGTATTATCATATCTGAGCTAGACCAACTCTTGGGAACTGTACCTTTCCGCAACACAGTGTTGTACAGCCTAGAAAGTCTATCAATCCAATCATATGGTAGGTGGATGAAAAATTCGTTCGCTGCTCCATCGGGTCCAGGTTCCTTGTCCTTTTTAAGCTTATTGAGTATTGGTCTTAGTTCTTCCACTGTTATTTCCCTGTCTAGTTCTGGGTGGCGGCAGTCGATGAACATAGTTTCATCAATCATTTAGGCGGAAAGACACCATTGCAAAAGGCCTGCCATTCATTGCACGTAATTACAACTTCAGAAGGTTGCCTTGTTTGAAGCCTTCTCACCAAGGACCAAAAGGATTTCATGTCTTGAGCGTTACTAAGTGAAAGTTGCATCCTTTGTAAAAAATGTTTTTTCTTCATTTTAAGAAGATTCGCATACTCCTTTTTTGTTTTGATGTAGCTGTTTCTTAACTCTACCTTTCGGTACCGTATCCAAAGTTCTGCTGTCCGCGCATTCTTTATCAAACCAGGGTTTATTGAACCTTGCTCTATATTTAATTGTCACTTGCTTTGCCATATTTACCTGCAGGGCTGCTTCTTTAATTAGACTAATAAAGTTTTCACAGGTGTGATCGATATCCTCTGTTTCCTCTGAGATGAAAGTATTTTTTTCCTGTAGGGTTTCGTTGTACTGTTTTACCTTCTCAGGGTCCCAAGTTATAACTAATTGCGAAGGCGCATGTGGGTTACGAGCATACTCTTCACTTACATAGTTTTTGTTTCCGTACGCATTGTCACTACTACAGGGAGGTGATCGGACGTTCCAGCGTTAAGTACTTTAAAGTCCTCCGTATGAAACAAACCCTCCCAGTTGGTCCAAACCATGTCGATAACTGTTGGTCCCACCCTTCCAACAAACGTGTATTCACCTCTACAGTCTGATTTACTTCTTCCATTGAGAACTACCATGCCCAACTCTTCCATGTTGTTGACCAAAAGTGTGCCGTTCTTGTTTCTACTCTTATCGCAAGAATGCCTATGAGAGGAAAAATACGTGTTTTCAGTAATTTCCTCTGTCAACTGATTTGAACTACCAATCCATCCATTTAAATCCCCGCCGACTATAATAGGTAGTTAATGTACTATCATAATTTCTTTTACTATTTTTGAAAGTAGCTCTAATCTGTCTTCATAGCTATCATTTCGCGAGTACGTCAAAACTGCAATAAAAGGGAAGTCTCCTATTGTTACATTTATTACTATGCATAGCTCATTTTTCTCCAATATACAAATTTTCATGACAATTTTTTCATTGTAAATAATACATAGACCACCACTTGCCCGTCCTGTTGATTTTTCCTTTAGCGTAAACGATCCAATAAGTTTAAAATTATTAGGAAATGGTGTAGAGCTCAAGTTTAAATCTTTACAATGCCAAGTTGCAGTAACGCCTAAGATTTCACAATTGTTAAAATATTCTATAAAATCATTATTTGTTAAATTATATATGTTTTGAATTCCATGAATGTTCCAAAAGAAGATATTTGCGCCCTCCACGTGTAACTTTTCTGTCCTGTGTTGGTGACTAAATTAAATGTTTTCTCTCACTTAGGCCTTCTGCTTGTTTAGGGACACTACAACAACTTTTTCACAATTTTCAAACACCTTTTTACCACTTTTTAATGTACTTTTTCACAGACCGATTTGACACCCCTGTTCAAGGAACCTAACCTCCATGAAAACCATCTTCTCCTGGATAAGTATTGAAGATATTTTGTGCCATTTATGGGGTTCCCTGAGGACCACTGGGGATGTTTTTTGTAGTTGTTGTTCATCGTTTCCTGGCTGGGTTGGTGAGTCGGTTGATTGTTGTGGTTCTTGCGACAGGATTTCGTATCTGTTCTTGGTTTCTATGATGCCTTTTTTGAACTGCGTTAAGAGCGAAGTTTAGTTGGGTTTCTTGCGTTTCTGCGAAGGTGGTGGTGGAAGAGGTTGATGGATGATCCATGCGATGGTGGCGGTGGTGGTATTGTGGTGATTTTTCTATTGGGGTTGTGGGATGAGTCGTCTTTTTGTTGTTTTCCCAGAAGTTTTCTAAGGTTGAAGTTTTCTTCATGCATAACTTCTAACGCCTTTTCGTATTTTGAAATGGTGTCTTCCAGTCTGGTAATTTTCGTGATGAGTTCATCTTGGCCTGTGTCTGGTGTGTCGATTTTGTTTTGGTTGAGGTAGGTAGTTGTTTGTGATTTGCTTAAAATTGTTGGTGTCTTAAAAAAGACAGTGGTGGTTTATTTTAACCGAGTAGTCACGGTGGTGAATCACCAGGACATTGCGTACTCCGTCCTAGTGATTTGGTTGAAATTTGTTACTTATTTTGACTTACTCTTTGTTGCTGTTGATTGCGTTGTTCACTTGTTTTACACTATTGACTGCTCTGCTGTGTCTTTCTGTGATGTCGTTGATGATGCTGGGGCCGGTATTTATACTGATTTGCTGTAGCTAAAAAGGGTGGAAAATAGAGAGGTCGAAGGTAGTTAAGTGGGGTAAAATTGGTTCAAGAATAAACAAACACGGGATACCGGGTACTTAGGATAAAAAAATTTAAAAAATGATTGCGGGAAAGGTTTTAATATACTCGAAAACATAGGATTTAAAAAAAGAGCAAGTCTGTATGATAACCAGTAGTAAAAATGAAAAATAGAATTTATTATACAGGAAATAATTAAAAGAATAAAATATTAAATAAAGAAAAATATTTGAACCAGAGAAACCTCAGCAAAAAAAAACAAACAGGGAAGAAAGAAAAAAAAATTGAATAGTTTATATTGTAACGAGTGCGTGTTTGCTTGTGTGCGTTCGAGTGCCCATGTATGTGAGCGAGCCGGTCGTGACCGAGCCGCGACGTGTATATCGTAACTGCAAGTGTGTGCGTAATAAATGAGGACATGTTAGTGTATTTGTGTTTCGTGGGAACTTGTTCGATATTTCGGCGAAAAATAAAATGGTCCCGACTTTTCTATGTTTCTCGGGAGTGTTCCTGAAATTTAACGGAACAGTATATAAGCGGAAAGACGATCGCCGAGGACAGTTCAGATTTAAATTGACGGTCGTGAAAATAATATCAGAAATAAATCGAGACTTGTTGTAAATAAATAGAAAAGTGAGAAGTGTTATACAGACAGTAACTGTACTTAAATAAATAGTGTAAATGGTAGTAAAGTTAAGTTAATTAATATTAGTATAAATAAATTGTTGTTCCTGTTTAAGTTTTCGAGTTTTGATTGTTGAACCCCCGAACGTTACAATATTAAAGAGTTTAGTTTTCGAAATATGCCTCAGGCGGTGGTGGTTGATGCTAAGGGTAAAAATTGTCAGACGGGTTTTTTTTATAACCGACAGAGTGACAGATTATTTGACTAAACTTCAAGTCTCCTTTTATTACAAAACAATGGACTTATATTATAATTTATTAATGGTAAAGGGCGTTAATGAGTAGCTATAGGGTTTATGTAGAAGGTCGGTAGTAATGATACAACGTTGACATAACATCTCCCCCGTTAAACTTGATGTCCTCATCAAGTTTAGATAATTTTTGGGTAGACTACAGTGTCTGGAATTGGTTGCAGTTCAGCATATTCTAGTCCTTTTTCTGTATTGGGATTTTCTTTCTTATCTTTCCGGTTTTGATACATTTTTGTAATCCTTTTTCTATAACATATTAAGGCTGTTTTAAACATTATGATAATTATACAAATTGTAGTGACTGAGAGGTGTCCATAAAATACAACAGGTTTTAGATGTATTGGTGTGTTTTCTATTTGTTGTAGTACTTGTTTAATGTCTTCAGACTTTGTTGGGAACTCCCTCCAGGAGATTAATTTCCTTTCGAGGTTTCGGCATTTCAATATGATATTCCTGTATTTTAATGCTGGAAATGATGTCGGGCTCCTTCTTAAATAGATCTTGATTAATGATGTCTTAATAGTTGACGATGAAATTTCCTTTCTTCTGTTTTCTGGAGTCGATGATACATTCGTTATTAGTGATAACAAGAAGACTTCCATTATGAAGCTGGTGTACAAGTGCGTGTATAATTTCGGTATTAATTTTATCTTTACAAAAATAGTCAGATTTTTCAATAAATGTACAGTGTTCATACCATTTAGAAATTGCTTCATAGCGGGTATTAAGTTTTGAAGGAATAAGGAGAAGGGTATCGTCTTGACTCAATATAGGATATAGTTGATGTAATTTAAAAGTAATTGACATAGATATAGGAAACTGAATGATCCGATAATCAAGTTGTTTCTTAAAATCATGGTTTGTTTATTAAAATTTAGATATACAATAGGATTGCTTTCGGAATGTGGTAATAATTGTGATTTTGAATAAATTTCTGAAAGGTGTTCCATCAATTGCCGTATTTGAATGTTTGAAATTAATTCACAATTTAGAATCTCTTTAGCGAATGTTAAAGAACGTTCTATAATTTGTATTTGATTTAGTAGAGTTTGCGCAATTAAGATAAATTTAGTTATTAATTTAATTTATTCATTTCTCTTGTAAATGAATTAAAGGTCTCATTAAATCTTTTGGTTATAGTATTAAAAGTTTCTGAATACGAATTCGTAATATGGTGAGCTAATGATAGAAATTGATCTTGTTTTTTTATTTCTTTCTTTTAATTGCCAAATAAAATATTTAGATTGTTTTTGATTTGTTGATAATCACTATCGTCCATCGTACCAAATAAGTATTTGAGGGCATTATCTATCCCATTAATGAGTCCTAGTTTTTCGCGATGTAGTCTTAATTTGTTTAAATTATCATCCACTTGATTAAGGATATTCTCTAAGATGTCAAATATTCCGTTATTATGTTGGTATTTTAAGATAACTGCTTTGGTTACTAGATCTATTAGGTGTACAAATATGAAAGTTCGTTTTCTTACGATTCAAAAAATTAAATTTCCGAAAAATTTTCAAGTAAACTTTTATTAACAATAATAACCATTATTAACAACAACATTGTTCCAATTTATGGGCAACTTATGGATTCCATCAAAAAAGAATTTCGGCTGTTTCGATGCAATGCATTCATCGAGCCATTTTTTAACTTCTTCATGTTTTGTAAACTTCTGCTCCGCCGATCCGTGAGCCATCGACCGAAACAAGTGATAATCGGACGGAGCGATATCAGGAGAGTACGGCGGGTGGGGTAAGACTTCCCATTTTAGGTCTTTTATGGTGTTTTTGATCGGTTCTGCAACATGAGGTCTGGCGTTGTCGTGAAGAAATATCGGGCACTCGTGTCTTGTGGTCCATTCTGGTCGTTTTGCTTCAACTTCTCGGTTCAGATTGATTAATTGATCTTTATAACGAGCCGTCGTAACTGTTCCACCAGGTTTGAGAAGTTCGTAATACAAAATATCCTTCTGATCCCACCATATGCAGAGTAACACCTTCTTTCCATGGATGTTGGGCTTCGGAGTCAACTTCGGCGCCTCTCCTGGGTCCGTCCATGATCTCTTTCGTTTTGGATTATCGAAATAGATCCACTTCTCGTCACCAGTGATGATTCGATGCATGAATGACTTGCGTTGTTGCCGTTCAAATAAAAGTTCACACATCGTTCTTCGATTTTCTTGCTGACGTTCAGTCAGTTCATGCGGCACCCATCGTCCTTCCTTCTGGATCTTGCCCATGTCATTCAAACGGTTCGAAATTGTTTGCTGCGTCACACCTAACGCGTCAGCTAATTGTTGCTGCGTCTGGGCATTATCTTCATCGAGCAAGGCTTGCAAATCATGGTCTTCAAATTGCTACGGTGGTCTACAGCGGGCCTTGTTGCTCAGGTCAAAATTTCCTTCTTTGAACCTCTTAAACCATTTTTGACAGGCTCTAGCAGTAATCGCATCTTCACCATAAACTTCAGCAATCATTTTGTGAGCTTCAACGGCATTCTTCTTCCAATTAAACATGAACAAAAGCACTTCCCGCAAATGCTCTTTTTTTGGCGATTCTGTCGTCATTTATAAAATTGTCTTGAAATTTTATATGCAAACTTTTTTAAAAATTCGAGAAGCATTAGATAGCGCTTTAAACACTCTACAAGATAGATACAAACACAAGTTAAAAAAACAGGTTTATTCACAAAAAAATATTAGATAAAGTAAAACGAACTTTCATATTTGTACACCTAATAAATATACTGTTTTGATTTGAGTTAGGTTAATATTGTAAACAAACTTATGATAGTGTGAAAATAGATAAGCTTCACCTAACTCTTCCTCTAAGTATGTTACACAATTGTTAAATGGTGTTATCTCTAGAGCAAGATGTTGATGGTTCAGGATCATCATTATTAGTATAAGTAGTAGGTGGTTCATGGTTATCTGAAAGGGAAATGTTTTTCCTTATTCTGTTTATTTTTCTTTTAGAATATTTTCTAGCGTTGTTTTGTTATTGTTGCAGTTTGGCTTTTCAGTGGTTAGAATTGCACTGTAAAGAAAAAGGAATCTTGCGACGTACTATTTATTGCCTTTTTAATATGGTGTACAGTATTCGAAGGTTACATTGAAACTGAAACTATAGCTATATTCTTTGCTACTTCCTTATGCTCGCTAAGATTGCTTCGTGTTAGTAATCGAACACATAGACTAAACAATAATTCTGATTAATGCTTACGTATTTACTACCGATACATAGTTAGCATAAAGTTTCATATATAAGTATAACGTGACATACATATATCCTCAACACTCTCCCTAAATTTATGCTAACAATACTTGGAAAACATTAAATGTGTTTCTTAACTATACCTAAGTTACATTTCATAAGTTTACATTTCTGAAATGACAACGCTTTAGTTATAATATCAGCAATTTGATCTTCACTTTTAACATGCTCTACTTTGATTTCCCATTTTCTCATAGAGATCACGCACAAAATGATAGCGCAAACATCGATGTCTTCAGTACGCTGTTGAAACTGCGGATTTTTAATCAGTTTGATCGCACTAAGGGTATCAACATGTAAACTGGAATTTGCGTACATTTCTGTGTTCGCACCTAATTCTTTTAATAATCGCAATAACCATACCATTTCTTTTGCAGCACTTGCAGCACCTACAAATTCTGCTTCTGTAGTTGATTGCGCTACACACGTTTGTTTTTTGCTTTGCCATGTAATAGCTGCACCACTATTTTTACAAACACCTGTTGTCGATTTTCTTGTAAGAGTGTCCCCTGCATAATCGGCATCGCTGTAAACTTCAAATCCTCCTTCAACGCTATAGAATAGTCCTTCATCTTTGGTGCCCTTCACATATCTAAAGATTCTCTTTGTCAAATTATAGTGTGCTTCAGTTGGTTTTTCCAAAGCTCTCGAAGCTATACCTACTGCAAATGCTATATCTGGTCTTGTCACCACTTGCAAGTACATTAGATTTCCGACTGCTTCACGATACGGAAATTTTTCTTTCATGTCATGTGATTGATCCACATTCCAGCCCATTTCGATTGGTGTTGATACTGAATTACAATCTAACATACCAAATTTATCAAGCACCTTTTGTATGAAATTTGACTGATGAATGAAAATCGAACCATCGTTGTATCTTTCGATTTGCATTCCTAAGAAATTTGTGACTTCTGTTGTTACTTTTGCTTCAAATCTATTTCCTACTTCTTGAAGGAATTCGTCAGCATCTGCTTCTCTATAAGCAACCACTAGACCGTCATCGACGTACAACAAAAAGTGTAACTTCCTTTCTTCTTCATTTCGAATGTACAAGCTCGAGTCACATGAGCTCTCCCTTAATCCGAATTGTTGTAGAAATTCTGAAAAAGTTTGGTTCCAACATCGTGGAGCTTGTTTTAATCCGTAAAGGCTTCTTATTAGTTTGCATACATTTTCAGTGCAGTCTTCAAAACCTTCAGGTTGGTTCATGTAAATTTCTTCTTGGACATTTTCATAAAGAAAAGCAGTTTTGATGTCAAACTGTCTCAGATGAAGACCCTCTGAAGCTGCTACACTTAGTACTAATTGTGTCGAAACGAACCACTGGGCTAAAGGTTTCGCTGTAGTCAATCCCTTTTACGCTGGCCGTTATTGTTTATAGAAACATCAACGCCTTTCTTAGCTACAACTTGAACGGAAAACAAATTATGCATTATTTCTGGTGTGTAGACCACATTGTAAATCACTCCGGGTAGCCATTGACCTTCTGCGAATGTTTCTATTTGTATATTTCCAGAACCTAACGCCGAAACCTTATCAGCGTTACCGACTCGAACTGTCCGAAAACATTTTAAATTCACAAAACCAGTCTAATCGATTCGAAATATGATTAGAAGCACTTGAGTCAATCAACCAAATGTCTTTGTTATTATTTTCGCCCGAAACATCGACGAACGCTTGTTGCTCACTCGTTTTCGCTTCGTTACCTTTTTGAGAATTTTCATTCTTCGGACACTTTCGCATTAAATGATCTTTGGAGCCACACTTATAGCACCCGCAACAGTCTTTTGTACTGTGGTTCTTTCTTCCGCACGTAGAACATCCGATTTTCTTTTTGCTGTACGAACTTTTCTTCGGTTTTTCCGTCACCTTCACTTTTGCGAGGAATGCAACGGCTGACTCTTCTGATATACTTTCTTGTTTTTGTAAACGCAGCTCTTCTGTCATTAATCTTGTTGTTAAACATTCAATTGTTCTTCGGCTTGAATCTGTTGAGTCCCATGCGCTGTAAACATGATTGAATTTTGGAGGCAGTGTTGATAATATTCTGGTAATTAACACAGACTCTGGAATTTCTCCACCTAGTTTCGTCATTTTTATAATCAGCTGCTCCAATTTTGATATGTGTTGCGCTACATTTCCTGATGGGTCCCATTTAAATTCAAAGAACCGTTTTTGGATAAATGACAGATTTTCATCTGACTTCATATCATAGACATTGTGTAATTTTTGCCACATGTCTTTAGCCGTCCCACAATTCATTAGAAGTTGTAAAGGGTTTGCTTCTACTGATGTGACGATCAGCTTCTTCGCTGCTTTATTGGCCTTTGTCCACTTCTTCATGTTTTCTTCATAGTGGTTTGACTCCTGCTCTGATTTCACAAATTCTCCTGTACAAACATCGAGCGCGTTATCACTATCCAACAAGGTACGCACCACAAATTGCCACTGTAACTAATTTTCTCCATCTCGCAATTTTTCAATTTTTGGTTTATAGGACTCCATTTTACCGATTTTATCTTGTTAAAAATAGCTAGCTTTGTAGTACACTAAACTCTGTTGCTTTAGTAGCACCCTCTAACTCAAATTAACAGTCCAAAACTTATCCTTACATGCAATCTTTTATTAAAACCGTGCACCTGGGCCCATAACCTGTTGCAGTTTGGCTTTTCAGTGGTTACAATTGCACTGTAAAGAAAAAGGAATCTTGCGACGTACTATTTATTAATAATGCCTTTTTAATATAGTGTACAGTATTCGAAGGTTACATTGAAACATAAACTATAGCTATATTCTTTGCTACTTCTCTATGCTCGCTAAGATTGCTTTGTGTTAGTAATCGAACACATAGACTAAATAATAATTCTGATTAATGCTTACATAGTTAGCATAAAGTTTCCTATATAAGTATAACGTGACATACATATATCCTCAACAGTTATCAACTGCCTTGATAAACTGGACTAATTCAGTTTCACATCCATGAAACTTTGGAATGAGACTGAAGAAAAAGTCAAAACCAGTCTTTAAGTCAATTAAGAAGATGGTAGAGGTTGATTGATTGGTAGTCATGATGTAAATCAAGGAGAGCAACAATAACAAATTATGGTACGAACAATTGTACTTACTTGATTAAATACTCTCGAAAAATAGAAGACGCAATGGAGGATCATCCTAGTTCCTGATGAACAAGACAGTTTCCTGGGTGTCGTCCTATTCCTTGATTAGTTCTTGCCAATAGTTCTTTAGGTTCAATGTTGGATTCCAAACGTTGCAACCCTGGGAGTTGAGGATTCTTCGGTATTTTCTGATCGAATTACCTTTTTTTTAACCTCCACATTTTGCAACCCTTGTAGCCGCTAAAGTATTGAGAATTTGAATTATCACTTAAGGACCTTTTTTATGTAAAATATATTATGCTTTACAATTTTGAATTAAGAATTTTTTTAATAGTTTTAAATTCCTTTTGTAAGTGTTGTGCGTTTCTCTTTCATAGTTCGTAATAATCGTATTGTACTAAATTTTTTCTTTATTACCATATGTTCTTCTAGTGTTAAGTTACAACATAGATGTATTAGGGGGTCATTTATTTGAACTGCCGGTCCATTTTCAGGACTTAAATGATGCATCGGCTTAATTATAGGTCCTAACGATTCATTACATTCTGACAATAATGACGTATGAACAGAATTACAATTATAATTGCTGAATTTACATCAAATATGTTTGTAGTATTGTCTATAATAATAGCCTTGTATCCATTGCTACAAGTTATTTGTTTTACAAGTAATAATTTTTTTTCCTTCTTTTCTGTACCTGCATTTTGGATTGTGATATCACGATTACCGTCTATCAGGCAACAAATAGCATTTTTACCGGTTATTTGGCACGTTCTTAACAGTTCCATTTTACTAAAAGAGCAAGCTGTCATCGTCTCGTTGGGCTGTTTGATTCTTTCCAACATATTCCTTAGAGCTTTAGCATAATCAACGTGATCAGAGAAAGTTTTGATAACTATCAATTTCCACTCATCCCAGGTATAATTTAGAGAAGATAGACTGTGGTACAAAGTCCTTGCCATTCCAGATAGTCGTGATTGCATGTGGTATATGGTCGTAACATCGTCCCATTCGTTGATTATCCGTAACTGATCAATCTTTTGCAACCACTTTGCATCCGATAAATTGTCATTCTCTGGATGAAATTCCGGGATGTAATCACTACGTAAAGTGAGACGACGGAATTCTCCTGTTGAATTGGCACGTGACATTTGTGTTATGATATTTTCAAGCCGTTCAATGCGGCTTTCGTAACTGGACACCAAAGAACTTGACCTAACTCCCTCACTGCGCCCTTCTTTCGATCCTCCCTCGTATAAGGTGGATGGTGCAGTTTTTCGAGGCGGCGTATAGCTTCGTGTGACCGTTGTCTTTCTGTAACGTCCATCAAAAGAGGAGGAACTATCTGTCTCTGAACTACTGCTACTAGACCGCCTATGACGACGACTTCGTTTTCCCATTTTTTTTTTGTTTAATTTCTATATATACACTTATACGTAACAAATAATTACTAATTACACTCACGCACACAAAACTCGTAAAGTTTTTTGAGTTCACCCCACACCTGAACTGTAAACTAATTAAAACTATCGATGTAAACCTAATGAGAAATAAAACTGGAATTGAATATCGTATAATGAGTAAAGAATACACGTTTATAGTCAAAGACACGTATTATCATAATGCCCTAAAAATGTTTCATAAGTAAGAGGATGCCTTCCTCCCTCGCCGTTGTTTACATTAAAAGGCATCTGGTGTCGATCCGTAATATAAACAACCTTCCCAGATTTGCGGCCATCAGGACCGCCAAACCTGACATCGTGTACACAATGAACTACTTGATGAAGTGAATAACAACACGAATGTAAATTAAGACTTAATACTATTTGTCAAATGTGTTGCCTAAATTATATTTTTAGGTATTTACGTAGTGAAAGTTAATTACCTATCCTTAATAGCCTTACATATTGTATGTTTTATATATCATATTCTTATACTATATAAGTCCTATATACTAAGCTATATATTACAGCAGCTAAAATATCCAGTAGGAAATTTTGTACATGTTATAAACGCCTCAGCTGGAGCATCACAAATAATTACCGTTATTTGAACACAAATGTGTTTTTTATTAATGGTTAAGCCATGTTCCATTATATTAAGGTGACCAACTATTTATTGTTCAAAAAGAGTACACTTTGCAAGTATTTCATAGGTGTAAAAAAAAGAAGAAAAAACGATAAAAACTTTATTTTCTTTTAAAAACATATATTTTTTTTTTGATAAAACTTAAACTTTGGAAGGTGCACTTTTTGTGAAACATACTAATTAAATTAAATAAAATTAAATAAAACGAACAAGTTTCACTAAATATTATATTGACTCAACAATACTGTTTCGGCCAGTGCGGCCATTATCAAGAGTAAAATACAGATACAGTAATCTGTAATATTAATATTATATTATATATTTTTTGCTAAATGAAGATGTTCGTCTAATAATGTAGCCACATCCGAACAACTTTCATTTTGCATATTAAATTTGACTGTTAAGGCGGCAGATAATGTTTTTACAGAAAGTTGCGACTTCTCACTGCTCCAATAATCATTCCCTAGTGAAAATACCCTTTCAACAGCAGCATTAGTGCCTGGACAACATAAGGAAATTTCTATTAAAACTTTTAAATTTTCATGTAAGATATGTTCTACTCTAAAATGCCGAAAGATTTCTACCCATCTTTTGTCAAGTTCTATTTTCTCATCGTTCCATTTCTTCAATTTTTCCTCATTTAAATATAAATTTACTCTTCGAATTTCATCAAAGATGACAATTACAAATTCGACTGCTGAAGAAACTTCTTTCTATTAATTTTACTATTTAGAAGGGTCCATTTGAAACAATTTAATGCTCTAAAGTTCACTTTTCATTCTTCGATATATTCATAGAAAATTTTATAACATTTTTTAACTTCTTTTAAAAATTCATTTTTTATTCCGGGATTGGAATCTTCCAAAACGGTCAGTTTATTCTTTAGAATTAGTAGTAAAAATCCATCATTAAATCTTGATTTACATTGCAGTATGAAATCGTTTAATATAATACAAACTTCTGCTGCTGAAATTTTATCTCCTTCAATTTGTAGAGTAATTTTATGAAACAACGACGCCTGACTGTGAATAAAATAAAGCATAGGTTCTGACATATCGTTTTGAAATAATTTCTTCAAAATTGTAGGATATTTGTCAAGGTTTAAAAAATATGAACGTAGTGGATCATATAAGCGTCTGATAGAATAGATATATATATGATACAGAATCCAGATTTTCTGATAGCATTTTCTTGCAGTGTTCATTAAATACGCTGGTTGCGATAGACTCACATTTTGTTCGCGCATAAGAAAATTTTTCGTCACGATTTTTTTTAAATAATTTAGTAGGGCAGTCTATGCTGCGAAAACATTGATTATGGATTATTGTGTGAAAAGCGAAAGTACCCTCCATTACTGCCATTTTTTTTTGTCAGTTTGGATGTTGACGCTGCTGTGTCATGAGACGTTTTATGTACTTTAGTTTCAATGTATGCCGTTATTGCACTACGTCCATGAATTGCAATTGAAAATTCCCTATTGCAGATTGTGCATTTAACCAAGGAGTCATCATTTCGATTTTTAACTACAATGAATGGAAAGTATTTTTTTAAATTTTCGTTTAAACGATTTTTCCTTCTTTTGTTATCGCTCATATTTGAATTAATAACCTAAAAATTCTATTAGTAATATATTTTTTATTTTGATTTTAAATAAATATTATAATCTAATATTATTTAAGTAAAATGAAAATGAAACTATAATATTAATACTTACATGCAACTTCACCTTCACTAGATCAATTTTTTTTTTTAAATAACTCCATTATTTATTTACAATCTGTTTTTACATAACATTAAGTAAATAGTTCTAAATTTATAATAATACAAAAAATAAAATAAAATAAACAAAAAAGAGAAAAGAACATGAAGACACTTTGCCATTGTTCCGTGTCTTTAGGATAAAATCAGAGTAATCTAAATTATACGACTATTGCAATAATATATTAAATTTCTATGTAATATATTTGAATTTCTTGAATCTTGAGGTTCTTCTTTCGTTGACTAGTAGGTTGGTAGCTTCAATGTTAGGATGATTTGCAATCCGGTTTCTATAGGAGTTTGTTGTAGCAGTAATTTCTTCGTAAATGTACTTTATCTGCAGATCTTTGTGAATAATTTCGTTTGGAACATACCAAAGAGCGTTAACTATGCTTCGTAACACTTTGTTTTGAAGCGTTGAAGAATTTCGATGTTTGAGTTTGATACCGTACCAAATAATTGTAGACCGTATGTCCATACGGGTTTTATAATACATTGGTATATGAGTATCTTATTGTGTACAGATAACTGGGATTTCCTACCAAGGAGCCAGTACATTTTTTTAAACATCAAATTCATTTGTAATCGTTTTTTCCAGATATGTTCTCTCCAGGTCAGTCTTTTGTCCAGACGGATACCAAGATATTTTGTGCAGTTGCTTTGAGGTATTGGAATGTTATTAAGAAATACAGGAGGGCACGTCTGTCTTTTCTTAGTAAAAGTTATCTGAGTTGATTTTTTCTCATTGACGGTTATTCTCCATGTATTTAGCCATTTTTCAACGCTTACTAAGTAAATTTGCATATTAAGCGATGCAAGCACGTGATTCGAGTGATTAGTAGAGAGAGCTTTGTCGTCAGCAAAAGTTGACACGAGTTATGTCGAATGTCCGAAGGGTTGGTTTTTTAAAAAGATTTTAAATTCGAATAACTTATTTATTTATTTCAAAGAACACTTTTGAAAGCCACACTGACAATTGATTACTACTGACAATTTCAAAGAGACGAACAGCGCCAAGAGACTGACTTTTCATGCAGGGTGTCCTACTATTTGTTAACTAGCCTAGACGAAGGAATTCGGGGGTTGGAGTAAGTTGTCGCCACCCTGCAATAACGTAGGCTGTATATAACATACGAGTATATTTGGAGCAACTGGAAAGTCTGCTGTGTAAAGGAGGTACAGAGTTAGCCCCAGTACACTACCCTGTGGGACTCCTGCATTGATGCTGAATGGTTGCGACAGGCTGTTGTTTATTTTTATTTGAAATGTTCTATTACTGATAAAAGATTTGATTATCGAGTACAAGTTGGATGGAAGAATTTCACGCAGTTTGTAGAGCAAGCCCTCGTGCCATACTTTGTCAAATGCTTGAGCAACATCAAGAAAAACTGTGTTGCAGTAGTTATTCTCTTCGAACGAATTTATAATTTTTTGAGTCACTCTGTTGACTCGCTCGATCGTGGAGTGTTTTTCTCTGAAGCCAAATTGGTGATTTGGCAAAATATTTTTAGAGAAGCTTTTAGTTCTTTGATTGCCCTATTTAAGTTTTGCTTAGCTGTTTGTGTTCTTGTTGTCTGCCAGATTTTCCTTAACTTTCTTTTTTCTTTGATTTTTTCTGCTACTGTTTCCGCAGAAGTATAAGTATGTCGGGGAGGGGCAGTTAGTATAGTGCAAGAGCTAGCTGCCGATGTTATTAATTTACTGATGTAGTCAACAGCTACGTCAACATCGTTAGTTGATTTTAAACGAATGTTGCAATTTACTTCGCTTTCTAAAAAAGATTTGAATTTATTCCAATTTGTTTTACGAGCGAAATGTAAATTATACGTGTTTTCATTAGTTGGCAAATTGAATGACAAAAGAACTGGTGAATGGTCAGAGGTTAATTCTAGACAGGATCTGGCGGAAAGACATAGACTATTTATGCCTTTGGTTACAGCAAAGTCAATCAAATCTGGTTGCTTGTTAATGTCAGTAGGCCAGTTAGGTAGGTTCTCCTGTAGACACAGTTGATAAAAAAATTTCCTGAATTGCCATGTAAAGTTGCCTACCTTTTGGGTTAGGCGTGTTTGATCTCGAACCCCACCATGGGTGCTTTGCATTATAATCACCGCCAGTTACAAAGCGCTGCCCATGAGTGTCGAAAAATTCTATAAATGTTTGTTTATCTATCGAGTATCTAGGGGAACAGTAAACTGCAGAGAGAGTAATGGGGCCTATTGCAGTTTAAATTTGTATGCTTGTTGCTTGTAAATATTCAGTAGACGTATTTTCTATTTCGTGATGATTAATTTTATTGTTTACTATGATTGCTGTACCTCCGTGTGCCTTGTTGTCCGGATGATTGCACGTGTATATCGTATAGTTAGCGATGTGTAAATAGTTTTAATTTGTGAAGTGAGTCTCCGATATAAGCATTACGTCAATTTCGAATTCTTTTAGAAAATTTTTAACTTCGAGAGTTCTTTGCATTAAGCCGTTAGCATTCCAAATAGCGATATTCATATTTTTAATTTTGAATTTTATTAACGAGCGTTATAATAAGATTCAGCATTGAATCTATTTTAGACATTAACTGTACGATCATATTTTCGAGCTTGTTATTGTTATTGTTTACGTTAGGCACGTGTTGTAGCGCTTGTTTTGGTTCTCCAGATTCGACAGCGCTACCTCTTGCGGTTGACTGCGCGTATGTAAAGTTTGGATTTACTGTGTAGGTATGTGTGGGTGCGTTTACGTTATTTGTCTCGCAATACGACTGAGTATTTGTTTTAGGCCTGAGAGAGGGGAATAGATAAAACTAGATAAATAAAATATTTTATTTTGTACACCTCAAATGTTGTTAACTTGAATAAAAAGTACGAAATTGTTGGTTTTCTCTAACCTCAAATTAATTAAACAGAAAGGGAATTCCCATAAAGCTTTTCCGTACATACTACGCATGCGTCAAGGCTGTCAAGCATCCGTACATACTGCACATCTAAGATCAGCCTGGGGATTACGTACATAAATATTGGAGAGATAGATATATCCATCTCTTTTCACAAATGTAATTTTGACGTTGTTAGCAAAAGAGGTCTGTAATATCTATCTATCTCTCCAGGTACATAATACGGCCTCTCAATTGTGCCGGAAACGGCAGCCATATGTGCGCGCGAAATTCAAATTACTGTCAAACTCGTGTCTGGTGTTTGCCCTGTCCTCTGACGTTCCGGAAACGGCAAGCAATATGCGTGCTTGAAATTCAAATCACTGTCAAAATAATTTTAAATATTTAATTAATAAAATTGAAGCTTAAATTTTATAACAATAAGAAATGTTGGCAATAGTGAAATTAATATGTAAATATACAAACATTTCCTCAACTGTAATTTGTAACATCCATGGTAAGAGAGCTGATAATATTTCGTTTCGAATAATTAAATATAAGATAACACTATAATAATTATACAATATATAATAAAAGTAATGCGACATTACAAATGTTCGTGGTTGTTTTGGCTGAACTATCGAAAACAACTTTATGTTTAGGGGTTAAGCTACATCTTTGACCACAGCATGATGCGGAAGATAAAAAACGTTAACTGATTTGTTTAGTTCGTCTTTAGGAACAAGTTCCATGTGACCTAGTTTCAGATAGTCAGTCATAAATTCGGAATATTGACACCTTAATCTAATGTTCTTAATAAGTTTATTTTCTAACGAATAAAACCCTTTTAAAGCAATTTCTCTCGAAATACCCAAATTCTTTACATTATCCTTGAAAGTTAATCTAGCAATAAACCTACCATCAAAACTTCCAGAATAAGTTTTTAAGAAATGTTCCTCACATTTGTTTTCTTCGAATGTATAATTATTAGTAGACGTTATTTCCTCAATTTCCCAGATTTTCTTTAAGCTATTTTGCAAATCGTCGGTTAAAGCTGTATTACAATGAATTGACCTTTTATGTATATCTGTACTATAAGGTCCACCTATTACCCAACCTAACTGTGTTTTTTGAAAATGTGGTTTGTCTAGTGTTTTTATTTGTTCTACACATAAAATTTCCAGTTCCGCCCCTATTAGCATATCTACAGGTTGTGAGATATTAAATTCTGGATCTGCTAATGGAATATTTGACGGAATTGTTATATTTTTAAGATCTATAGAATATTGAGGATAATTATCCGTTCTTTTAGATAAAACTAGGCATGATATACAAGATGTAAATGAATTGTATCGAGATATTATTTTAACGTTTATGATTTTATTTGCGTGTAATCTGGATTGGCTTATACCGGTTATAGGAATAGATATGTTTTTGGTTTTCAACTCTGACTTATTAGATAACGACTCTGTTATAAAATTAGCTTGAGATCATACATCTAATAATATGTGACAAGAATGAGCCCTTTCATTTTTATCAAAGACATGTACCACTGCAGTTGTTAATAAAACTGTCGTACTAGTGGTTTGATGATAGGAAAAATTTGACACAGTCGGATTGTTTGTTTCGTTGTGATGAGAAGTATTTGTTTCGTTTAAAGTTTCTTTGGTAATTACATCTACTTTGTTACTTGATTGATTGGACTGATCGGTATGTAACAGCGTGTTATGTCTTCTGTTACATTTACGACAATTATCAGAAACACATGCTGATTTTGAATGATTTCCTTTTAGACAATTTGTGCATATATTTTTGTAATTTTGAAACGATCTGAGACTGAATTATTTACAAACTGAGAGCACTGAAAGATGTAATGAGCCTGTTTACATATTGTTAAGTCCGCAATCGTTATAATTCAAAAGAAATTTGGAAACGAACTAGATAGTTTTCTCTCACAAAGTCAATACACTGATTTTGACACAGTTTATTGGCGAGGCCGATAATTCGAGTGAAACACCACTTAAAATAGCAACTATTCTGAATTAAAGCTTCGATTTTAATAATAATTACTATTAGTATTTTTCGAGTAACGGGGATTCGAAATAAGCTACCACGTTCGGCACTGAAGTTTATCCAAAATCTAACTGTTTACAAATTTAGGGCAACTTATATAGGTCGGCCCAAGACACTAGTGAAAGGCTAATAGCTAATAAATTATGCTGTCGATATTTCGTACATAACAATATGTAACATATAGGTTTAACGGTAACAGTATGCACAAGTGTGTTTTGTTTGTCACGATTTTGAAAGTTATACCTCAAGTTGATTGATTCTTTAAAATAAGGTGGTTTCAGAGGTAAAGTGGGTTGTTTGTTTCTTTCTAATAAGGACATGACTTGACATCTTTGGTTAATGAAATTAGTTAAATCTCTTAATGGGAAGTTCCTTGGTGGCCCTTAACTCCCATTTCTTTCGGGTATGAAAGTCAAATTTACTTGTAAATAGGTCAACTATTAGCAAATCCCAATGCTCAGTATTTATTTTTAATACATTAAGTGCCTTTAAATGCATAGTTACTTGGTCAATTAATTGCTGCAGAGAATGTGCAGATTGTTTAATTGATGGCAAGTTAAATAAGGAATTTACGTGCGAAAAGACAATAAGTCGCTTGTTTTAATATCTTTCTCTAAGTAACTCCCAAGCAGCAGTATAATTATCGGAAGATGCACCCAACGTATCAATAACATGCGAGGCATTATTACTGAGAGACGATTTTAAATAATGATATTTTTGAATATTGGATAAATCAGGATTTTCGTGAATTATAAGTGCTCTTCCGTTTCCGGAGAGGCACTGGCATTGGGCGCTCTGGCACTTCACTTCCTTCTTTGTCATCTGCTGTACTATCCTCTTGTGTATCATCTGCTTGACATCCGCCGGTTCTTCCAATATGCTGGAGGTTATTTCTTTTTTTGAGGTCTGTAGAAAGCTTAGCTGCTTAAAATAAATATACTGCTTGCGACCTGAAGCACCACTTCCGGATTTTTCTTTCTTCCATTTTGCCAATTTTCAACTGTCTCGAAGATTTCCATTTTCTTTGGAATCGCAACCCTGAAATATGTATACATATGTGCATGAATATTAACTGTGTTTTGTCAACAAGCTTAGGGTGTTTTGTACTCACTTAAGTATTTTTTGTTACAGATATTTGGGAACCGGCTGTTCAATGATTGATTTGCATTTCCAGTATCGAATTGGAGTTAGTACAATAAGTGAGATTATACGTGAAGTTTGTTCAGCTATCTTGCGAGTTATGAAGAGCATCTGCATGCCTACACTTTCTAAAGAGGATTGGTTAAAAGTAGCTGACTTGTTTGAAAGACGTACAAATTTTCCTAATTGCCTTGGAGCGATCGACGGCAAGCATATAAGATTAATCAAGCCTACTGACAGTGGCTCTCTGTATTATAATTATAAATACTTTTTCTCATTGATCTTGTTAGCAGTATGCGACTCCAAGTATAAATGTTTATATGCTGACATAGGAGCTTATGGAAAGTCAGCCGACTCTACAATTTTCAAAAATTCAGTACATTTTAAGAAACTGAATAACAATGAAATGAACATTCCAGAAAACAGGCCACTAAAAGGATCGAATATTACCTGTCCCTTTGTAATGATTGGTGACGAAGGCTTTGGAATTACAAAATTTTTTTTTCCCATTTGGGGGAAACTTTTTAACAGTTAAGAAACGAGTGTTCAATTATGGCCTGTCAAGAGCACGGAGATATATTGAATGATCTTTTGGAATTCTCGCTAATAAGTGGCGAATTTTCCAACATTAAACGTTTCGCTTGATTTTGCTGAACAAATTGTACAAGCTTGTTGTGTACTTCATAATTTTGTTAGAGAACGTGATGGGTATAATTTTGAGCATACGTTGACTGTACAAGGGTTGGTTGATATGGTTCCAGATGCGACAAGAGGTGGTAAAACAGTTAATGATATACGCGACCAGTTTGCAAATTATTTTTTAAGTAACGAGGGTCAGCTACCTTGGCAGTTACAAAGAATATAGAATTAAGTGTTTGTGTTTCAGAATAGTGCCTAATATTTCCTTATTTTACTTATGCTTATTTTGTGTGAAACTGAAATACGAGCAAATATATACACTACGAAACAATAAAAACTTACCTATAGTTGTTTTTTCTGTGTTTAGTTTATCCCTAAATTCCGGGCAAAACTTTAAGATGACTTGCTTCCAGCTATGTTTCTTAATTACTTTATTACTATAGTCATTCGACGAAGTGTGTCCCAAATACCAGGAAACTGTTCAATTTCAGCTATAAAATCTTCGGTATTCACGTCCACATCCATCTCTGTACGCTGCTGCGGCGACACTGAAGTGTCTCGTGCGAATACTTGCATTTAAAAACATGTATTTCTATTGATGGCGCATCTTTTTCTGCCGCGCGTTTCGTCGGGATTCGGCCACTGCAAGCCACTGTGGCGCTACTAAATTTGGTCGCGCCCGTGTGAATAGCTCAATATGAAATAATGTTTCTTCAAAATGCACCACTCTGTGGCGCTGCTAAGTAGAACGGTTCAAAAGGAAGTGTGTATACTCCTGTGTTCTAACAAAAAAAAAATTAATACATATCACTCTATCAGAAATAACAAATGTTCCATTAAGTCTGGCTATAAATTAAGAATAAGAATGAGACCGCTGCATTGTCTCAATCAGTCATCGACACATTTTGTTGATACATAAATTCTCCGCTTATATTAAACAAGAGAATATAATTTTTGTATTTCATATTACAATTATGACTAAGACCAACAGGTCCGATTTTTGTTTTTTCATTAAAACCTTCAACAATTTTAGATGACCCAGTTCAAAGGGTCATATTAATAACATTATATTGTTTCAAGCATTAGTATCTGTAAGGTCTAGAATTAAAAGAAAAAACAAGAATTTGAAGTATCCAAAAAAACGAATAATTCGATTTTTGAACTATTCAAAAAAAAAAAGCGAAATTCGAATGGATAGTACTATTCCATTCAATTCGAGTAGGTACTATCCGCACACCCCTAATTTTTCTTATTGATTAATTTGTTTCAACATGAATTTATTTAATTTATATTAGATTAGTTTATGAGTTTGGAACGCGTTGTCACGCGCTTTTTTCTTGATGTTTTTATCTATTTGTCGAATGCACAAAATACATTTTATTTAAAAAATATTTTTTATGAATTTTATCTTTAGAATTGCCAATTTTGGAACTCGCAAAGAAAAAAAACATTTTGGAAGTACTGCGAGCATACCTAAAAATGAGTGAAAAAGAAGTACTCGTATAGGTATATTACTAAGGCGCAGCAGGTTTTGTATTTTATTACATGGGTACATATTAAAAGAATAAACACTAAAATATTTTTTATTTTAAAGAAGAAGCTGTTTTTAAATAGTTGGAATATATATAATTTACAATGAAAAAATTAAATACTTGCTACATTTTATAGAGTAAATACTTCATGTCACCTACATCGCAACCTTGTAATACATAAATTTTATGCCAAAGGTACGAGAAAATAAAAATAAATGATTATAAGTATCTAATAATGTTTATTCGTTAAAGAATAAACTTTTTTAAAAAGTTTACTTATTTTATTAAAAACGATTACAAGAATTAATATTTATGAATATGATTATAATTATGATTATGAGCTACCTAGACAAGGTTCTAATAGTAACTAACTACAAAACGTTGTCACAAAAACAAGTAAAGTTGCATATAACAATCTGCTTACACTAGATATCATATTACACGATGATTGCCTGGGAAAGTATTTGTAAAAGCGTTTCTTGCAGGTGTGTCTGACATAATTCCTCCCTCCTTAAGTGAGCACGTCCTCGTGTGAAGATCTGCTAGATATTCTTGGAATAATTATTTGTTCAATTCTTCTATTTTTACATTGGAAAACATTTGCAACTCTTTTTCTTAGTATACAACAAATAATGCCGAATAGGAATATTAATACAATAACAAAAATATTTATCGAAAAACCAAATTTGTGTACAATAGGGTTCAATTCAAATTGAGTGTTTAAATCTTTAGCCTCTTGTTTGAGCTTATTTATATCGTCAAAACTATTAAGTTTAAAGTTTACAAATTTCGTTGGTTTTACATCTACCTTTCTGATATTCGATGGTTTATAATAAATATTGCTAATTGTATTACTAAATAGATTATTTTGAATTATAATTTTACAGTCTTGTTTTGATGACACAAGCGAGTTTTTAGCAATAACAGTAGTGTAAACATCACCAGTACAATGTTCGAAAATGTTAACTGGGTTTTTATAAGAAACGAGCACTTTACTATTAGAAAGCTGTTTCACTAATTCGTAGTCACTATTAATTAATAGAAAATTACACTTATTTAAATCACTTAATGAACACTGATCGATGATAGGTTTATTTAAACACAGCACCGAATTTTCAATTCGATGACATTTTTCTTCTAACCAAAATTCAGTTTGAGCTCCATATAAATGATAACGTGAAGGGGGCAGAAGAATTTTATTATCTTCATCAGGTATTGGATAAATTCCTTGATAGTGGAAGTGATTTTTATTCAGGATAGGGATGTACAAAATGCATGTAATATACTGAATGTATTTTTAATTTTGAAAATTCAATTATTTTAAACATATGGACTTCATCTATTTCTATTAATTGATTCCTGTTATATATTAGTTTGAGGTGTGTTAAGATATCTTTGAGATCAGATACAGTTAACATTTCTAAATTCGTGATATCGTTCAAAGCTAAGGAAATGGTTCTTTGAATAGTCAGGAGTGAATTCAATAAATTTCGAGAAGCATAAATATTTCCTTGTATTACCTGTTCGATATTAATTTCATCTTTTAGAATTTTGATTGCATTAAAGGACGTATTAATTGAATCTCTAATTAATAGCATATCTTTTTCGTAACGTTTTGTTATATGATTAGCTAATGAGTCATACTTATTAATCTGTTTGGTAATTTCCTTAAGCATTTTAGAAATACCTTCATCTTCTTGTCCAGCCCTAATGGTAATTTTATAATGATTTTTATGTTTAAAAGGATTGGTGTAAACAACCTTGTATTCTTCGCCTAATTTTAGTTCTAATTGATATGAAAATTGATTTAATGGTCTATCTGATATGGGAAGTGAAAACACGGGATTTTCCACAGCTGTATGCTGAGTATCACCACTGGTTTCATCGTCATTATTTTCGGGGAAGTTATTTAAAAGTTCATCGGCTTCTGTGTCGGATAAATCGACATTATCGTCAACTTGTGGTAAAAGTGATAGTAAATCTAATTCCTCATCATTAGTCATAGTTTCATTTATATTAATTTCTATTCCCGATAAAGCGTCGGCAACTTTATTGTCTTTACCTCTTTTATATTCAATTTTATAGTTAAATTCTTCTAAACGGAGTCGCCATTTCATGAGACGGGATGTTGGGTCTTTTAACGAAAATAGCCAAACTAGCGGTTTGTGGTCGGTTTCGATGATAAATTCTCTACCGTACGAGTAGGGACGAAAATGTTTAGTTGTTTCGACAATACTAAGCAATTCTCTTTCGATAGTAGGATAATTGCGTTCGGCCGAATTTAAGGTTCTTGAATAATATGCAATTGGTTTGTTGTTTTGTGACAAAACACCGCCAATAGCAATACTATTAGCATCGGTTGTTACATGGAATGTTTTGTTAAAATCAGGATATGATAAGAGTGGGTCATTAGTTAAAAAGTCTTTACATTTGTTAAAAGCCTGTACGTAATCGGCATCATCGGGAATAACTTTAGTGCCTTTCTTTAAACATCGAGTGAACGGAAATACTATTTTAGCAAAATTTTGAATAAACCTACGATAGTATCCTTATTAAGCCTAAAAACTGTTTAATTTCTTTAGAGGTCTTCGGAATGGGATAATTTTGGACAGCTTTAATTTTGGAGTCGTTTGGTTTTATACCGTCTGGGGTAATTATGTGACCTAGAAATGCTACTTCTTTACAAAGAAATTCTGATTTATCCAGTTGTACTTTAAGGTTATATTCACGGAATTTAGAAAATATTTTATTTAAGTGTACCAAATGTTCATGTAGTGATTTTGAAAAAATTACGATGTCATCCATATAGACGAAGCAGAACTTGTATAAATATTCTCTTAGAATATTATCCATTACTCTTTGGAAGGTCGAAGGAGCGTTTTTAAGCCCAAATGGCATGCGGGTATATTCCAAGTGTTGGTTGTTAACCGTAAATGCCGTTTTCTCGATACTTTCGGGGCTCATTTCGATTTGGTGAAAACCTTGAGCTAAGTCAAGCGTACTGAAATAAGCGCATTTCCCTAAGTTATCTAATATTTCGTCTATGCGTCGTAAAGGGTACCTATCTTCAACCGTCTTTTCGTTGAGTTTTCGGTAGTCTATAACTAACCGCCATTTTCTCTTACCACTAGCATCTGTCTTTTTCGGTACGATCCAAATGGGACTACTATATGGAGAAATCGAAGGTCTAACTATCTTATCGTCTAATAACTTTTGCATTTGCGTTTGTATTTCTTCCTTCAAATGGTACGGATATCTATAAGATTTACTGTAAATGGGTTCTTCGTCACTAGTCCTAATTTTATGTTTTACGGCGTTTGTAAACGTTAAGCTGCATTTATCATTATAAAAGACATCTTTAAATTTCGTACAAAGGGCAATACTCTCCGCTTTTTCTTCTAAATTTAGATGTGACGTTCGGATAATTTTTGGTATGTCTAAATTAGTAAAATTGTGTTCAGGGTTTTGAATATTGACATTGATTATCGGTTCGACATTGATTTGTTCTGAAAAATTAATTTCTAATTGGTTTTCCAAATCTAAAGGAATAAGGCATTGACCGTTATTTGAAAATACTAGGGATTCGGATATTATTGAATTTCCTACGTTTATTTCTGGAATGATAACCGGTCCTTTCTCGATATTAACCGGAAGAGATACACGGTTTGTTATAATTTGTGTGAATGGCTTAAAATTTAGAGGATTTAATTCGGTGAAAAACGGTATTTATCTATTATCGATGTGAAGACTTAACAGGGCATCAAATCTTTCATGCCACGGTACTACATAAAAGTCTATTTCTTGATTAATACCGTATTCTTTTAACAATGGGCACCGTATGTTTCTATCATCAGAAATTGTTCTATCTAATGATTTAACTGAAAATGGTTTCTTGAAAAGGAATTTTGAAAAGTAATGTTTTGCGCAATTAGGGTTCATTATACTGTTCATTATAATGTTCTGCTTCATATGTTTCTTCGTTATATTCTGTATTTTCATTATCTTCTACGTTATGAAGTTCTTCGAATACAAAATTAGGTTTTGATTGTGCTTTAAAGAAATTGTTTTGAGGTCTAAAAGTATTACGAGTTGAAATTGACATAGGGGTAGGTGCCAGGTTATTATTCTTTTTACCAAAAACTTCACTGTTCGTCGGAAATCTTTGCTGAATTGGTCTTGGATTAATATTTATTGGTCCTCTAGGGAAATTTGAACTAGAGTTGTTAGGTGTTCTATTAGTATTAGGATGATTATTACCAAAAGGTGTCTTAAAATTTTGAGAAAATGAATTTTGAAGTAAGAATGATGGAAAAGCAGGTTTTTGAATCGGTGTGGTTTCTGATTGGAAATGGGTTTTTGTTTATTTCGCATAAAATTCATAAAACTAATACGTGATCGTTCATTATCGAATTTCCTGCATTCGTATAATGCTTGTTCTAAGGTTATTATTGGAAGGTTTAGTAAATGCGTGCAGTACGGATCTAGAATGCCTACTTTGAAAGTAGCTAAAGCCTGTTTAATATAACTATCAATCTTACTGAACTTAATATCAACGTTAACTTCTTTAATATTTACGTGTTCCAAGAGTACTTGTAATTTATATTTTCAAAATTTTTTCGTATGTCTCATTTTGCTTTTGATAGCACGTGGAAAGGTCATGTAATAAAAGTTCCTCCGAACGCGGGTCTCCAAATTTTATATTAAAGCCTTTTTAATATCAGTCCATTTAAGAAAATCACCAGAAATTAATACGTCTCTTGCTTCTCCTACTAATTTTGATTTTAATTGTTCTAAAATAAGTCTATTAAAAACACACTCTTCTGGTCGTCTTAATATTTCGATATATGAGTAGTTTATTATACAAACTATATTGGATAGTGAGGATGCATTGGCCGTTTGTCAGGGAACTGAATTGAAACCAAATTCAGGTGATACAGAATTCGAGTCAAAATTGAAGAAATGGATGAAAGCCGACAGATTTGCTCGAAAGTTGTTTGTTACGTCTGTAGAAGTTAAGCCGCTACAATTATTAATGAATTGTGAGACAGCGTGTGATATGTGGCAAAAGTTACATCCTGTTTACGACCTTAAATCTGATGAGAGTTTGTCGTTAATACAGAAACAATTTTTTGAGTATAAATGGGAATCTGGCAGTAACATGGCGCAGCATGTGTCTAGGCTAGAACAATTGGCGAATAAAATGAAGAAACTTGATGGAGAAATTCCAGAATCTATGTTGATGACAAGAATATTATCAACTTTACCGTCGAAATACAACTATTTCCATAGTGCGTGGGATTCCACAGAATCAAAGAAAAGAACATTGGAAGTTTTAACAACTCGACTGTTAACTGAAGAAATGAGACTACAAAAGCAAGAGGAACAGGAGGTTGAATCAACGGTTGCCCTATTGTCCAAACAGAAGTTTCAGAAATATGAGGGAAGTGTTCCGAAGAAAACGTTCAAGAAACAATTTCGCTGTTTTACGTGTGGAAAGACTGACCATTTTCGAAAAGATTGTTCTGGATGTGCGAAATCTTAAGAAAGACTGTCCCAAAACAACGGAGCCGCGGGGTGGTTCGGATGATGATTTCAACGGGCAACGCGCGTTCGTTGGTACCGAGTCTGCTACCGTGTATTCTGATAGTGATGATGATCAATGGTTCATTGATTCCGGAGCGTCGGATTACAAGAAAAATGGACTGGTTTTGTGAATTCGAAAAGTTTTCTGATCCAGTTATGATCCAAATCGGGAACGGTTTTAAATTAAAGGCATTGGGTCGTGGTGTGATTAATGTTGAAACTTTCAATGGTTCCGTGTGGTTTTCGGGAAAAATGTACAATGTACTATATGTTCCGGACATGGTGCATAATTTGTTTTCAGTAAAGGCGGCGTCAAAACGTGGCATTAATTTTGCTATAACCAATAAGGGAAAGCGATGTGTATTTACGCAAAACGGGAAAGTGGAAGTAATCGGAAGATAATTTAAGAACCTCTACCGAATTGTTTTGCGGATCGTTGTACCGAAATCGGCGTGCTTCGCTAATTGGCTTCAAGTATGGCACGAGAGATTAGTTCATCAGAATAAGCGACATGTTCGAGAAGTTTTAAAACAAAACGGAATAGTGGTGTCTGAAACTGACAATGACGACTTATGTGACGGATGTACATATGGAAAGATGCATCGGCAAACCTTCGGAAGAAGAAAGGAATCAGCAAAAGAGGTGAGAGATCTCATTCATTCCGACGTTTGTGGTTCGATGAGTGTGAAATCACTGGGTATGAAACGTTATTTTGTGATTTTCAAGGACGATTTGAGTGGTTATCGGGTCGTTTATTTTCTAAATCAAAAATCAGAAGTTAAAGAAAAACTAGAACATTTTTGTGCGGAAATTCGAACACGGTTCGGTAGAAACATTAAAGAATCAAGAAGTGATGGCGGGACTGAGTATACAAATAAATAAGTTCGCGCATTCTTAAAACGTAATGGAATTAAGCATACGGTTTCAACACCATACACCCCACAACAAATTGGTTCAGCAGAAAGGGAGAATCTATTATGGAATCCGCACCTTCTCTTCGTTGTTCGAAACCAAATTTACCAAGGTTTCTATGGGCCGAGGCGGTCAATAGAGCCGTGTATGTGATAAACAGAACGGGAGCGACGAAATTTGGAAATAAAACTCCATTCGAGTTTTGGTATGGTAAGAAACCAAAATTTGAAAATTTCAAGGTTTTTGGAACGGAATGCTTTGTTCACATCCCACAACAAAACCGTCAAAAGCTAGATAAGAAGGCTTTTCATGGTTATTTTGTTGGTTACACAGAAGGGGTTGCTGGGTATCGTGTCTGGATTCCAGAATTACACAATATTATTTTAAGTCACGATGTAATCTTTAAAAAAAAATTTTGGAAAATGTGGTGCTTTTGGACAGCAAACTGTACACTGAAAAAGTTGATCAGTCAAGTGAAGATGTAGACGGAGCGTCTGAATTTCAAGAAATCCTAAAGAAAAGTGAAGATGAACTTCCAAGACTACGAGATAGATAGAAGTTAAAACAGCCGGATTTTTATGGAGTGCCTGTAGCAATGTTTGCCTCAAAAGAGCCTACGAATTATAAAGCTATGAAATCAGCTGAGGCCGAAATAGGCGAGTGTAAGCCAGTATCAACACCAATTCAAAGTGGTTGGGATGAAGATACTACTGAGCAAAAAGAAATAAAAGAATTTCCTTTCAGAGAGGCAGTTGGCAGTCTGATGTATCTGCAAATGATATCTAGACCGGATATTGCGTTTGCAATTGGTGTGGCATCGAAGGCATTGGATAAGCCCACTGGTGCTCATATTCAGTTGGTTAAACGAATTTTTCGTTACATCAAGGGAACATTGGAACTTGGATTATTATACACCAAAGAAGAAAAGTTCGAGTCCTATAGTGATTCTGACTATGCTGGCGACAAGACTACTAGAAAATCGACTACTGGGGTTCTTTGCAAATTGGGAAATGCGGCTGTAGTGTGGAAAAGTAGAAAACAACAGTGTGTGACACTTTCTATAACAGAAGCGGAATTCGTGAGTGCGGCCGAAGCAGTTAAAGAAATTGTGTGGTTAGATCGGATATTAAATGAAATCGGTGTTAAAATAAATAAAAGTGCGCTTTATGTAGACAACGTGAGTGCAATAAAACTTGTCAAAAGTTCAGAATTTCATCAGAGATCTAAACACATTGATGTGCGTTTTTATTTCATAAGGGATCTTTATAAGAAAGGTATTGTTGACATAATTTATGTTACAAGCGAGAATCAACTTACTAAAGCGTTAGTGAAACCTAGATTTGAAATGTTACGTGATAAATTAGGTTTAGTGTATAAGAATAATTTTTGTCACAATAATCTTTGTGTTTGATTGTTTGTTTATTGTCTTGTCTTTTGCATTTGTACTAATTAAGTTTTAGGGGGAGTGATAAGGTATTTGTTAGAAAACTTAGTTTGTACAATCGTTCTTTATATTTGTTATTGTTATAGTTCGTAGTTTCGTTTAGGGTTGTACGATTTATGGATGTACCAGATATCGTAAATAATGTTGTTTAGTCTAGGTATCGGGTACGCTGGCGGCGATAGATGAGTATCGTGGTTGGTAGTTTTAGGTAGATTATTTCTTTATTCAGTTCTATATCGACGTTCCATATGAGAATACATTTTAATTTCAATAAATATTATTTTCTCGGCTAATTCATTTTAACTGTTCAATTCATAATGCTCAACAGTTAATCAGAGACGTAGAAGATTCCTTAGAAAAATTCAGTGGTGACGACTATGTGAGCATAAGACGATGGATTGAGGACTTAGAAGAAATGGCAGAGTTGTGTGAATGATCCGACGTGCAGAAAGTTGCATATGGTAAAAGACTGTTAAAAGGATCGGCGAAATTGTTCGTCAATTACGAAAAGTGCACAAAAACATGGTCGAAAATGAAGAAAGCGCTAACAAATGAGTTCGACGACGTAGTGGACAGCTACCAGATACCCCAAGAGTTGCCACAACGTAAAAAGAAGTCGAATGAAACATACCAGCAATACGTCTATAAAATGCTTGAAATAGCAGCCCAAGCGAATGTGGAAACGCAATCAGTAATTCAATATGTCATCCAAGGAATTCCTGATGATCCTGTGAATAAAATATTGCTATATAGAAAATTTATTAGGGGACATTCCACAATAGCCACACCGTTGACTGACCTACTCAAGAAGGACGCAAAATTCTATTTTGGTTCTCGAGAAATTGAAGCTTTTGAATCATTAAAAGTTGCATTAATTAATAAACCGGTACTTAAATTATATCGTGTGGGTGCAGAGACCGAATTGCATACCGACGCGTCTCAAGTAGGATACGGGGCGATTCTGTTGCAATTAGACGAAGATGACCGAAAATTCCACCCAGTATATTTTGCCAGCGGAAAAATGACAGAGACGAAGAAAAGATATACTAGTTATGAGCTAGAAATGTTAGCTATAGTTAAGATTTTGAAAAAATTTAGAGTCTATTTATTGGGCATTTCTTTTAAAATTGTGACGGACTGTAGAGCGTTCGTAATGACTGTAAAAAAAAAAATTGGTATGTGCGAGCGGCCAGATGGGTTGCTTTGTTGGAAGAATACACTTATGAAATTTGTCATAGGCCAGGAAAAATATGCAACATGTTGACGCCCTAAGCCGATATCCTGTACCTAGTACAATGTTAATATGTGAGAGTGAAGCCGACTTGATTACGCGTCTGAGAAGTGCGCAAAAGAAGGATAAAGAATTAGCTAAGATTAAATGCGCCACAACTGGTAATCAGCCGACGGATACTTAGTAAGAAATTCAATTTTGTATAAAATTGTAGGTAATGATATGCTAATTGTTGTACCTAGATGTATGCAAGTACAGGTAGCGCGCCAAGCTCATGAACGAGGACATTTCCGTGTCAACAAAACAGAAGCGATTTTAAAGAAGGACTTTTGGTTTAAGGGGCTGCGGCAAAAGGTCGAGCAGGTAGTGGCTAACTGTATAAACTGCATCTTGGCCAAGAGAAAGCACAGCAAACAAGAAGGGTTCCTTCACGCTTTAGATAAAGGAGATATACCACTACAAACCTATCACATAGACCACATTGGACCAATGACTACAACGAAGAAAAAAATATCAGCATATCCTAGTCGTGATCGATGCGTTTACAAAGTTCGTGTGGCTGTATTCTACGAAGTCAACCGACGCAGCAGAAGTAATTGATCGGTTGCGCAAGTAATCCGCAATTTTCGGTAACCCTCAGAAAATTATATCAGATCGCGGGGCAGCTTTTACGTCCAATGCTTTCGGATCTTACTGCGAAGAAGAAAATATCGGGCACATTACAATTGCGACAGGTGTATCAAGAAGAAACGGGCAAGTAGAAAGAATGAATCGTACCCTTATTCCCCTGCTAACCAAGCTTACCGCCCCTGTTCCGGAAAATTGGTACAAATACGTCGAAAAGGTCCAGCAATATTTAAATACTACACCTTCTCGAAGTACAGGTAAAACACCGCTCCATCTGCTTCTTGGTGTCAACGCTCGACTTAACGACGATAGCGAAGTAAAGCAGGCATTAGAACAAGAGTGGGCTAATAGATTCGAAGAAGAAAGAGATGAGTTGAGGATCAAATCGAAGGAAAATATTGCCAAGATACAGAGGGATAATAAAAAAGGATATGACAAGCGGCGAAAAGCAGCACGACAGTACAAAGAAGGAGATTGGGTCGCAATTAAGAGGACGCAGTTTGAACCGGGTCTCAAATTGAAGGCTAAATTTTTGGAACCGTACCAAATTACAAAAGTTTTAAGGAACGACCGGTACGTGGTTCAAAAGATATGAGACCATGAAGGACCAAACCAAACGTCGACCTCTGTGGACCATATAAAACCATGGGCCGTAGGGATAGAAATAGAAGAAGATGAAAACGACGAAGACAACATCTGAGGCCAGATGTTTTACACAGGATGGCCGAATATAGCATCGTAATGTACGTCTAGAGAGTATAAGCATGGTGAAAGGGCGACTGTTGAGTATTTGTGTGTGTGTGTGTGTGTCGTAGTTTAAGAAATTCCAGTAAGTTAAGTCAAGCCAGATGTTTTCTGTTTAAGTTTTGAGCTAGTTTGTAAGTAGTTTCTAAGAAAGACACCAGGTCGCACCCCAAGACCCAGGTAGTCGGGATAGAAGGGCAGAAGCCATTAACCGATGCGAGTGTCAAGACGTTTGTGTACATAATTGTTATCAATCATTAAATATTTTACAGTTGCCGTGTACTTTTATTTTGATAAAACGAAGCCCTTGCACTAAATTCATTACTCTCTCTCGTTCAATACCAACAGTTAGTAACTTAAATAAAAAGAGATACTACAGACATGTCCTAAAAATGTTTCTTTTCGTAAGAATTCGCTTTTATCGAGTTGATTTTTAAAGTTATGGGTTCTTATTTGATTTAGTACATTTATTAACCTACAGTTGTCTTCTTTTAAGTTTTTAGCGAATATAATTATATCATCTATATATACTAGGTTGAATAAACAATACGGCGTTAAATGTTTTAAATTTATTAAAGATTTCTCTTACAATATTGTTTCGGTCTCTCGACCAAAGACTATCTATTCGAAACTAAATTAAAAATCAAAAATGTGTATTCTTATAAGTAACGTTGGGGAAGGGTAAACTAGTGGGGGAGTTTTACTTATTGTAAATCAAAGAAGTTTAGAGATTTATTGTTTTCTATTTCTGCGGTAAACTGTATATTTTTGTTAAGTGTGTTTAATAATTTCATGAAATTCCCTAATTGTGTTTTTGTACCTGTCCAGATGCAGAAGATATCGTCAACGTAGCGAATCCATTTAAATATGTTGTTCGTCAGATGATTTTGTTTATTGAAAAGGTTTTCTTCAAGATGGTTGAAGTTTTGATAGTAAGGGTGAGAGAGGCGACCCCATGGAGAGGCCGTCGTTTTGTAGGTAGAATTTATTATTAAAGGAAAAATAACTCTGTTCAAGGCATTATTTTCTCATCTATTGTTTCTAATGATTGTTTTATAATATTCCTAAGATCTATTAGCGGTACTGAGGTAAAAAGGTTTGTTACGTCAAAAGATTGCTATTTCTAGGTAAAATTATATTTTTAACTTGGTCAATGAAACCATAAGAGTTTTTAACTGAATATTTGGGTGAAAAAATTAGACTGGTTGGTAAGTCTTGGCTGAGTTTTTTGCATAATTTGTAAGTTGGAGCGTTTATATAGGATACGACGGGTCTCATGGGTATGCTCTCTTTATGTTAGTTTTTGGCAAACCATATAAATCGGGTGCTTGAGGATTCATATTTAGTAGCTTGTATTTGAGGTTGGCGGAGATAATATTGCTGCATGTGTCTAAAACATTTTTTTAGTTTTTTCTGAAAATTATTAGTTGGATCAGATGCTAGAAGTTTAAAATTATTGTTATCAATAAGGGTTTCTGTTTTCTGAATATATTCGGGTTTGGTCATAATAACTATTGTGTGTTCTTTACTATTAAAGATTAGTTAAATTAATCAATCTCGGGTAAAATTTAATATCATTAACTAAGGTTACATCATCATGTGGAGTAGTACTTACGTAGTGTTTTTGTTCTATCAGTTTTTTTAGTTTGTTGTATTGGGTCTGCTGTAGTTTTCTTGCAATTTGAGAGATTTCTTCTTTTATTGTACTGTCATATCTGTCGAACCAGATGGGATGGGTTTTATTGACTAGTTCTTTGCGGATCAGGTATAAATGTAGTGTGAGATTGTCTCTTCTGGAATGCCATTTTTTAATTTCAAGGTTCTGCCAAAATTTGTATGCTTCTAAGATTGATTTCTTCCCTTGCTGGCTATGATGGCTACACTTAATTTTCATGAATTTAGGGTGCACTTTTTCTTTTAAACATTGTTTGTTAAACCATATATGATTTGAGTTTTCTTATAGAATACCGCTAGTTGAGCTTCATTTGCACTTTTTATGGTAATAATGGTATCAGCGGTGAGGTATTTATTAAAGATTTCTCTTACAATATTGTTTCGGTCTCTCGACCATTCTCAAAGAGTATCTATTCGAAACTAAATTAAAAATCAAAAATGTGTATTCTTATAAGTAACGTTGGGGAAGGGTAAACTAGTGGGGGTGTTTTACTTATTTTAAAAAAGGAAAAAAGAAAACTTTTATATTATCGCTTTAAATATAGGACTACGGTATTCTTCAATCTGTTCATTAGTGATGCTTTTGTTTTTGTTTTTGGCTTTTTCAATTTCGAGTTTTTCTATATACTAGACATCGATTCGGGGTTAAACCTTGTAGAGCTAAGTTCATAGCGCGTTGGAATTGAGAGGGCGCGTTTTTTAATCCAAACGGTATTGTTCTAACTCGTAATGCTTTCCATTAGCGGAAAACGCCGTTTTCGCTATAGATTCCTTTGACATTTTTATTTGATGGAATCCCGACGTGAGATCTAAGGCAGTGAAGTAGTAAGATTTGCCTAAATTATCTAAAATCTCATCTATATTTAGGAGTGGATATTTATCGTCGACCGTTTTTTATTAAGTTCTCGATAGTCGATAACCATTCGCCATTTAACCTTACCTGAAGCATCGCGTTTTTTGGGTAGATCCATAATGGCGAATTGCATGGCGAAAACGAGGGTTGAATGATTTTAATTTCAAGTAATTCTTTAATTTGTCTATCTACCTCTTGTTTGTGCACCTGTGAGTAACGATAAGTCTTAGCCTGTACAGGTATTTCATCGGTTGTAATTATTTTATGTTCAAGTATTGATGTAGTAGTTAACTTGTTAGTAAAAGTTGCAATGAATCGATTTCTAAAAGTAAATCGTTTTCAGAAGTATTTAAAGCTGTAGTTTTAAAATTTAAGTCATTATCGGTTTTAATTAAAGATGTTGGAATTTTGAAGTTTTCACCTTTCATTTCAGGTAATAGATATTCTGTGTTACCTTGGTAATTTCTGGCATTAATTGTTACTATACTTTCACGATGGGCTGGAATGTTAATAGAACATAAAATTTTGTTTTTAGCGTAGTACAAAGGGAAAATTTTATATTTGGTTTCAAGCTGTTATCAATATAATTTAGATTTACCTTTTGTTTGGAAAAGAAATCCGAACCAATTAGACCATCGATTTTTAAATTTGATTCGGGTACGAAGTGAAATTTAATAGGTAATTTTGGATGCTCTAAAAACGTGTTTAACATTCCTAAAGTCTGAAAAGGTGTAGAATTTAAACCATTTAATGTATGAATTTCTCGTGTATCAGGTTCTGGAAAGTATTTTGAATAACGCAAAACTGAGACACATGCACAATTGAACAATTTACATTTTTTTCCAGATATATTTACTTTAACAAAAGGGAGTGTCCTATAATCTTCTAGGGTGTTCATTGAAAAGGGTGAAAATTGATTATTATTCTGAAGGGTAGAAAGACTTGATTTTATTCGGAATCGATGCCTTCGTTCTGCGATTCCCGACATAAGTTTAAATTGTTAATGTTAACTTCATCTTCTGATTCGGATTCAGAGGAAGCTGAGTCTTCCTTTAAATCTGTTATGTTTATTTTATTTGGTTTGGGTTCCGATGAGAATTTATTCTTATATTCATAACAGTTTTCTTTTAAATGACCTATCTTATTGCAAAACGAACAACTAATTTGTTTATTATGACGGTTATAAGTATTTGCTGTTGGAGGCGATTCCTGTTTAATTTTGTAATGTTTATGAGAATTATTTATTAATTTATTTTTGTGCCTATTATATTTATTAATTTCATGTCTTTTTTGTTCCGTATTACGAAACTTTATTATTTGTTCGAATTGTAAACAATGGTCGAAAGCTGATACTAGATTAGGGTACTGGTTATGTAATGCTATACTGGATGTTTAAGTTCAATTGGTATTAATTTTAATAATTTTACGGCGTGATTAGTAATTAGCGAACACTGACTACCGAAATCAATAAAAGATTTAGCTTTTTGCAGATTGACTGTTATATTTTTGTAGAATTTTTCTGTGGTATCTATTATGGAATTTGTACTAACAAAATTTACGCTGGGTGGCCGTCCATAAGGAACCATCTGTCTTTCTAAGTTCATTTTATTTGGACAGAAACGCTTTTGATGGCCTCTTTTTCTACAATGATAACAACGGAGGCTCCGCAAATCTCGGTTCTCTGTTGAAGTACTTAGACGCGGGTTAACATCAAAAATTCTAGTCAGGGGCGTATCTCGCATTTTTATCGGTAATGTGCGTAAGTGTCGCGCTAAAACAGATGATTCCCTAATGTTAGACGTTTGAACTGACAATTTTACTTGCTCATCGTCAATGCCTCCCATAATTAAGTTTACTTTATCTGAATCTTCAAGAGGAATTCGCATTTGGTTGATTAATCCTAATTTTTCAAATGCTAAATTACAAGTTGTTCGATCTGACCAATTATACATCATCGCATACTCATCCACAGAGTGTAACCATTGATCCACATTATTATTTAGTGGATCAAAGGAGGACACTATTTCTTGAGAAACACTTAAATTAATTTCATTATTCGTCTTTGTTTGTCCTAATTTATCTATGAGTTTATTCATGCCTTCCATTAATAAATGATTCATACGTAAAATATCAGACGAAGACTCACCACTCATATGCCGCCTCAGGGTAACGCTGTCTCTAGTTGATTCCGGTAAATTACCCCTAAATCTCCTAGCAACGGGATCAGTTTCTTCCCAATCAGAGCCACTGTCCATTTTTACAAAAAAAAAAATTTAACAATTTGTGATGCACTAGAATTTGTACTGGGGAATATCCCACTCCTGATGTTAGAAAACTATTTTTTAATAATAAAAATAAATAATCCCCTCCTTTCTTGCTTTTCCTCGCCTCTTCCTTCAAATGCCCCTCACAACTCCTACCTAGAATGACGGCTAATCTGTTTTATATTTGTAAACCTCGTCGCCAAATCGTATTGTTTTTATTTTACTATCAATATTTCCCGCACAACTCGGCTAGTTGACGTCACCTTCCATTCCCGACAGCTAACAAATATAATATAATATAATATATAAGCGGGGATTTTTATTATTATTTCTTTTAATTTAATTTATTAATTAATTAATTTGATTTGATGTCAGATTGGTTAATGTTTAAAAGAACATTTAAATCAATAAGAATAATCAAGATAATTTTACTCACCAATAATTAGGAAATAGTAAACATAATTAATTATCTACTTAGACGGGAGATGAAGGCGTGCGTGAACAAGTATAAACATATTTGGCTGGCTGGCGACTGTGTGAAAGTGAGATGACAACAAACAGGCGTTCTCGCTCATAGGAAGTTATCACATGAAATAATAAAAACACTTACCGATCTGTTGACAAGATCATAAAGTAATTAGGTACTCACCGGGGTTCCTTCGGAACCCTTGCCCCTCTAGATCATTTGCGAATTAATCTTCACCGTTCTAGCAGAATCCGTCAATCAGCAAATCGTATTGAATACCTGTAATCATGAGTTAGCGCTCCCGCGCCTCCAGACGTGATATCCACATTCTCGGGATAACACCTATACTGGAGACCAACAGGGTAGATCAAACCTAACCCCGTGCCGCTATATCACCATGCCCACCCCACGCAAGGCAAGTCACCGTACTATAGGCATCACCGGAGATATCTGTGTTTCTCCTGTACAATACTGGGGTGACAGTCGTGGCACTTTAGCCACAATTCAACAACGAGCCCTTATAAACACCATGGCCAATGATAACGTGTTAACACAATCAGATCTTTCTCGAGTACTGTGCACAATATAAATAATACATATATACCAAACATATATATAACCAGTGATCACATTAGTAAACCAATAATTTACTACACAAATTATCTACGCATAATAAATGCACCTGCTACGCAACGCATCGCATCGCTACGCTCGCAAAAGCATACGCATCGCATCGCTAGCAAAACTCGCCACTGCAATCGTGTTTTTTTTTAAATATTTTATCTACTTTATTGTAATTTCCTAATACACGAGCATGCCAAAAATCACCCTGAATAAAGACCAATAAAACCAAAATAAGAAGCCGACTAAGCAGATTGCCTTACGATGGATGGACTCTAAAATATATACCTTCAGTACAGCCGACATAATGCAATGTTATCCGTATCACATGTATACATAATAAATATACCTTCAAGATAGACTAAATGAAAACACAATCGCTCTTTGTACACGCAACTGAAACGTTGAACAGAGCCGAACCGTAGCTTTTAAAAGTGATGGCTTAAAAAAAATAACTTAAAATTCAAACGAGCCGAATTCATTGTTACATGGTAAATGTAAATGGTTGATTTTTTTTTTATTACTTCCGGCAATTTATTACGGGGCATACGCTTCAAAATTTTACAATTATCCTAAAGGAAACGAACATGAAGGAGTTGTTATGAATGATACTGATTGCGAACCTGGAAAATCTCGATAGGCGTGAGCATGAGCCACCACCTCCGGATTGACCAATTTCAGGCACATAAATTAATATTTGGATGTTTGTTTTTTTTCAAATTCACTTGAGTAATTTCGTTGTTGCTTTGTTTTTCCATTTTGTTTGTTGTGGCGTATTTATACTGTTTCATGTGGTGAGTTTGAGTGGGGTGAAAATTGTGTCTGACGTATTATTTATTTGTATGTTGATAATATTGTTGTTTATTTTTTGTTTGAAAATTTCAATGTTTTCTAAGATGTTGAGTTTTTTGGTTTTTGGTGCATAGTGTAATATTTGTAGTGTTTCTTCTATGGGTCCTGGGTTGTGTTGGTTTTGGTGTAAATGTGTTGCGTAATTAGAGTCGTTTTTCCATTCTTTGTATGATTTTAAGTGTTCTTTGTATCGCTGTATTTTGTTGATCTTGTCAGCGACGATCGTTTCGCCTCTGATCAACAAGATACATTGCTACCTATATCGGCGTGAATAGTATATAATTGCAAAAATTGTTTAGAGCAGCTATTAAAAGTGCCGTCCATAAAAAGCCGAAATAAATAAAATGTAGTTGTTCGCAAATGGACCTACATTTATTAAGAGCACATGGATCTTAATACGAGTGTTCGCAAATAACACCAAAATGTGGTTGTTCGCATCTGAAACGTTCGCAAGTAAGACGACACTCACAAAATAGCTTGATCTTTTAAATAGAGTTAATAACGGCTTTGGTATAGTTAGACTCTTATTTCTTGTTTTCGATGAAGAACTAATATATGGCTCAGTAAAATCATTGTAAAAATGAAGTAGTGATTGAAGTATAAAATTTCGTTTGAGGTCTAAGATGGGGTGATCCTCAAATTTTAATTTTTTAACTAGCCTTTTTCCAATTGATACTATTAGTATGGGTTCCACCCCAGGCAATTAATCCATATGTGACTATACTATTTACAAAAGCAAAAAACAGTCTTTTAAATATTTCCTTATTAAGATGTTTCAGTTTAAAGAAAATATAACGATAGAACCTTAATCTTTTTACGAGCGATTGAGTATGGAAACACCATTTCAAGTTACTATCAAATATAACACCTAGATATTTAGAATTATTGTTGAGTTGGATGGAGCAATTTTTGATAAATCAAATGTGTTTTATCTATTTTATTTAGAGGATAAAATGAAATACATTCGACTTGTTCAAAAGCTGGTTGCTAACTATTATAAAAGAAAACTTATTAGTTTACTGTAATACAATGAATCACCAATGAATGAACATCTATTACTGAACTCAAACACCGAGTACTACATATATACATCCTAACAGCAGTTTCCATAGATAATAACTCTCCATAGATAATCCTAAGGACATCCCTACAGTATATAAATTTACTCTTATTCTAACACGCCTCCTTAAATTTATATTACATTCAACATTTTTCTAAATTTTTCAAATTTACCCCGTCCTAATGACTTTGTCAGAATATCCGCGACCTTTTCATCCGAATTAACCTTTACTACATAAATTAAACCTTTAACATAATTTTCATTTACAAAATAACAATGTGTTTCTATGTATTTAGATTGTTTCGTAAAGTCACCAAACCTTGCAATACTTATAGCACGATTATTGTCTTCATAAATTTTTATTGGTTCCTTCAACTCAATTTTAAAATTACTTAAAATGTTTTAAATCACTTTTAGTTTACTTACACATTCAGATAACGCAACATATTCTGCTTCAGTTGACGATTTAGTAACACTGTTCTATTTTCGTGATTACCAAAATATCGAATTACCGTATAATCTTATAATATAACCACTTGTCGACTTTCTGTCAACCACGTCACTGGCCCAGTCAGCATCAACAAAGCAATTGATAAGATAAAATAAAATAAAATAAAACACACATTGTTAAATCTCAATATAATTTTAAAAATACTTTACAATTGTTTCGTCACTTTGTGACTTCTTCAGAAGTATACGAATTACTTAAGTGCTATTACAGATTTTGTCCTTAAATACTATTTGTAGAAGCGGGGGTGGGGACATTAAAAATATTTAGTAAGGGCGAAATACTTACATCTACTTGTTCTTTAATTAACAAATTGCTATTTTTAAATTTGTTTATTGTTACGTTTTCGAGAAGTGACAGTTTAAATGGTTTATTTTCTAAATGTACAACTTCAAATTCTTCATTAAATTCATGATTATTATAATGTAAATGATTTGCATAATTCGAGCCAGCCTTATTGTTAATATATGAATGTCTATGTTCATTTATTCTAATTTTAAAATTTCGAAAAGTTTTTCCAATGTAAAACATATCACAGGATTTACAATTAAGTTTATAAACACCTGATTTGTTGATTTTTTCAGTTACATCTTTGTTGTTTTTAATATGCTTATTTAAACTATTATTAGTCTTAAATGCTATTTTACAATCATGTTTGTTTAGTAAAGATGAAACCTGTTTAGTTGGATATCCTAAATATGTTAATGTTTTGTAAGTGTGATTTTCATTGATGTTAGGGTATATTAAATTAATCATTTTTTTGTGAAGCATCTTTTTTAATAAGCTATCAATAAATTGCGTGTTATAATTATTGTTGACTGCTATTTGTTTAATTATAGAGAGTTCAGTTTCGTAATTTGATTTTGTCATAGGCGTGTTTATTAGTCTGTGCAGAGAACAATGGAAGAAGGCTAATTTATGTTGAATTGGGTGGCAAGATCTATTATTTATTATGATGTCAGTATGAGTGGGTTTATGATAGATAGAAAAATTATGCTTATTTCTTATTTTTGTGATTGTAAGCTCCAAAAAGTTAATTTGATTATTTGTTTCTGTTTCGTATGTGAATTTTATATTCGGGTGAATGGAATTTAGAAAATTAAGCATATTATTAAGTTGTCTATTTGAACCTGTAAAGCTCACTAATATGTCGTCAACATATCGATAATAATACAAACAATTTTTAAAATGTGTAGAATTTCTAATTTGTGTTTCGATATTTGCCATGAATACTTCTGCTAATAAAGGACTTATGGGATTTCCCATCGTTAAACCTTCATTACCTGTGTAAAATTCATTGTTAAATTGGAAAAAGTTCTGGTCTAGGCAAATATTTAATACGGAGATAATTTCATTGGCAATAACTGGATTAGTGGGATTAGATTCTAATGTGTTTATTATTATCTTGGTAACATCTCTTGTTGGTATTGATGGGAATAAGTTTGTTACATCGAATGAAACAAATTTACTATTATCTGGCAAATATAAATCTTTAATGTTTTTAATTAGTTCTTGAGAGTTTTTTATAGAATGTCTATTAGAAAAATTCAAATATGTATTTAAAATTACAATTAACTGTTTTGACAATAAGTATGAAGGAGCTGTTATAAATGAAACTACCGGTCTAATTGGAGCATTTACTTTATGGAGTATGATAAATGAATATAATTTAGGTGGTTGTGGATTAGGTATAATTAATTTTTTGTTGTTTGATTGAAAGAGAAAATTACAATTTTTTATAACGTTTTTTACTTGTTTTTGAAATTTTTCTGCGGGATTTTTGGTCTTTATAAACTTAGCTTCTGATAAAAAATTGACCGTTTTTTGTAAGTATATTTCTTTATCTAATGCTACAACAGTTTTTCCTTTGTCAGCGCTAGTTATAATTATGTTATTCTGCTTAATTTTTTGTTTTAGAGATTTTAATGTGTGGGGATTATAATTGATATCTCGTTTACTATTGTTTTTTAAACTATTTCTAATGTATTTTGCTGCAAGATGTTTGCCAATGTTATTATAATTTGGTAATGCCATTTCTGTCTCTACTGCTAATGTTTCTAAATTTCTATTATTTATTACTGGCTGAAGGTTATAATTAAGACCCATTTTCAAAAGGTTTATTTCATTTTCATTAAACTCTATTTTTGACATATTGTGAAATCTCTCGAAAAATTCATGATCTGAAAAATTCTGTTGCGGAGTTACATTGTTAATTGATTCTTTATTAATAAGATCTTTAAGTTTTTTAGTTTGTATAAGGTACTTCTTATGAATTAAATTAACTTTTGATCTAGTAGAATTGTCTAGACAATCGAATAGCAATGGATGTAATTTGAAGGTAAGCTCACTATGTACCGTTTTTAGTAGAATATTGTGGGTGTCCCTCAGGCTGTATTGGCGATTTCTTTCTTCTTTCAACCATTTGATCATCCCGTACTTCTTTCCTAACTTAGCTGGCTGGCTATTGTTGTTGGTTTTAATTACTAAAATTCGTTTTAATTCGTCAATTGGAACTGAAGTGAATAAACTCACTATATTAAAAAATATTAAAATGGCATTTATAGGTATGTTGATTTTTCAATTGCTTTTACAAATTCTATTGAATTTATGATGCTGTAGGTGGAATTTAAGTCTAAATGGGTTTTAAGGAGATTGTTGGCTAATATACAAAGTTTGTATGCAGGTGCGTTAATGTAAGATACAACCGGACGTAACGGATTATCAACTTTATGAATTTTCGGCAAGCCGTAGATGATAGGGGATTGAGGGTTCATAATTTTAAATTTGTAGTACTCTTGAAAATGACCGTTTAGGTTCGAAACAATTGTCGAGTATAATAAAGTTTAACTGCAGAAACATTTGTTTGTTTTTCTTTTTCTTATTATTGTTCTTTTTTCTATATACCTATTTCAAATCTAAAACTTTCCTATTCTCTGGTATCGCAACTAAACCCCAAGTATTATTCTTAATCAAACACGACATTTTTTTATTCATCGCATTTTTCCAATTTTAAACATTACAAGAATTCATTGCTTCATCAAAAGTTACAGGACTTTATGCATTGAGATAATTTACATTAACAATACCGTTATAAACAAAATTTTCATCTTCATATTTAGCAGGTTTTTTTATCTTTCTCTTTGAACGTCCCAACCCAATATTACAGTCATCAATTTTGTTCTGTTCATTTTTATCTGAGTCATTATTTTCATTATCGTTTACATTAAAACCAACCATCCTAACATCCTCCTCTATTATGTCATCATGTTTAGCTACTATTATTTTTTCATTCAATAAAACTCTATACCCTACCTTTTCATAGCCTAACAATATTTCCATCTCAGCTTTATTATCCCATTTGGAATGTCTCTTTTCTTCCGGTATTCTTATAAAAACCTTACTACCGTACAACCGTAAATTCTAAATGATCTAATTCGGATTTTAGCCTTTCCCAATCCCTTCTGGTTGTGGGATCCACCTTTGATGTAATTAAGTAAATTAAAAGATAGTTATGATGGATCTTGCAACATTTTTAATGCACGTAAATGTTTAAGTGAATTGTTTAATAATGACTGAAGTGGCTCGTGTGATTCTTTGATAACAGAATGAAGTTCGAAAAGGCCTTTACGTGATTTTGGGTCTGTTTTCAAAACGCTGTTTTAAAAGACTCCATGCAATTTGATAATTATCTGCAGAGACCTCAAGTGATTGGATGACTAAGGCAGCATCACCCTTTAATGATGATTTTAAATAATGAAATTTTTGTATTTGAGATGAATCCTGATTTTCATTCATTAAAGATTTAAATGTGTCATAGAAGTTAAGCCATTGATCATATTCACCTAAGAAGCTTGGAAGTGATAATGTAGGTAATTTTATATGGTTTAAATTACCCTGACGAGTAGAATAATTGCTAACGCTACCTTCGTTGCTTGCAACGTACTTGCTTTGAGTATTAACATTTGAATCGAGCAATTTTAAATATTTTGATTTTAGACTATAAAAGTTGTTTTCGAATGTAGTGCGTTCGGATTCATTCAATCTATCAGCATCCCCCTTACCATCAAGTGTTTCAATTTGATCTTGAACTTCGTTAAATTCATCCAAGCACGACTCAAATTTTGACAATCGAACCTCAACCTCTTTAATTTGTAATTCATTTGTTTCATCAACCTGATCCAAAAATGTTTTGTATCGAGTTACTGTGGATTTAAGATTACCGCGTTTTTTAATGAGTGATCGTAATAATTGTTCTTCAGCCATTGTGTACTGAATTAAGTGTATAAAAGTGAATAATTATTAAACAATTTTGAACTGTACTAATTAAATTAGCAATAGTGAATAAAAGTACTTATACGCTGTTTACACAAACAGAAATATGTATAGAAAAAATAGAGAAAAAGGATGGTGACTCACAGTAAGCCTCCGATGTTCCGTCTGCTGTATCAGATGAATATTCTTGTAATGTTGATTATACGTCCCATGTGATGAAGCCTTGATAGATTCCAAATAATCCAATCCGAATTTGTATATGAAGATAAGATGATTCTGCGTGACCACTTATGAATTTAATGAATAACTTTCTGTTTTGTTTATGCACTGTATTATGTCCACCCGGTATCCAGTTCGAAGGACCAAAATGTTTGTTGTTAGCTGTGCTATATGTATATGTTTTTTGATTTTTGAATAAAATTACTTTTTATACTTAAATAACTCTATTCAGGTCAACACAGAATACAAAAGCAAGATATGTATAGCTTAACGGCTACCGAGTGAATAATGAGCGAAAATATATTATAAAAAAGAAATGCAAGAATGAATCATTGCGAAGTTGAATACAAAGTATTGTTACCTACAGGAAATAGATTAGATAAATCCAAGAGAAACCATAAAGATAATTATTGTTTAGTCTATACATCAGAATTCGCAACAATGGCACAACAGATTAATTTATAAACTCTTTTGTGCAGGTTACCACCCAGGTCTCGTGAAAACTATAGCGTATGTATATAATATAAACCATTAAACCACGATCGTCTGTTTTACACACGAAAGGAACTTCCGTGTCAAGAAAAATAAATTTGTCCCGCGGTCCCGCCCACGCATCGGCGAAACGAACGCCGCGAGCGACGGTGACAATAAAACCATATTCTACTGGATTCGAACAAGAACCATCTATAAACCATAGTACTAATACTTCTACGCCATTGCCTCAATGCGACAAGAACAAGAAATCGGCCAAACGAAAATACAATGTAACCGGCGTTGCTAAGGACGACGCTGTTCAAACCGTACGAGTCTCGACCCTGGACGAACTATTCGTTCGGCTGGAACGCACCTACCAGCCCCTACTTGTGTTTGGACCAACTCAGAGTTTGCCCCGAAAGAGAGTGCCTTGTGAGACACGAAACAAAACTGAGAACAACTGTTGTGACTCGGGAGTGGTGACCCTCCTCCCATGAACTCTTTTCTGGGCAATCGATATCGACTTGTATAAATATATATATATATATATATATATGCGACAAGAATATATATATATATGGCATCAATTGACGTCCGGTCGGAGAATGTTATCATTTGACGTCCTTTAATATACACGTGTATATTGAATATTCATTGCATCGTACAGTTTGAAGTTGGTTCGATCTGAAGGTACAAATGAATACCGCTTGTATATTTCTTTTAATATTGTAATAGATGGTACAATTGAATTCCGTATAAATAAATGATAGCGTTATTTGAAGTCCTACCATGTTGCCAATTTTATAAACGTGAGTGAATCAGTGTATGGAGTTGTACCTTACTTTGATACTGTAATAAGTGAAGGTATATTGAAGTGTGTTGAAGTGCTTCCTTGACCACCTTGACTTTTGAAAGAAGATGAGTTACCAATTTAGAGCACGTACGTTAAAAATTGTCAAAGCGGCCAATGATATAAGTAAGTATTTAGATGAATATGGTAAAGCTTCAATGTAATGGTTTGTTACTTCTCATAAATAAAACAACAACAAAGTTATCCGAATTTAAATTGGTGGATTTAATAGTATAAAAATAACAGACAATAATCTATAAAAAATAAATTACGTATTGATTACCATTTTATTTAATTTAACTAAATAACTGATTATTTAAGAAGCATTTACCCTTCACCGGGAAGACCGTAATTCATAACACTCAACGCGTCGTGGAGTCCCCAAATTAAATATTTCTTTGGTAAATACCTAATACCTGTGTTTGTTTATAGCACTAATGAAACACGGATATTTTGTTGTATAAATAATCAGAGAAATATAAAGAAGAAACTGTTTGAATTGATAATTAATGTAGAACCACATTACTTAAACAAAAAAGAGGTACAAAAAATAAAGGAAACATTTGTTTTTCATAAATAAATGTCTCACAGTTTTGGTTCTTATTTTGGAAAGAAATGTAAAAAATTATAACTTTCCGAATTAAAAGCATCTTTACAAGGTCTTCATCACAATAAAAATGAATACATTAACTATTACATCAAAACTTTTAAAATCGTACAAAAAAATGATATTTAGGAATACCTTAAATTTTCACTAACAAATAAATAACCAGTTTTTATTTCTTCGCAATGCTGGTTGAGGATGAAAAAAAAGAAAAAAATGAGAAAAGCGAAGTGGACTAACTTTGTATTCAATTGTTCATTTTAAAGACTCCGGCATTTTAAATTCGAAAAACTTTACTATACTTAAATACCTTAGGTAAAATAACTATCGTGTCTTTTGTTTAGAGGCACTTTTATTTACAAACACTAATTGATCGTCAAATCATTAATTGATTTTTTATATAGGCAAAAGAGATGATTTAGATGAGACAGATGATGCCGACTCATCTGACTATTACGTACCTGAAACATCTAGTAGTAGTGGTAATTCTAGTTTTATATTATATTTTGATTCAAATTGTGCAATCCTTTTTCAGATAATTCAAGTTATAATAATTTTAACAACTCTATTGATGTTTTTAATTCAAACGACGATAGCTATGAAATTCCCACCATTCCTCCTATTTATTATCACAGCAAGGATGAAACAGAATTGCTTATTGACAATTATAGTGGGCCAAGTCAAACCCAAGATGATGTTCAATTTCAATTATTGAACAGTGTTTTACCCGAAACTCCAGATAATAACACTTTACTTCAAGAAAAAGATACTGATATAAGCCAGACTGGTGACATTTCTTTTATACTAAACTATGTTAAACTAAACAAAAGCATATCACAAAACTCAAACTAAAATTTCAGATGACGCTACAGCTATAAATAGCAACCCTTTAACCAGACTACCAAAAAAACAGTACAGAAAGCATGCCTGCAAATATTGTGACATTCCGGTTCTTAATTTTTCGCGACATTTAAAGCGGCTGCATAACGATGAATTTGAGGTTCAAAAGTTATGTTATATAAGTCTGAGTGTTAACGATCCAATGAGAAAACAATTTATAGCGAGAATGCGGAAAGGAGATTTCTGTACTGGAGATGTTCTACCCGTTAAGAATACTAATCAAGATGCCTCAAATTTACTACCTTGTAAATACTGCAAAGGTTTTTCTAAGCGTGTGCTTTTAATAACGGATTTTTAATATAATTGTAAAATTTTAGGTTACTATTCCAAAATCTCTTTACGCCGACATTTAAAAAGGTGTACGTTTAATAACTCAACAACAACAAAACGCGTTTGCCACCAGTCGCAGGCTCAAACTGTAATGTCTCAATATTTTGGGCCTAACGATAACTGTAATTTTGGACTCCTTAAAAGCTGATGATGTTTCTTTGGTTGCCAAAAGAGACAAAATAATTTGTGAAGTTGCAAGAAAGTACATTAGGAGCCATCGAGATAAACATTTTCATTTGGTAGCAAAACGGTATATGAGAGGACTTTCACGAATACTTATAGATGCTCGCAAAATCGAAGGGAACAAAACAATAACAATGCTATCGCTTTTACATCCTGAATTTTTTAAAACTATCGTAGAAGCAACAAGATCAATTGCTAAGTGTGACACTGTCACGAAGACATTTGTTTCACCTTCTCTTGCCCTCCAAATGGGTACATTACTTAAAAAAGCAATAAGCGCATCATATTCACTCGAAATTCAGAGAGACGTAAACTCTCCAAACATTAAGATCTTAGATGCTATGAAAGCCCTTATTGATGATCAATGGGCTATAGAAGTTTCATCTGAAGCGGGTCAAAATCTACAAATAAACCAATTTAATAAACCAACATTGACTCCTGCTGCCGAAGACATTCAGGTAAATAATTTTAATCCAGAATTAACAATAAATGTTTGCCTTTTAATAACTCGGAAAACAAATCAATTATGCTATTTTACTAACGAATAAGGTTTCCTAAAAATTACTAATTTACAAAGTACCCAAGTGTATTGCTATAATTACTGGTTTTTGTAGAAAATGAAGAAATACCTAGATGACTTAATAACTCAAAACAAGAATAAATTGAAGGTTAATGAACATAGCACACACGCGTTTAGAACATTAACGGAAGCAACGTACTGTAACCTCTTACTTTTCAATAAAAGAAGGGTCGGGGAGATCCAAAGAATACCTTTAGAAATATATCTGAAACATCACAACACTCAGTCGTCGACAGAATTTGAAAAATTACTGACTCCTTCGGAAAAGATACTTATTAAATCCCTTAAGCATATTATTGTAAGAGGAAAGAGAGGAAGGGGAGTTCCTGTACTTTTTGATAAACTTACTAAGGAAGGAATTGATTTGCTACTTAAAGTTCGTGAAAATTTCATACAGGAGCCTAACCCATATTTATTCGGTCTTTGTGAGTCTAGTGGTTGTATCAGTGGCTACCATGTATTAAGAAATCATGCCAAAATAGCACTTGGTGACTCCACGAAAACATCTACTCTTACATCCACGCGTTTAAGAAAGTATCTCTCAACCATTTCGCAAATTCTGCGGTTACAAACAGAAGAATATGAACAATTGGTTACCTTTATGGGCCATACGCCTAAAACACATGCTGAATGGTATCGGTTACCATCCGATATTTACCAAACTGCAAAAGTTTCTAAAATATTGTTACTCGCGCAGAATAGCTCCATCGATCAATACAGGGCAAAAATTTGGATGAAATACACTTAGACGAAAACATAATTGAAAATCAAAGAGATAGTAACGAAGGTGAAAATACAGATAATGAAGAAAATTTGCAACCTTCATCCAACGAATCTATGAAAGTACAGAAATCGAAAAGTAAGAGGCGGTTAGTACCTTGGTCAGATGCAGAAAAGCGAGCTGTAGAAGCATTCTTTAAGCAACACATTAAGAAGAAAATTCCCCCAAAAAAGGCAGAATTGGAAGAGTTAATGAGCAAAAATCCTAATCTTTTTAAAAACAGAAATTGGGCAACAATTAAAGTATATGTTCAAAACATATATAGAAACATGATTAAGAAGTAATCTATTAAAGAATACTTCCAATCGTTGCTGAAAATTGATTGTTTCAATTTAAAAACATTTATTATATTTTTTCATTCACGAGATATTAGGTATCTGCTTTTATGTATTTCCAATTTTTAATGTTTACAAATTTTTGTTTGATTTTCGTATTCTTCAATTATACTTTTATACTTCTTATTTTAAAAGGAAACTATTTGTTTGTTTTATAGAAATTTACATTAAAATAAAATTGTTTAATTTATTTTTTATTAACTAGCTTACCGCTCAGTTCATTTATTGAGACGCCCCTCGCGCATACTAAAAGTTTCTATTTTTAATCTAGAAAAACCTATGTTCAAGTATTGTTGGTTTTACGAGACAACGTCATTAAAAAAAGTGGATCAAAATTAAAATAATATACCCTACGTCACTATCTACCACAATATAGACGAATGTAACGACACTCCATATGTAAAAGTCCATCAATAGAGCAGTCAAGTTAGTTTTTTTTTATGTAGTCCGCTAATTATATATTAAATAATTAAAATAAGTCTACAGCGTTGCAATATCGAAAGGACTCCAAAATCACCTATACCATAATTTAATTATTTTCGACTTGTATATACACGAAGCGATCGAAGAGACTTCTATTAAAGCTAACCGGAACTAAAATCTATACGCAAATCAAAAATCAGGCAAGTTGACGTCCTGAAATGATGTTGTCATTCTTCGGGTGTACAGGCCGTCGTCGGTTGGAATTGCTTCCTAACGTTTCGCTAGCACGAGTGGCGAGCTTCTTCAGAGGTCTATCCATTTTTGCTGTTGGTTGTAGCCTTAATCAATTTGTAAGTTGACGTCCGGCTAATTTCCTCAATAACGGACTTCTATTGACATCTAGATTACGTAATGGCATTTAGTTAAGGAGGGTCAATTGAAGTCCGTATTTTGGACGTCACTTAGCCATCGGACTTCACTTGAACCTAAATTTTTACATTACTGGACGTCAATTAATACCGTGTATATATATATATATATATATATATATATATATAGTATACTGACGCTCTAAGCACATTTCTGTACAATTTTTTTTGCCCAGGCACCGCCCTCAGTCTACAGAACATCTGGACGAAATTTTCGTTGACGCAGTAATGTCAACAAATTGTCAGGTGGTAACCATTATTGTGTATATGACTGATTCAATCGATTTCCGAAGGAGGTGTTCGTATCTCGCTTGAATATTTGCTTGAAAGTATTCTTTCTTACACTGCGTCGCGTTTCAAGCGTCATGTGATTTGGCAACGTGTTTGACAGGAATTGTACTGTTAGTTTAGGCTTTATCGTTGTGCTCAGTTATACATTTAATGTAATAGTGTGAAAACGCAACTTACGGCGTCAGGAGTGATTGAGAGTATTTTGCGTGGAAATTTCAGAATGATGCGTTTCTTCGACAAGAAATATGTAAGTTAAACATTAATTCTCTTTTATCGACACATTGTTAATTTTTGGTACAATGTTTGCTCTACAAACTCCCAAAAGCGGAAAACATCGTTTTTCTGTAATAGGGCGTTATCACCTCCTCCAAATGTTCTTAGAGAAAATATGAAAATTGAGAAAGATTTGAGTAATTCTTCGTTTCATGAATCTGAAGGTGAATGTTCAGGTAAGTTTTACCAGATCCAACCTGTTCTTTCAAACGAACAAACAAACGGACCCGACCGGATCGAACGGACGGAGGGACGGATAGAACGGACCTGTACCTGCGCGTAATAATTTTGCCACTGTATTATAGAATAACTCATAAATACGGTCACGCGTCTGGCCCTTTGAATTCATGTGATGACTTGTGGGCGTGCCTTCTTTGCAGCATGTATAGGTTATGTATTATATTTGCTTAGAAGAGTAAAAACTAAAAAAAAAAACGTACGCTAAAATATGCACTTCGTTAATATATTTTTTTTTATATAATACAATACGCCAACAAAACGGTCCATTGCTTATTAGTATTTTATTTTTATTTTTTACTCTTCTAGGAAAGAAACAATTTAGTAAATTATACATGCCTTTTTGGTAGATTAAACAAAGTTATAGTAGGACTAGGTTCGTTCTTAATTTTTACTCTTCTAAGCAAACATCAAACTTACACATGCTGCAAAGGAGGCACGCTCACAAGTCATCACATGAATTCAAGGGGCCAATCGCATGACCGTTTTTGCGACTAATTCTGTAACACAGTAGCAAAATTATTACACGGACGGGACAGGAAAGCACAGCACTGTACGGAACGTCACGGGATGGGAAAGATGAACCAGACGAGATGGGACGAAACGGGACGGATTGGGGCATTGGAGAATGGGACGGAAACAGCGGACGGGCGTAAGGATGGCCGACTTACACACATATACACTTACCTCATAATTTGCGATTCTAGTTTACACTGATAAAACGTATACAGAATTCTATTCACTTCAGCCTTATGAAAATATCTATCCGTTTGTTGCAGCGTGAGTTTGAGTTCGAAAACTCACTTGTGTCTAGTACTGATAAGTCCATAGCAGACCCTGATTACTTGCCGAGCTCGGAATCAGATGCTACCCAATTTTCTCTTAGTTTAGAAGATGATCTCGACCATGTCTCAAAAGAATTAAACAGAAAAAATAGCTCTTCGCCGGTAGAACCAGAGATTCTTCCAAATTTAGATATTAACCAAGTTCAAAATTAAGATATGTTGGGAGAAATTAAAGCAAATGGTGAGAAGAGAAGAGGAAAGAAGAAGAAAGACTTTTGCCTCTTTTGCGAGTGCTACGTGTTAAATTTCGCTAGGCACATCATGGGAGCTCATTCCATGGAATTAGAAGTACAAAGGATTGTCTCATATCCACCCAAACACAAAGAAAGGAAAAAACTTTTGGATGAAATTCGAAGAAAAGGAAATTTTTTGAATTGCAGTGAGCAGTCAGGAGACCAAATGATAACAATAAGCTGCTACCTTGTACTCAATGTAAAGGTTTCTTTTCTTCGAAACAATTATGGCGTCATAGAAAAAAATGTATAGGAAAAAAGGATAAAAATCACCAATCAGAAGGGCAAAATTTTTTATTAAGAGACACAGGGGTTGACAAGCAGTTGAGAGAAAAAGTATTCCCAATGTTTACCAGACGACATTTCTCAGGTAGCGAAGTGCGACTCACTGATTTGCGCATTCGGTACTCGTTACCTAAAATCTCATAGATAACAACATTTTGTTTCCATCACATCTCACAAAATAAGGGAGCTTGCCAGATTGCTTGTAGAACTTAAAAGGCTAAAGCCTCAAATTAAAAATTTGTTCGATGCTCTCAGACCTGAAAATTTTGGACTTTTGGTATCGGCTACAAAAATCGTTGGCAATTACGACGAAGAAAAAGATATCTATAATTCGGCCTCTACAGCTTTGAATTTCGGGTATTTAATCAAAAAATGTGCCCAACTTGCTATCGTGTTTGTTTTGAAACGAAAGGAAATTTATTCAACAATTTCCTCAGCTGAAAGAGAAGCTGACTTGAAAACTCTCATTCAACTTATTGAAAGTGAATGGCGTTTTTAAATTAGTACACAAGCTTCAAATGATCTAAATGTTAAGAAGTGGAATAAAATAACAATGGTTCCTCTGGATAGCGATTTAAAATTAATAAAAGAATATTTGTTTTTAAAATCTAAAAGAGCTGTGGAAAAATTGAGCAGAGATCCAGATAAAGAAACGTATAATTTGTTGCTAGAGCTTGTATTCTGTAGTGTTCTCCTACTAAACAGACGGAGACCAGGAGAGCTTCGGCGACTTCCTCTTCATATCTATCAAAATTCTGAAGAGCATTATCAAAATTATGAGGAATTCGATGAACTCATAAGTGCTTCTGAGAAGGTTTTGGTATCAAAATTTAAGCGAATCGTGATCCGTGGAAAACGAGGAAGGGGCGTTCCAGTTTTATTCAGTACGGACGTCCAAGAACAAACTAAGGTTCTATTAACTCACAGAAATATATTCTATACCAACAATAATATTTATTTATTTGGAAATCCCGGCACTTTTCAACCGATTTGTGGGTATAAGGTAATTAGCAAGCATGCGCGGTTGTCAGGTGAGCTATTTGCAAACAAAGACTGGATAAAAACCCCAAAGCCCTCACGGCCACAAAGTTACGGAAACATCTGGCAACTCTTACACAAGTACTCAGTATGACAGAGAATGATATAGAACAACTCTCCCGATTTATGGGGCATACATTAAATATCCATCGTGGCTCATATCGTTTACCCGATGATGTTTATCAGACAGCAAAGATCTCGAAATTATTACTTCTTATGGATAAGGGAGAAGCAGGTCAATGTAAAGGTAAAAATTTAGATGAGATAGACATAGATCTTGAAGAAGAACTCGACGCCGAAAATAGTGATGATGAATGTGTTCCGGAAATCTTACAATCACAAGAAGCTTTACCAGGATGTAGTCGACAACCTTTGTATGATGAGTCTCTACAAACACAAAAGAAGGATGAGGCAAGGTGTAAGAAAGGTAAAAGGGTATTGGTAGCATGGACTGAAGAACAAAAGAGTGTAGCGTGCAACTTTTTTGCTTAACATATTAGACAAAAACGGCCGCCAAAAAGCGCGAATGTGATGAACTTAGGGCTCAGCATAGTGAGCTATTTGCAAACAAAGACTGGCTGAAAATAAAAGTTTATATTCAAAATCAGTATGTTAAAAAGTAGCGTGTTTGAGATATTATGTTAACTAGTTTCGCCAATAGCAAACAAATAATGTATCTTAAAATCGTTTATTAAATATTTTTGTTGCAATATATCTGGCTTAAATATAATATAGAAATATGTCCCAATTTGTATGTAAAATAGTACATTATTACGTTATAACGTAACAATATGCGTTGTTAGTTTCCATGTATTGCCGTGTCTGATGGGTTTCCATAAGTAGTGGTATGGAAAAAACGTTCGCACTTTGCTTTGATTTTTAAGCGAATTGTAAGTCTCATTAACTCCATTATGATTGTTACCGTGATATTGTTCTATTGTTTTACGTTATTCATGTGAGTTTTCTAAATTTTTACATATGGTATTGGTCTTTACTAACTTTAAACGTACATTAAATAATTTCGGGAAGGTTGATAACTATTTCGTGTAATTTATTATCATAGAAATATATTCCATATACATTTTTGGGATTAATTATTTCTTTAAGCATTTTAGAAATACCTTCGTCTTCTTGTCCAGCTTAATGGTAATTTTATAATGATTTTTATGTTTAAAAGATTTGGTGTAAACAACCTTATATTCTTCACCTAATTTTAGTTCTAATTGATATGAAAATTGATTTAATGGTCTATCTGATATGGGAAGTGAAAACACGGGATTTTCCACAGCTTATCGAGTATCACCACTGGTTTCATCGTCGTTATTTCCGGGGATGTTATTTAGAAGTTCATTGGCTTCTGTGTCGGATAAATCGACATTATCGTCAACTTGTAGTAAAAGTGATAGTAAATCTAATTCCTCATTATTAGTCATAGTTTCATTTATATTAATTTCTATTCGCGATAAGGCGTCGGCAACTTTATTGTCTTTACCTCTTTTATACTCAATTTTATAGTTAAATTCTTCTAAACGGAGTCGCCATTTCATGAGACGGGATATTGAGTCTTTTAACGAAAATAGCCAAACTAGCGGTTTGTGGTCGGTTTCGATGATAAATTCTCTACCATACAAGTAGAGACGAAAATGTTTAGTTGTTTTAACAATAGTAAGCAATTCTCTTTCAATAGTAGGATAATTGCGTTCGGCCGAATTTAAGGTTCTTGAGTAATATGCAATTGGTTTGTTGTTTTGTGACAAAACACCGCCAATAGCAGTACTACAGCATCGGTTGTTACATGAAATGTTTTGTTAAAATCAGGATATAAGAGTGGGGCATTAGTTAATAAGTCTTTACATTTGTTAAAAGCCTGTACGTAATCGGGATCATCAGGAATAACTTTAGTGCCTTTCTTTAAACATCGAGTGAACGGAAATATTATTTTAGCAAAATTTTAAATAAACCTACGATAGTATCCAATTAAGCCTAAAAACTGTTTAATTTATTTAGAGATCTTCGGAATGGAATAATTGTGGACAGCTTTAATTTTGGAGTCGTTTGATTTTATACCGTCTGGGGTAATTATATGACCTAGAAATGCTACTTCTTTACAAGGAAATTCTGATTTATCCAGTTGTACTTTAAGATTAAATTCACGGAATTTAGAAAATATTTTATTGAAGTGTACCAAATGTTCATGCAGTGATTTTGAAAAAATTACGATGTTGTCCATATAGACGAAGCAGAATTTGTATAAATATTCTCTTAGAATATTATCCATTACTCTTTGGAAGGTCGAAGAAGCGTTTTTAAGCCCAAATGGCATACGGGTACATTCCGAGTGTTGGTTGTTGACCGCAAAGGCCGTTTTCTCGATACTTTCGGGGCTCATTTCGATTTGGTGCGAACCTTGAGCTAAGTCAAGCGAATTGAAATAAGCGCATTTCCCTAAGTTATCTAATATTTGGTCTATGCGTGGTAAAGGGTGCCTATCTTCAACCGTCTTTTCGTTGAGTTTTCGGTAGTCTACAACTAACCGCCATTTTCTCTTACCACTAGCATCTGTCTTTTTCGGTACGATCCAAATGGGACTACTATATGGAGAAATCGAAGGTCTAACTATCTTATCGTCTACTAACTTTTGTATTTGCGTTTGTATTTCTTCCTTCAAATGGTACGGATATCTATAATATTTACTATAAATGGGTTCTTCGTCACTCGTCCTAATTTTATGTTTTACGGCGTTTGTAAACGTTAAGCTGCATTTATCATTATAAAAGACATCTTTAAATTTCGTACAAAGGGCAATAATCTCCGCTTTTTCTTCTAAATTTAGATATGACGTTCGGATAATTTTTGGTATGTCTAAATTAGTAAAATTGTGTTCAGGGTTTTGAATGTTGACATTGATCATCGGTTCGACATTGATTTATTTATTTATTTATTTATTTATTTAATACAGCAACAATTGTAGAAAACTGCAATCCGTAGAGGCGCAACGTACACCTGTGCATGGTGCTGTAAATAACAATATTAAAATAACAATGATAATAAGAAATAATTACAAAGAAAAATAATAGTACATTTCAAAATCATACAAGTGTAAAAGTCGCATGTTTACAAATAATTCATTCACACGTAAGAAGGAAAGCTAAACCTTGAGTGTACGGTTTATAATCCATTTCTTAATTTTGGCACATAAAATTTGATTAGATACATTAACCGCAGACTTTAGCTCCGGGCTCATTTCATTAAACAACTTTAGAGCAGTGAGAAACGCGCTGTTTGCATATAACGTCTTATTAATCTTTGGTAAAATTATTGCTTTATTTCACGTTTTGCTTGCACTCTCCCTATATGTTGATTGAAAGTCAAAGTAGTATGCACGAATAGATGCCAATTCAAAAGATTGTCTTAGTTGCATTGGTAGTGTTCGGTATCAAAGACTTATTTCTGTGTTTTTATTTTATTACAACATGTTTAGGTACCTAGAGTTAGTCTTGTAGTTTTAAGAATATTGTATTGTATTTGAAGACTGACCAGGTCGGGTCGCACCCTCATAAATTCTTCATTTATTAGGATTCACTTGTATATTATATTTGTCGTAGCTTTGGAAACATTTGTGTAGTTCTCGGTATTCGCCCATATGGCTTTAACAAACTTCTATTTAAGTATTTACAATGCAGTGTTACAACAGTTCTACTATAGACTCGCTGGGTAAACAGTCCCATACAAACTTCAATAAATATAGTGTAAATAATTTTGAATAAAATAATTAAAATTAACACACTTTTCAATCAATTTGGTCCTTCGAGCAAGTAATAAATTCATTAATGTGGTACATCAGTACAACCGCTCGAAATAAGTTTTAAAAAACCTACGACGGTAAAAACATTGGTCCTTCGAGCCGGATGTAATTTCCGCGAGAAAAACAGTTCAAATTGGATAAATACTATCACCAAGGAAATTGCAGTGCTTTCAACAAATTCTACAATTTAAGAAGTCTACGAGTGTCGTGATTGACCAGGAATAATTTACAAGTAGCTGCTTCACTTCGCAGGAATCACTTCTTCCAATTAACATTCGGTAAGTGCGATTCCTTTATCAGTTATTATTTCCCTTTATTTACCGTTTGTGTTTTCCTGATCAATCTGTCATGGAAGAGTTAAAGGTCTTAGTTAATCAACGAGGAATTATAAAATCACGTCTTACACGTCTTGCAAATAAATTTAGTGAACTGATAGAGGGTGGTAACGTTAACGCCGCTCAAATAACTAATTTGAAGAATCGTCTTGCGGACTTTTTACCTTCTTTAAAGGAATTTGAAAATGTTCATAATGATATTATCAATATATCAGACGATCAAAATCACATTCAGGAATTCGAATTGTTTGAAGACTCTTATTATGAGTTAACTGCTAACGTGACTAACTTTTTAAGTGAAACTGCTTCTAAGTCTAACATGGAAATTAAAAATCAGCCAACAATTCAATCAGTGCCAAACAGTAGTTTAGTTCAATTACCTAGTGTCACTTTACCATCATTTTCGGGTGATTTCGAACAATGGGTTGAATTTCATGACTCCTTTAATTTATTAATACACGAGAACGCTGCTCTTAGTAATATACAAAAGTTTTACTACCTTGTATCATGCTTAAAGGGGGAAGCTTCTCAGGCCATAAAATCATTAAAGATTTCGTCTGAAAATTACGACATAGCGTGGAATGTTCTAAAGAAAAGATTTGAAAATAAAAAACTCATCGTTCAAAATAATATTAAATCGTTATTCAATTTAGAATCTATTAAAAGGGATTCACATGTAAATCTGCAAAGGTTTCTTGACAATATTATCAAAATCACGCAGTCTTACGAGCAACCTTCAGTCGATACGTTATTAATATATATAATCAGCGCAAAGTTTAGTCACACTATTCGCTATGAATGGGAAACATTCAAACCCCAAGGCGATTTCCCCACACTTAAGGAACTTTTAGATTTTTTAGAGAAAAAGTGTCATTTACTAGGTTCGATTGAGGTAAATACACAACATTTATCACAAGTTAAGCCTCAAAAATATCATTCAAATACATACGTTAATATTCATACTAGTTCTTGCTCATTTTGCAAAGGCTCCCATCATATAAAAGATTGCCAATCATTTTTAAAGCTAGAAATAAATGACAGAATTCGGGAAGTAAAACGACGTCATCTTTGTTTAAATTGTCTAAAAAGGGGTCACTCAACTTCAGCGTGTTCATCTGGTATGTGTAAAATTTGCAATAAAAAACATAATACTTTGTTGCATATTCAGTTCATAAAACAAGCTTCAGGGGACAGTTTGTCGCCACAATCAAATAATAACAAACAATACTCAAATAATATTAATTTCGAAGAAGCTGGTCCTAGCCAACAGGTAGAATTACAGCAGGTAGCATATGCGAATCACTCGTTAAATAGCAATAATGTACAAACGTTGTTATCTACAGCTATTATTCAAATAAATGACTCGAACGGAAGGATTCATTACGCAAGAGCCTTATTAGATCCAGGATCCCAGTCGAACTTCATAACAGAACATCTTTGCAATCGGTTAGGCTTAAAAAAGATAAAATTTAATTTAACTATTTCCGGAATAAGCCAAAATGTTTCTAATGTCAATTACAGAACTGAGATTACGTTTAAATCATGTGTAAATGAATTCTCTACGAAAATTCCGTGTCTTGTTTTACCTCAAATAACAGATTTATTACCAAATAAATTATTTGACTTATCAATGTTTAATATACCGGAACATATTCGCTTAGCTGATATCGATTGCAATAAACCAAGAAAAATTAATGTATTACTAGGTGCTGGTATTTTTTGGGAACTGCTATGCGTCGGCCAGCATCGACTAGGTAAAAAATTGCCTTTGTTACAGAAAACAAAGCTAGGGTGGATCTTGGGAGGTACATTTGAAGAACCACCTAGTAATTTAGGTAATAGCGATGGATCTATTAGTTGCTTTGCGTCAGTTAGCAATGAGGTACTTAATAATAAATTAGAAAAATTTTGGAGAATAGAAAATGTAAATTGTCAAGATGTTGAAGCTTACTCAGACGAAGAACGATTTTGTGAAACCCATTTTGTCGCTAATACTGTGCGCGATCAGACGGGACGTTTTATTGTAAAATTTCCCTTTAAATCCGAACCCTCTACTTTAGGAGAATCTAAGGAGCAAGCTTTGAATCGTTTTTATTCTCTAGAGCGCAAACTTATTAAAAACCCTCAACTGAAAGGTGATTATAGTGACTTCATGTCGGAGTATGAAAGTTTAGGCCACATGTCAAAGTATTTTAGCGATCGCGAAATACCCAAAATCAACTATTATATACCGCATCATGCTGTTTTTAAACAAAATAGTTCAACGACTAAGTTACGAGTCGTCTTCGACGCTTCCGCCAAAACAAGCAATAATATTTCATTAAACGACATTCAAGCTGTGGGGCCCACCATACAATCAGACTTAATTTCAATCTTGCTACGTTTCCACAAACACACTTTCGTCTTAACTGCGGACATTGCTAAGATGTACCGTCAGATTTTGATCCATGAGACCGAACGACAATTGCAATTGATCTTTTGGCGCGAGGATTGTAATCAACCAGTCCAGTGTTATCGTTTAAATACCGTCACTTACGGTACTGCATCTGCACCCTTTCTTGCCATTAGATGTCTTCAACAACTTGCCATAGAATATCGTAAAATTTACCCACTTGCCTCACAAATAATTGAACAAGATTTCTACGTTGACGACCTTTTAACGGGATTCGACTCAAAAGAACAAGCAATTCTAATTCAACAGAAAATAGTTGAAATATTAAGTTCAGCGTCATTTAATTTACGAAAATGGACTTCCAATGATAAAACCATTTTAGAAAAAATTAACATTAACGACAACCTAAACCAACAAATTGTAAACATTTCTGAAAACAGTGAAACTAAACGATTAGGTATAGCATGGGATCCACAAACGGACATATTTCAGTACACCTTTTCTAATTTTGAAAATCAAAAACATATCACAAAGCGAACGATACTTTCCAAAATTGCTCAAATTTATGATCCGTTAGGTTTGTTGTCACCCATAATTGTTACCGCAAAGCTCATCATGTAGCGACTATGGCAATGTAAATTAACATGGGATGAATCAGTTCCTTTTGACTTGCACACAGATTGGTTAAAATATCTAAAACAGTTAGGTCCTTTGACTTCTATAAATATCCCAAGACATGTTATTTGCAAAAATCCCACAGTAATAGAGCTCCATGGTTTTTGTGATGCGTCAGAACGAGCGTATGGCGCATGCATTTATATCAGAAGCATCGGAAACGAATCAACTAGTCAAGTATCATTGCTTTGTTCAAAGTCGCGTGTTGCTCCATTAAAGACAATAACATTACCGCGTCTAGAACTTTGTGGGGCAGTCCTTTTGGCTCAACTTGCAGATAAAGTAATGAAAACAATGAATATTACATTCACCCGCTCAATCTTTTGGTGTGATTCCACAATTGTTCTCAATTGGATCAATGCATTCCCGAACAGGTGGAAAACTTTTGTATCCAACCGGGTTACGGAAATACAACATTTGACTAACACAAACGATTGGAGGCATGTTAGAACCCGTGACAATCCTGCAGACCTTGTTTCTCGTGGAATTGAATTAGAAAAATTAAAAAGTTCAAAAATTTGGTGGCACGGGCCGCAATGGCTTACTAAATCAGATTCAGAATGGCCGGAACCATTCAAGAAAAACGAAATACATTTAGAAGCCCGTAATGTAGTAAATATTGTAACCGAACCAGCAGATGTGGACATTTTTAATAAATATTCATCCTTAACTAAATTATATCGTGTAGTAGCAAATTGCTTACGCTTCGTAAACAATTTAAAAATTGCAGCAGAGTGTAGAAAATATGGCAGTTTATCGACAATAGAGCTCGATATGAGTATGAATGTATTGATTAAGATAGCACAAGAGTCCGTTTACGCTCATGAAATACACGATTTAAAACAAAATAAGTCATTTTCCCATAAAAGTTCCCTCCTTCAATTAAACCCATTTATAGACGTCAATGGCGTTATACGAGTTGGTGGTAGAATTCAAAATTCAAATTTTAATTATCATAAGAAACACCCAATTATTTTACCACCGACTCACATTTTAACAAAATTAATTTTCAAATACGAACATATTAGGATGTTGCATTGCGGTGCAACACTTCTATTGTCATCAATACGTGATCGATTTTGGCCAATATCTGGGAGAAATTTAGCACGAAAAACGGTATTTGAATGCATCAGATGCTTTCGTTGCAAATCTAAACCAGTCTCGTATATCATGGGCAATTTACCAAAGGAACGAATAACACCTTCACCGCCGTTTTACAATTGCGGTGTAGATTACGCAGGCCCAGTTTTTATAAAAACTAAAAAAGGTAGAGGAGCTAAACTACAAAAGGCTTACATATGTCTTTTTATCTGTTTTTCAACCAAAGCGATTCACTTAGATTTAGTCACAAGCTTAAAATCGGAATCATTTATTGCAGTGTTAAGAAGGTTCATTGCCCGCAGGGGACGTCCTGGCAATATATTCTCAGATAACGGCACTACATTTAAAGGTGCTCAATCTGAATTAATTGACTTACGAAATTTTCTTAATGATAATACAAATAAAGAACAATTAAACAATTTTTTAAGTCAAGATAACATAACTTGGCATTTTATTCCACCCGGCTCCCCACATTTTGGGGGACTCTGGGAAGCCGGTGTGAAATCTGTTAAAGTTCATTTAAAAAGAGTAGCAGCTGACTCGCATTTAGACTTTGAAGATTTTTACACTCTTCTTGTACAGATTGAATCAACTGTCAATTCTAGACCTTTAATTCCTTTATCATCCGATCCCAACGACCTTGAGCCCTTAACCCCTTCGCACTTTTTAATTGGAAGGAAATTAACATCTATACCGGAGGTGAATGTGACAGAAATTCCTGACAACAAATTAAATAACTACCAGCACATACAGAAAATGGTTCAACACTTTTGAAAGCGTTGGAGCAGAGAATATGTAAACAACCTTCAGGTGCGGTCCAAATGGAAGCAGGGGACGAAAAGCAATATTCAACTTGGAGATTTGGTCATAATACGTGACGATAATTTACCACCCACATCATGGAATCTCGGCCGAGTTATTGAAATTCACACTGAAAGTGATGGTGTTGTTAGGGTGGTGTCTATAAAAACATCAAAGGGTATTTTTAAGCGTGCAGTGACTAAATTAAGTATTTTGCCAGTGAATACAAATTAAGGGGCAATTCATACTTTTTGAAAGTGAAAAAGTAAACCTTTCAAGGGGGCCGGCATGTTCGGTATCAAAGACTTATTTCTGTATTTTTATTTTATTACAACATGTTTAGGTACCTAGAGTTAGTCGTGTAGTTTTAAGAATATTGTATTGTATTTGAAGACTGACCAGGTCGGGTCGCACCCTCATAAATTCTTCATTTATTAGGATTCACTTGTATATTATATTTGTCGTAGCTTTGGAAACATTTGTGTAGTTCTCGGTATTCGCCCATATGGCTTTAACAAACTTCTATTTAAGTATTTACAATGCAGTGTTACAACAGTTCTACTATAGACTCGCTGGGTAAACAGTCCCATACAAACTTCAATAAATATAGTGTAAATAATTTTGAATAAAATAATTAAAATTAACACACTTTTCAATCAATTTGGTCCTTCGAGCAAGTAATAAATTCATTAATGTGGTACATCAGTACAACCGTTCGAAATAAGTTTTAAAACACCTACGACGGTAAAAACAGGTAGTTTTATTGGAGGCTGATTTCTATTAGTCTCAAAAACCAGTCTAACAAGCCGGTCTCGCAGTCTAGCCAAGGGCTCAGGTATGCTCGAACAGGCGCCTCCCCAGGCTACGATACCATAATTAATGACACTGTCAAATAGCGCAATGTATATCATACGCAATATATCTTTAGTTATTATTTTTTTCATCTTGGCAAAAACAAAAGTAAGATACTTTGTTCTCCTAACAGTGTCACATATATGTTCAAACCATCTTAATCTGTAATCGAAAATTACACCCAGATATTTCGTCTGCTCTACTCTTACAACTTGCTCGCCCTCAATTTTACATCAATGACATCCGGGACACTATCTTTATAACATCCAAAAGTCATACAAACAGTTTTGGCTATATTCAATGTGAGGTAATTACTTGCCATCCAAGTACTAACAGATCCTAATATTATATTAATTTTATTTTGGGCTGATTGCCAATCATCTGCAACAACAATTACGACAGTGTCATCTGCGTAAGAAACCGTATCACCGTTAGTGCAAGTCTCCAGGAGGTCATTGATATAAACCAGGAATAACAAAGGGCCCAGGATGGTACCTTGTGGAACACCCACATTTATCTCTCTGTGATCACTACATGCGTCTCCTATTCTTACAAATTGTTTCCTACCTGCAAGATAACTTGCTATTAGAGCGTTAGCTTTACCCCTTAATCCAATGAGGTTTAATTTATTTAAGAGCAAACGGTGATTGACTGTATCGAAAGCCTTTTTTATATCTAGAAATGCTACAATAACTTTTTTGTCATAGTTCTATCCCGCATATATTTGTTCAGTAATATATTTAAGCGCATCTTCAGTGCCAATCTTCCTTCTAAAGCCAAATTGCCTTTCCGAGATGATTTTATGTTTCGTTAAAAATTTATCCAGTCTAATAAAAATTGGTTTTTCAAATAGTTTTGCAATATTTGATATAGGTGAGATTGGTCTGTAATTAGTAGGATTGCGTTTATTCCCAGATTTAAATATTGGCACTACTTCAGCAATCTTAAGGGCGTCAGGCCATACGGCCTGTTGTATACACAAATTGAACGCTTTAGTAAATACTGGCACAATGTAAGGAGCTAGAGATTTTAAAACAGGAACCCCAATACCATCTACTCCACCTGCTTTCCTTTTCAACTTGTGAAGAACCTCAAGCAGTTCTACCTCAGTTATTGGGTTAATAAAAATAGTGTTTTTTATAGCTTTATTACTGTTTTTGGTGCGGTTGTTATGGACGGGAATCCTGCTTGCCAAATCTGCTCCAATACTGCTAATAAAATCATTAATAACAGAAGCAACGTCGACACTATCAGTTAAACGTGTACCATCTGGTTTATCTAACTCGTACGTAGTTACATTTTTGATACCACCTCCCTTTATTTTTGAATTGAGATACTGCCACAGCTTCCTAGGCTCGGATTTGACCTTCATGACCTCATCCTGTTCAGAGATCATCTTTGCTCGTTTAATTAAATTATCCAATATTTTGCAGTAGGATTTATATTTGTACTTAATTTCTGCAATAGTTTGATTTGATTTATATAATTGCTAAAGTGCTTGTTTTGTTTTGCATGACTTCATCAGACCAGTCGTTATCCAACTTTTTCTACGTTTATCGTTATTTTTATTTATATTATTAGATGATCCCCGAACAGACGAAGACACAAGCCATTTGATTCTGTCTATAGTATCATTTATAATAATGTTAGGGTTACATATGCTACATCCAGTATCCAATTTTGCAGAGTTGCTAATCTAGATAGCTTTTTAAAATTAATTTTACCGATAGTATTTGTAGGCTTCTTATAATTAGATTTACGTATACTATAATCAATTGACAGAAACAATGGATAGTGATCTGTGAAAGGAATCCGAAGTATAAAAAGCTTTGTTTTACAATCAGTCAATCTACAGAAAAAGTTGTCAATGCAGGATCCTCCATTACCATCAGTCGATGGTCTAGTAATAGTGGAAACAAGTGGCAGGTATCTCGATTGCATAAAGTTACCGACTAATTCGAGAGATTGCGTAGTGTCACTGAGTGTATTGATGTTGTAGTCGCCAGCAACTATATGATTTCTAGTATGGGAGTAATGTTGTATTAGTAAATTTAGATCTGTCAAAAAATCATTTTCCTTGTAGTCATGACATCTATACAGAGCCGAGACCACGAGATCAACACCTTGCGGTTCACCAATGTGTGCACTCAGGACGTTAAGGCTACCAAAATGCTCCAAATTAACATGCGCATTAATACCATTTTTGACATATATACAAACGCCGTCGGCCTGATTTATAACACTTTCATTATAGTACAATGAATAGTTGGCAAGAGAAAAATACAAATAGTGTTTTAAATTCCAAGTCTCAGTGCACACCACAATATCCGGCTTGCTATGTAAAAGACTTAAGAACAGTTCAAGGTTATGGTAGTTTGCATTGAGACTACGTACGTTGATTAAACAAATGTTAGTATTATCCAAAGTTACCTGGTCTAAAGAATTATTAAGAGTCTCTATTTTTTCGCAAATTTCTTGATTTTCTAAAATCGATGAAAAATCCAGATTTAACGCCATTTGAAAACTTATTTATTCTTGTTCTTCCTTTCACTAGTTACCTTGTCCTTGACTGTTGTGTTTTTAGGATTAGTCCCAGCTGCGAGTTCAGTTATGGAATGCCTCTTCTGTGGGTCACTACCAGAGCTGCTCAGCGAAGAGGTTCTTGATCTGTTACTTTGCCTTCCTTGGTTAGAATTTTTTAAGGGTATAACCACTTTTCCAAGTTGTCGTTGTTCTTTAGTCAAAGTTGAAGGAGCAGCGACATTATTGATATTATTACTGTCGTTGCTATTATTATCTGAGTTAATGCTGGTAGTGTCTAAGACGGTTCTATCACTACTGTTGCTATTTTCATTATTTATGTTGTAATTTGTTCGGTTAACATTAAATAAAGTTTTTGGTATTTTAGGTTCATATGGGTAATCCACTGTTGCAATGTACTTCTTGATTTTATTTTTTAGATAATAGCAGTTATTTGTGTCTGAAGAAAAATGATTGATATTAAGATTGTTTTTATATTTACTATTTAATTGTAGGCAATGCAAGCATTTTGGTCCTTCAATAGATTTGCATTCTTTAAAATTGTGTTTACCAGCAATTAGACAACGAGGCTCGTATACACACTTCCTACTACTATGACCTGGGGTACCGCAGCCATAGCAGTAGGATATATCAAGGATATCATATGCAATACACTTTTGATGTCCAACGTAGATCCTCTAGTCAGAGTCTCTGATTTTCCTGTAGTAGACAGCAGGTAGACTTAAAATAATGGACTTACTATTCTTGCCACTGTAAACATGCTCAATCGTGCACGTATTTCCGTAATCATTAAAATTTCTGATGCTGATATCCTGTTGAAGTTCGTCATTAGTCATATCGTTGGTTACACCAATAATTTTTATTTTTGGGTTCTTTAGTTTTTGTTTACACACAGTAAAGTCAACAGGCAATCTTTGTTTTAGTTGATTCAAAACTATATTTGATTCATCTTCATTGTTGCATTTAATAATAACCGAGCCATTCTTTTCTTTGGAAACTTTATTGATTGGTACAAGAACTTCTCGTTGAATTTTTTTAGTGACCGTTGCAAGTAAATTACTTTTGAGGGTTTCATTAGTAGTGTCAATCACTATACCTGGTATACCACTGATACGGTTGTTTCTTTTGACAGCTGTCACAGCAGCGAAAGAGGTTACTGATAAATCCTTTTCACTGTTACAAATGTTCGTATTTTGAAGTTTCAGTTGATCTTTTAACAAAAGATTTTTTTCTTCAAGCTCAGCATTAAGTTGTCTAAGCAGAAGATTTTCTCTTTTAATCGCATCCAAATCCTCTGATTCATCCACGAGCACTGACGTTTGGCTATAATCGACTTGCTTAGAAGTATTGAGTTTTGATATACTGTTGTTTAATTCAGATTCATAGTTAATTAGTTTTTTCTTTCCATGAAGCTTGACGTGGGCAATGATTTTCCTAGCTGTTAACGATAGTTCATTCTCAGCTAGATTTGAGGTTATGTCTACTCCGGGATGCTTTGGGCAAATAACAAGTGTTTCGGTTATAAACTTCCCATCTGAGTAATTTAAAAAGTCACTTAGATGATAAGGCACATCACATAACAAACACACGACGACTCCACATCTTGTAGAGGGATGACAACCAAAATATGTAACTCGAGCTTTATCAGGTGGCTCTTTGGTGGCCGCCATATTATTTATTTGTTCTGAAAAATTAATTTCTAATTGGTTCTCCAAATCTAAGGGAATAAGGCATTGACCGTTATTTGAAAATACTAGGGATTCGGGTATTATTGAATTTCCTACGTTTATTTCTGGAATGATAACCGGTCCTTTCTCGATATTAACCAGAAGAGATACTCGGTTTGTTACAATTTGTGTGAATGGCTTAAAATTTAGAGGATTTAATAGGGTGAAAAACGGTATTTGTTTATTATCGATGTGAAGAGTTTGATTTTTATGATCAATAATTGCTTTTAGCTTGTCAAAATCATGGCTACCTAACAGGGCATCAAATCTTTCATGCCACGGTACTACATAAAAGTCTATTTCTTGATTAATACCGTATTATGGGTACCGTATGTTTCTATCATCAGAAATTGTTCTATCTAATGATTTAACTGAAAATGGTTTCTTGAAAAGGAATTTTTAAAAGTAATGTTTTGCGCAATCAGGGTTCATTATATTATTTGAAGCTCCTGAATCAATTAATATTTTTAGGTTTAGACTTGGGATTGATATATACGGTAGTTTAGGTCTGTTTTGTATAGAATTTAAGTCGATGGTGGGTTGGAGGCTGATATCTGAAAACTTTTGACAGTCTTGATCTTCAGTTTGATATTCGTTTGAAATTTTTCCCTGATAATGTTCTGCTTCATATGTTTCTTTACTATATTCTGTATTTTCATTATCTTCTACGTTATGAAGTTCTTCAAATACAAAATTAGGTTTTGATTGTGCTTTAAAGAAATTGTTTTGGGAAGTGTTTTGAGGTCTAGAAGTATTACGAGTTGAAATTGACATAGGGGTAGGTGCCGGGTTATTATTCTTTTTACCAAAAACTTCACTCTTCGTCGCAAATCTTTCCTGAATTGGTCTTGGATTAATATTTATTGGTCCCCTAGGGAAATTTGAACTAGAGTTCTTAAGTGTTCTATTAGTATTAGGATGATTATTAACAAAAGGTTTTTAAAATTTTGAAAAAATGAATTTTGAGGTAAGAATGATGGAAAATGAGGTTTTTGAATCGGATGATTGTTAAGATGTGGTTTCTGATTGGAAATGGGTTTTTGTTTATTTCGCAAAAAATTCATAAAACTAATACGTGATCGTTCATTATCGAATTTCCTGCATTCGTATAATGCTTGTTCTAAGGTTATTATTGGAAGGTTTAGTAAATGCGTGTAGTACGGATCTAGAATGCTTGCTTTGAACGTAGCTAAAGCCTGTTTAGTATAACTATCAATCTTACTGAACTTAATATCAACGTTAACTTCTTTAATATTTACGTGTTCCAAGAGTACTTGTAATTTATATTTTCAAAATATTTTTCGTATGTCTCATTTTGCTTTTGATAGCACGTGAAAAGGTCATGTAATAAAAGTTTTTTTGTATTAAAGCCTTTTTAATATCAGTCCATTTAAGAAAATCACCAGAAATTAATACGTCTCTTGCTTCTCCTACTAATTTTGATTTTAATTGTTCCAAAATAAGTCTATTAAAAACACACTCCTCTGGTCGTCTTAATATTTCGATATATGAGTCTGCTTGTTTTAGAAAATACGCAAGATTTTTGGAACTTCCAGAATATTCTGGTACCATGTCCCTTGCCATAGTTAATTCAATTTGAGTAATATTACTTTCAGTAGTCATCTTATTTAATTTCCTAATAATCTTTACACTCTTTAATGTATTTTTAAAATATTCCGAAATATCACTATCAGAATCACTTTAAATAGATGAATTTCTACTTTTATTTGGAGATCTGTCTCATAATTTATTTTTATAATACATTAAATAAATAATTAAATTTGAAAAACATGCAGTTTGCAATAAAACGAAAAGGAAAGGACTTACAGGAATAAAATTGTGATGAACATTGTTCTTCTTGCTCTATGTTCCTATTTTCCTCGAAGATGATGTCCAGATGAAAGATCTCCTGGTGCACGCTCTGGACTCTGCTTGTAGTTGAGGGCCATTGGGTAGATAACGTCGCTCTAGCTTGTCCAATTGAACTTGCGCCGACCTTTCAGGACTTTTCAGAATACTTAATAATCGATTGCCAAATAAAGAATTGAAATTCACCGATAACTCGCGGGTCTCGTTTTGGCAATCCTGTTCGCAGCGCCAATAATGTCTATTCGTTAAAGAATAGCCTTTTTAAAAAGTTTACTTATTTTATTAAAAGCGATTACAAGAATTAATGTTTATGATTATGATTATGATTATGAACTACCTAGATAAGGTTCTAATAGTAACTAACTACAAAACGTTGTCACAAAAATAAATAAAGTCGCATCTAACAATCTGCTTACACTAGATATGATATTACACGATGATTGCCTGGGAAAGTATTTGGAAAAGTGTTTCCTGCAGGTGTGGCTGACAATTCAATCACGGTTTTTTTTCTGTTTCCCAATTATTTTTTCGGTATGCCGAATACATGCCTTCCAATGTTCTTTGCTTGCAATTTTTAATGCTGCCTTCCATATTTGATTAACAGCTTCGTCAATGTACCCACTTCTCGGATGTTCTTATCATAAAAAGACTTGCATTGAGCCCAGATCAACTCAATTGCATTGAAGTGGCAATGATACGGAGGTAACCTTATAATGGAGTGTCCCATTTGTGCAGCCATAACATCAACGGCGTAAGGGACCCCTTTTTTGTTTGTAAATTTTTACAAACTGGAGTTCGCACTTAAACGCATTTTGAGGGAAGCTGATTTCCATTTTGTTACCATTCAATAATTTCACATTTTTTGGACGACGAGTTGGGGATGCGTTCGTAAATGGTAACTTACATTATCTAATATTATAAGAGAAGGTTTTTCTAATTTTAGTAAAAGTTGTTCTTTCATCCACTTTTCTAATAGTTCAGCGTTCATCTTGTCATGGTAGTAGTCAGCACTTTTATTTTTGCTTGAAACAATTATTCTAGCTTCGTAAATGAAACCGTCTTTGTTACCTACATGCAAAATTATAAGGTAGGTGTATACAATATCGCCATGTTAAGAAATATCGTAAATTTCGGTGATTAAAAATTAAAACAAAGAAAAAGCTAGGTTGCCACTTTATGGCCTATACTATACACCAGCAAATGGTGATCCTTTGATGTAATTATAAGAGGCAGGCTGATAAGTTCGTAGGCTAGCATAGAAAAAAATATATTTTTTTATTCAACATAGTTCCCTTCGAGGGCGATACAACGATTATAGCGGTCATACAATTTGTCGATACCATTTTTATAATACGATTTGTCTTTAGCCTCAAAATATGTTAGGCTTCAGTTTCGGTGATTATCTCTTCATTGGCGCGAAATTTCTGTCCAGCGAGCATCATCTTCAAGTCTGAGAACAGAAAAAAGTCGCCGGAGGCCAGATCTGGAGAGTACGGTGGATGCATTGTTAAGATCTTATTATATTCAATTTATTGATAAAGTTTTGTATCTGCAGGCGCGGTGCACTTCATAGAATTATACAATTATCAACACCGTTCTCGGTGCCTTTGTGATGCAGCTGTATCAACTTATGAAACAATTCGGATTCTTTGACATAATGCGGCTATTGTTTAAGTGAATCACCTATTGACCGACTGTTGGAGGTAGCAACGGGAACAAGCAAGATAAAAATATTATCGGAACATTTATAAAAAGGACAGTTCGATCCAGAAAAAGATTATTATTGTATTAGCATTCGACCAGACCAATTCATTCTATGTTCATTTTTCTTTTATTGAAAATTATTAAGTGTTTTTTTGTGTATGTAATAGGATTAATAAACGTATTTAATACGCATCTTATTAATCACACATACGCTGGTCCTTCGAGCAATTTCTTGGAAACTTTCATGTGGTACAGCAGTACACCGACGAAAATAAACTTTCGTCAAGCGAGTCATACTCCTTAACAGGCATTATTTGTTGTATACTGAGAAAAAGAATTATAAGTGTTTTCCAATGTAAAAACATAAGAATTGAACAAATAATTATTCCAAGAATATCTAGCAGATCTTCACACGAGGACGTGCTCACTTAAGGAGGGAGGAATTATGTCAGGTACACCTGCAAGAAACGCTTTTCCAAATACTTTACTTGTTCTTGTGACAACGTTTTGTAGTTAGTTACTATTAGAACCTTGTCTATGTAGCTCATAATCATAATCATAATCATAAACATTAATTCTTGTAATCGCTTTTAATAAAATAAGTAAACTTTTAAAAAGTCTATTCTTTAACGAATAAACATTATTATTGTCAACTTGTACCAATTATAATAAGCTTCTGTGATGATTCTTCATCAAATAACGATTTGTCTGATTCGGACGATAACTCTTAAACATATCTCTAATTTTGTTTAGTCAAAAAATATACGAAAAAGGCTGAATTACCTACTATTATGGAAGTGTTTTTTATATTTGTATGTCTATTAATTTATGATTAATTGTTCAAACAAATAAGCACACGTTAATATGAATCCATTATCTTCTTTTTTTAAACGCATGTATTTGCAAAAAAAAATCAAATAGAACTCAAATGAAATATAAAAAAATGTCCAATTCGTTTCTTATATCAATATAGATAACCAAATTCAAATACTTTTAGTGTAGTGATTGAATAGACTTAAAAAAATCTTCGATTTGGTATCTTTTTGTAAATTAACGTTATTTGAATAAAAAATTTCCATTTTTAAAATATAGGGATGATTAAGTAGGTATTTAACTTTTCTTAAAAACTTATTTTTGGTCTTCAAATTCCAACTTAACACAAAAGCAATGTCTATTAAATATCTTAAATTATTTGTCTATCAATATAAACAATAGCAGTCATTTTCAAAACTGTATCATCTAAGTTTTTCTTTCAAGTGTACACTTACCATTATTTCTGACAGAGAGAGTATTATAAAATAATTAATAAAGAAATGAAATAAATAAGACTGCTTTTTTGTTTCGCACTTGATTAAGAAAGTCTTATTTATTTCATTTCTTAATTTTTAAAATGTTTCACAAAAAAACATCTGCGAATACTATTCAAGCTATTATAAAATAATTGTTGTTTTAAAATAAATAAAAAATTGTAATTTATGGTAACAAATAATTCTGAAATAATTCGAAAACCGACGCTGGCCATTTATGCATTTAAACAACTTGCTATAGCCAGTTACTTCTGTTCAGCTATCTATTTCTATCTTGTCTGTGCGACTCAAGGAGTATTTCTTAACTTACAATGGGCGCGTTCAAAAAGCAGCGAGTGATATTTTCTCTTTCATAAAATTTCCTGGGGCTACCTTTTCTTTCTGAATACAAGTTTTTTAAGTAGTTACACCACTAGTAGGTGCAGATAACAAAAGTGTAAGTGTATACATCAAAATTCAAAATAAAAGTATTTTATTTTTGATATTTACACTTACATATCCTTTTGTGATGGTTATATAATAAATTACCGTATCAGCAATGTCAAGATGCACCATATTGCATACTTAGATAAATAAATAAACTACTTTAACGACAATGCTATATCCCTAAACTGTAAACTTTTGGACTTCTTATCTGTCCCTAGCCTAGTATAAAAGACCATGTATTAATCATCGCAGCAGATTCTCTCAGACCGAGTACGCAACGTCTGATTGAATTAGTATATCTACTGTATGTAGCTCTGTACCTAAATATTATCATCATTGTAAAATTAATTGATTTTAATAAAGTTTGAAGTTTTATTTTAAAAAAAACTTGAATTTCAAGAAAGGTTATAACATTTTTGGCGACGAGGATGGGATTGTGCGGCGAAAACCATCAGTAAAATTTACGGGCGCATTATAAAAATTGTCAACGATCGTGTTTTCCTGTACTGAGTGGATTATTCGTTCTGCCAATCACGAAAAACTGGAAAGCATTTCCAGACCCACAATTGGAAAAAAAAAGCTTCAGCCAGCGCCTTCTGTCTACCTCACCTGCGGTACCTAAGTTGGGCCTTTGACGTACTACAAGGAACTTATCAGCCTGGTTTCACAAAGGTTAGTGTAGAATTTTCTTAAAGTGGCACGATTTCCTTCTTTTATTTTTTTTAAAATGCCTAACACAACCGAGGAAGCTCCTAGATTAAAAGTTAGGACAGACATAAGCATAAAAACTTTATTAGAAACTGTTCCTAAATATGACGGCTATAATATGCCATTTTCTAAATTTAAGCGCACTGTAGAATGGGTTTTTGACAATATTCCTTCGAATGCGGAACATTTAGCACTAAATATAATCTTACAAAAGTTAACAGGAAAGGCTGAACGTTGTTTAGCCCATAGAATTATTGATAGTCATAATGAATTATTGAATATATTAGAAACTAATTTCGAGTCAGAATCAACCCTGTTTCTGTTATTTTCACAAATGTTTACTCACAGAGCTGATTCAATTAAGGAAACTAGCAATAGGCTTTCTTCATTAAAAGATAGATTACAAATCGCTGCTAGTGACACGAAAGTTACCACTGTAGCTTTAATTGAACAAATGGCATTGGCAAAATACATTTCAACCTTACCCTCTGATATTGTTAAGGCTAAAGACCCTTCGACTTTAGATAGGGCTATCGAAATAGCTGTAGGTGAAGAAAAAGCACAAAAAATCAAACAGACACCCAGAAAAAGTAATTCAGGTAATAATAATCAATCATTTTCTAAATTCAAACCAAATTTTTCACACAAAGTTGAAAATAAATCAAATAATAAAAATAATTATTCAGAAACTTGCGGTTATTGTAATAAGATAGGTCATTCTAGAGATAAATGTTTCAAAAGACAAAAGGACAAACAACAAATACGTATGATAGAACAACAAAACAAAGCGCATCAATCAAATATTGACGAATCTCACGATAGCGACTCTGACTCAGACGATAATTTAAACTTAAACAATTCGACGGACGACGAGGCATCCGCCGAGTAAACATTGATGATAAGACCTCATCTCTTTCACCATCTCCTATTTTGAAACTTAAGATTAATAATAAGTTACGAAAATTTCTGATTGACACTGGCGCATGCATATCAGTAATTAAGCCTAAATATTTGCTACGCGAACAAATAATAAAATCTAATCCTATTGAGATAACTGGAATAAATGGTGGTTCATCTTTTACTTCAGGCACCTATCTAAGTAAATCTAAATTTGTTTTTCATGTAGCTAATATTAATATAAAACAAGACGGTATTTTGGGTTATGATTATCTTTTACACAAGAAAGCTCAGTTAGATTTACATAAACACAAAATTAGATTGGATGATAAAATTCATTCCATTTCTTATCAAAATTCAAAATCCATTAATCTAATAAAAATACCACCCAGATCAGAAATAAAAATTAATTTAAAAATTTATTCTAATTTAAATGAAGGCATTATAGAAAGGACGAAAATAAATGATAATTGTTTTATTCCTGATTGTATTGTAACGAATAATAATGGTAACATCCAAACTTTAATTGTTAATACTTCCTGCCACGACCAAATAATAGAACTACCCAAGTTAAAATTACACAGTCTCCCCGAAACCACCGAAATTTCCCAAATCACAACCGAAACACCCGTTCCTAGTCACGAACGTTGGAAAATTATAAAGAAAAATCTTAGGCTTGATCATTGCAACGAAGAAGAAAAACAATTTATTTTTGAAATTACGAAGAAATATCAAGACATTTTCTTCATTGATGGAGATATACTTTCGTGTACATCAAAAATCACCCATAATATCGACACTGGTGACGCAAAACCTATATTCACAAAAAGTTACCGTTACCCTGCATGTCATAAAAATGAAGTACAAAAACAAATTGACAATATGTTAAAACAAGGTATCATTGAACATAGTCAATCACCGTGGAATTCTCCCTTGTGGATAGTTCCTAAAAAACTAGACGCAAGCGGTAAACAAAAGTGGAGAATAGTCATAGATTTTAGGAAATTAAACGAAGTTACAACAGCAGACCGCTTCCCATTACCCAACATAGAGGAAATTCTCGATAACTTAGGACGAGATAAGTATTTTTCTACACTCGATTTGACGTCTGGTTTTCATCAGATCAAGGTAAACCCCGACGATGTCCCCAAAACGGCTTTTTCCACGGAAACAGGTCACTTTCAATTTCTTAAAATGCCCTTTGGTTTGCGTAATTCACCTTCCACCTTTCAAAGACTAATGAATTCCGTTTTATCCGGGTTAACTCCAACCCAATGTTTAGTTTATCTAGACGATATAGTTATTTTTGGCAATTCTATACAACAGCACAATAATAAATTAGTAAAAGTTTTCGATGCTTTACGATCCGCTAATCTAAAACTCCAACCTGATAAGTGCGAGTTCCTGAGGAAAGAGGTTGATTATTTAGGACATATTATATCTGATAAGGGCGTTAAGCCTAATCCCGACAAAGTTACAGCCGTAAGAAAATTTCCAATACCTAAGTCCCAAACCGAAATAAAATCATTCCTGGGGTTGACCGGCTATTACCGCCGCTTCATACCTAATTACGCAAAAATTGCAAAGCCTCTTACGGCACAATTAAAGAAAAACTCCACAATAGAACATACTAAAGAATTCATCGAGTCATTTGAAACCCTGAAACAAAAATTGACCTCTGCCCCTATTCTACAATACCCCCGGTTTGACGAGGGGTTTACACTGACCACGGATGCATCTGCTTATGCAATTGGCGCAGTCCTTTCACAGGGTCCTACGGGTCGCGATTTGCCAATCGCTTACGCGTCTCGGACGTTAAATGCTGCCGAAACAAGGTATAGCACAATCGAACGCGAACTTCTTGCTATTGTATGGGCCACAAAACATTTCCGCACCTATTTGTTTGGCCGAAAATTCAAAATTTTTACCGACCATCGTCCTCTTGTTTGGTTATTTTCAATAAAAGACCCCGGCTCAAGACTTATGCTATGGAGATTAAAACTAGAAAATTACGATTATGAAATTATTTATAAAAAGGGACAACTAAATAAAAACGCAGATTGCTTATCTAGGATAAAACCTGAAATATTAGCGCCTCTTAATTTACAAGATTTAATTGATATGATTCAATTACCAGCAGAAGCTAAGTTTCAAGAAGCAGAAAAAAATAATACAATAGCTGAAATATCCCGCTTAACTAATCCTACCAACCTAATCATTCCCCTGGAACCCAATAAAATACGACCTGACATTAGAACGTTAATATATGACTGCAACACTAATTTGGGAATTGAAAGTATGTTTGACAAAATAATTCAAAGTAAAAATATTCCAAATTTAAACTATATATTTTCCAGGTTAGAAAATAATTCTTCACCGTATAATAATTTAAGAAAGACTGTCGAACTAATTGTCAATCAGAATCAACATTCAATAACATTATTAAACACATATTTAGAACAAAACTTAATAAATGACATAGAAACAAAATTAACATTTTTCAAAATTCTTATACCTAACGAGATATCTTCCCTTAACACTGTTCCTGACATCCTAACTAAAGAAAATAAAAATAATATCATTAAAATGTTTTATGAAGATCTTATAAGTATGCATAGAGGAATGAGTGAAACTTATAATAAGTTACGGGAATATTATAAATGGCACAATTATAAAAAAGACATTGAGGATTACGTAAAATTTTGTATAAATTGTCAAACCTCTAAATATAACAGACAAAATCTTGCAATGCCACAGATAATTACGAAAACACCGGAAAATTTTAATGATTTAATTTATTGCGACACCATAACATGGAAAACTCCTACCGATTCCTTTGCAATACTGACAATACAAGACGCTCTGACTAAGTATGCACAAGCATACATACTTATAGACAAAACAACCAAAACAATTGCAAGTACCTTCGTCAACACATGGATCAGACATCTAGGTGTTCCCGCTCAAGTTCACACTGATAACGGTACGGAATTCAAAAAAGAATTCGATATCACTTGTGAGAGTTATAATATAAAAAGAACTTACAATACTATCTATCACCCGCAAACAAACCAAGACGAAAGGTTTAACGCAACCTTAAAAGAAAGTCTAAGGACTTTAGACAATGTTGTTACACTAGATGACCTATCAAAAGCAATTAATATATGTATAGGTTCGTATAATAACTCAACTAACAAAAGCACTAAATTTACACCGTATGAACTCATATTCGGAAGAAAACAGGAAATAGTAAACAATAGGAGAATACAAAATAGAACCTACGACGAAGTAGCTAATGAGACTTCTGAAAGAATTAAAGATAAAATAAGAATTGCTAGGGAGAACACTGAAAATTCGAAGGTGAGATCTAAGGTCACACATGATGCAAAAATTAAAAAGCTTAGAATGTTTAAGTTAGGAGATAAGGTAGTATTAACTAGTAGGTTCCCAAATAGAAGTAAGGAAACATTTACCATAGTTAGGGTATATAATAATAACACTTTTAAAATTACAAGTGATAATAATAATAAGAATTTTAAAATCAATGGTGAGAATATTAAATTATTTTCAGATGCTACCCCTTCTGGTTTGTCTGATACATCTAACACTCCCGATAACAGCTCAAACGGCTCAGGTTAACATAGCTCCGCTACCTGCAGTAGGAGTATACATTCATGAAATAGGTCCCCTGATGTTACAGGATTCACAATACGAAATAATCCTTTATAAGAATCTCTCATATTTGGATTGCGAATATAAAGAGCTACGAAAAATATTTGTAAAATTTAACATCTTAAAACAAGAACATTTTCTACTTCACAATTCCATTGAAACAACGATCTTACAAAATTATTTGAATCGGATCAAGTCTAAATTAGACTTGATTAAAAGTTTCGATACTAGCTCTAGGGTGAAAAGGGGATGGTTCAATGTGGTTAGTAATGCCATGCATACGGTCTTTGGGGTAATGGACTCCAGTGAGGAGGACTATTACAACGACCTTATTGAGCAGCTCAGAAAACAAAACAAGGATACTCTTTCGTTAATGAGGCAAAATGCCCATATTTCAAATAGCATTATGGATAATTTAAATTCTACACTCTCAAAATTTAAAACCTTTGAAGGATCAATTACGAATAATCTTGTTACGTTACAAAAACACTTAAATCAGGTAATCTCGGGCGAAAATGAAGCAACGATAACGCGTTTATTGTTAACAATCCATTCTGACTTTATGGACTATGCTACTCTTCTGTCAATGGAGTTACAAAATATTATAGAAACAGTAAATTTCGCGCAATTAAATCAATTATATGTATCAGCCATATCACCCGATATTTTAAGAAAAGAAATAAAATCTATTCAATCAGATAGCGGAATACCCTCAAATCTTTTCGGTAATTTTACACTTTTAAACTATTATAGTATTATAATACCTACCGTTAAATTCAATGAAAATCTTTTAATCTTAAGTTTAACTCTGCCACTTTACGAGAATTCTATTTATAACCTACATCGGCTTTTCAACTACCCGGTTGAAAACAGGGATAATCGTGAAATACATCACATTGTTCAGCTAGAAGCGAATTACTTAGCCGAAAATGGAGTCAAATATTTTAAGATTAACGACATATCCAAATGCAAGCAACTTCCTGAGGTAACCTTGTGTCCCAACATCCCTCAGACTCCGGTAAAAGACAGGGGCTGCGAAATAAATCTTGTACTACGGGAGAACAACCATGGCTGCCATATTCATACAATAAAAATGGAGGGTAATCATCCGATCGAAATAGCAAACAACAATTGGCTCCTCGCCATTACAGCGGAAACGTACATTCTGTCAAAATGTCCCAACCAAGCGATGGACAGAATGACGGTCACCACTTCTTGCGTAATAACGATGACTCCTGGTTGTTCCGTGTATTTGGAAGACGGCACTGCGATTGGGGCACGGAAGGAAAATACAAAAAACATCACCCTTGCAGATGAAGCTCCACTCGTGCACGTGGACTGTTGCGTTCAAGACGTGGAAAGGTTAAAAGAAATCCAACTGGAACCAATCAAAATTTCGCAATTGCACTTCGGAGACGCTAAGACACTTAAGGACGAACTTCGAGGATTCCAGGACAGAACGGAAGAACTCTACAATACACCTTTAAAACATGTGAGGAGAAACTTTTGGAGGTACGCTTTGGGATTGTGCGGTACGGTCTTGCTCACCTGTTGTTTTTGCTACATGTGTTGCCCGAAGTGTGTGCGGTTAGTGAATCCTTTAAGGCCTTTTTCTCTAGTGAATCAAACGATAACCATTTGTTGTGAATCAAAAATTAGAAGCAACAAAAGAACGGACAATCTCTCCATGAGTGAAACTGAAAATCAAGATCATGTGGAATTGTCACCATTGAGAAAAAAGACTGACTCTAGATAGATAAGTTCATATTATGCTATTTTACATTTTCTACATGTTTTTTTTCTTTATAAATGCTATATTACATTGTTTCTTTTTGTTCATTTTAAAATTTTTATAAATCATGTTTTGAATGTATAAAAATTATCTAACGGGAGAGGAAAATGCTATATCCCTAAACTGTAAACTTTTGGACTTCTTATCTGTCCCTAGCCTAGTATAAAAGACCATGTATTAATCATCGCAGCAGATTCTCTCAGACCGAGTACGCAACGTCTGATTGAATTAGTATATCTACTGTATGTAGCTCTGTACCTAAATATTATCATCATTGTAAAATTAATTGATTTTAATAAAGTTTGAAGTTTTATTTTAAAAAAAACTTGAATTTCAAGAAAGGTTATAACACAAATGTAACCCATTTCAATGACACGTACTTTACATAGACAAGAAAAGTCATGAGATAAAATGTTGACACTTATTGGTCCCTCATTTCTTTATTTTTACTAAAGACACTGACAAGTTGAAAAAACTAAACAGATTAGAAGAAAATGAGAGAAAAATTACAATGATGATAAAACAATTACAACAAGATGATAATCTCAGAAAATCACCTTTGTAGTTTTATAAACAGCTTTGCCAAATTTGACCTCAACAAGTTGCCATTTCTGATACAGCATATGATTTCAGAAATCTACTGCAGAAAACAACCAAATAATCAACTTTTTCAAAGAAATTGTTGTAAGATGAAATCACTACAATTGAAGATGTTAAATTAAAAAACTCCCATTCAACTTGGAAATACCTTTATTCTAGCTTATTTTAATAAGCTAAAATAAGTTTTAGATAGATGAAGCATTTCAAAATCCAAAATAAGATTAGTTTTATTTTGGATTCTTGCCTTCCCAGAATTAAAAATAAACTACATTTGATGGGTACATCAGAATGTTACTAGTTTCATTCTAATGCTTTTGTAACAGCATGATTATGATACAGCGACAGTGAATAACACCTTATTCACATTACTTGTTGTAGTCCCATTTATAAAACAACCAAACAGTTACCTACTGTTCCAGAAACAAGTTATACACTGATACAGGTATATCTGGAATAAATTGCTACATCAATTAATTTGATGTATGCTCTAATCTCTTGAAGTTAGTTATAAATTAAGCAACATATCACATGCCTATGCATGTGTTCATATTTTATCATGGTAATCATCAAATAATTTGTTTTTTTGAAATTTCACTAAAACTGTCCCACATTTGCTGGCTGACAGTTTTCGAACAAAAATCCAGTATGTAATCTCTTGTTCTGGAAAAAAAATATGTATATTAAAATTGGTACCTGCTAGGCAATTTAATTAATTGAAGAAGAAACAATTCAATTTTTAGTATGTACGTGTTTCTATGAGTAAACAGATACACACATTTTATAAATATTTCTGTCCACTTACCCTTATTACAAATCGGTCTGGAACTAAGTACATTAATATTGTTACAATCCTGTTATCAGTCATGTCCATACATTCCTTACATATCCTCTTTTATCTCTATTTAATGTGCTTTTATTTTACAACCAATAACACAAGCAAATGATTTCATTGTAATTGTTGCATTTAATTAACAATACGGTATTGGTGACACTAGTGCTTCCTAAAAATAATACAGGAAGTCATTAGTTTAATAATCACGTTTTTTCGAAAAACAAAGTAACAAACAATTACAATTACTTGATATCATATTTCACCATTATTGATAAACAAAATGCCTCAATTTATATTAATACAATTGTAGCACTTCCAGAGGGAATAGAAATAGACTGCCCTTCATGCACACATAGGGGACGTTATGGCGGCGCGCGCAAAGTGGAGAACTTCTGCAAGCATATTGAAGAACATCATCTGCCTGCAGAAATAAAATACAGGTGCGCTGGCTGTGGTTTCGCAGCTCCCCCAGGGAAACGGTACCCGAGAAAGCTAGTATCACAACACTGCAAAACGTGTGTAGTGCGTAACCTTGACCTTGACCCTGACCGTGTACGTGCGCGTCCGGGTGTAGACACGGTTCGCCGTGCTGAGATACGGAGACGGCTCGGTACGGCCCCTCCTACACCGCCGGCACAACAGCCACAATCTACTGCACCACCATCACCTCCATTGGGTGTGGCACTTCCTGCAGCGCGGACTCAACTTGCCCCATCACGTGAGCTGCCCGGGAGTCTGGGTTTATCCTTCCATCGAGAGATCGGATCACCGCTATCACAACAGCCATCAATACCTACACAACAGGAATCACCGTCACTAACACAACAGCGATCACCTCCTCTACCATCACCACTACTGCCGCCACTATCATTTTATGCGGCATCCCCCGAAGGGCAGATCCCGCCGGCATCCCCATCTGGGCCGGATGAAGATATGGTTGCCACCTGCCATCGGGGATTAGAACGGCAACTCCACACGTCGCCATTACAACGGCGATCACCACCCTCAACTCCAACACCACCACCATCATCACCACCACCACCACCAACACCACCTCCCAATGTGAATATGGGCCAACCCTGCCGAAAGGGGATGAAACAACAACAACTCAACAACACGCATCCTACCGCAGGGGCAAGGGCTCTGTCCACTACATCACCGCTTCCACCTACTACTGGGAACGCTGAGCTGGCACTCAACGCGACGCCTCCAACCCCACCGGCACCTCTATTGTCATCATCATCACCACCGCCACCATCGCTACTACCACCGCCGCCACCTCCATCACCACAGCCACCTACACCGTTACCATTACCCACCGAACTTCACCCAGCGGAAATCGAGGCCGAACATGTTCCAGGTAATATCAACCCCAATGTGCCACGGGCTAATGCCCGCCGCGGGCGCCCACGATTTCCAACAGTCGCGCAGAGGCGCTATATCGCTGAGTTGGATAATGTCACCACAGCAGAACAACTAGGTGATATTGCACTAGGAGTTCTTGGGTACCTTAGTAGGTTTAAAGGAAACGAAATCGGCGCCAACCCCAACAACAGTAACAGGGCCCGTGGAAATCGCCAGGGCAACCGGAGAGGTACCCGGCCAAACCGCGCACCAGACAGGATAGCGGAAGCCACTCGCATCCAGCGTCTGTATAGATATAATAAAAAGAGAGCAGTCCAAGAGGTGATCAATGGTCCAAATAGTCAGTGCTCGATTGATATTAACATCGTGCGAGAGCACTTCGAACGATTAGCAGCGCCAAGAAACGGCGAGGAAGAATGGCCCAACATCTTTAACCCGGATGCTGTCACCGATGACAGCAACAATAAACATGTTGCTCCCTTTGACAGAATCGAGGTTAGAAATAAACTTAAAAGCAGGTCTAACTCCTCACCAGGTCCCGACGGACTCTCCTACTCAGACCTCAGGAGAGCCGACCCGGGTGCGCATGTCATCACCGCACTCTTTAATTTGGTTTGGCGCTTGGAAGCTGTCCCCGACTGGTGGAAGGACTCTATGACCACCCTCCTCTATAAAAAGGGAGACATGGGCGATATAGACAACTGGAGGCCAATCGCTCTGGGAAATACCTGCCCGAAGCTTTTCGCTTCGATCCTGGCAGATCGCGTTAAAAATTGGACAACCACAAACGAGCGCCTAAGTTCGGCTCAGAAGGGCTTTCTTGACTTCGATGCTACGAACACAACTTCGTCCTACAAGAGGCAATCAACGATGCCATTAATGGCGGGAAGGAGTTGGTTGTAGTATGGCTCGACTTCTCGAGTGCTTTTACTTCTTTGCCTCACTCGTCGATCCTCAGGGCAATGAGGGGACATGGAGTGCCCCGAAAAATGGAGAATATCATCACTTCCCTCTACCATGGAGCGCGAACATCGATTAGGACGGCACAAGGACAGACGGGACCCATCACTGTGAGATCCGGAGTAATGCAGGGCTGCCCATTGAGCCCTAGCACTTTCAATTTAACGTTGGAAGTGCTTTTGCGTAGGTTGGCCCAGTCCGATAAAGGGTACACGTTGGGTGACAGGCACATTAACAGCCTGGCCTACGCCGATGATATCGCTCTGCTTGCCGGCTCCACTGAGCAGATGCAAACGCTGTTCCGAGTCGCAGAGGATGGGGCCCGCTCAATCGGGCTCTCCTTCAACCCCTCAAAGTGCGCCTCACTCCACATCATTGGGGGCGCACGGGAGGTGGTTCAACCCACAATATTCTCCATCTACGATAATAACATCACCGCCCTGGGCCCTCATCAAACATTTAAACATCTGGGAATTCCGACCAGCTACCAGATCAGGCAGACTCCCATAAAAACTATAGCGGAGCTATTAAATGACACAAAGAAGATCGATCAATCCCTCCTGGCCCCCTGGCAAAAGTTAGATGCGGTTGGCATCTTCATCTTGCCACGGCTCGACTTTATCATGCAGGGTGCAGATTTGCAAAAAGAATATCTAACCGAAGCTGATAGGATTATCAAGAAACTATATAAGGACTGGCTGAATCTACCACAGCGAGCCAGCGCCGAGCTCGTCTTTTTGCCACCCTCTCAAGGGGGCGGCGGTATCCTGCCATTGGGAGATCTATATGATCTCTACACGGTAGCACATGCATTCAGGATTATTAACTCCCCTGATGAGCATGTCAGCGGACTCGCGAGGGACATGCTCCGAAGAACTACCGCCGCGAGACTTGTGATGTGTGATGTAGAGGCCAGACCAGTTGTCAATTATAATAAACTGTTTTCAGTGGCTAAGAAAATTAACTGGCGTGACGACATTCATTTTAACAATCTTGATTCCCTAAAAGACACGGCTGGAGGTGTGGATGCCATTTCCGCTAAAGTCCTTAAATGTTTAGAAAGATTTATTTCTCAACCACTTGCAATTATAGTGAATAAGATACTTGAAACTGGTGAATATCCACTACACTTTAAAAAAGCTGAGGTGATTCCTATATACAAATCTGGCAATAAGGAGGAACTAGGAAACTATCGACCAATCTCGCTTATCTCAAACTTGGCAAAGATAAGTGAAAAAATTATTTACAATAGACTGATTAATTTCATTGAAAAAAATAATATCTTGTCAAAAAACCAATTTGGATTTAGGAAATATGTGGGATGCACTGAAGCTCATGCTAATTTGTCAAAATATTTATATGATTGCTTGAATATGACTAGACCAGTTGCAGTTGCATTTATTGATGTGACAAAGGCATTTGATTGCATTAATCATGATATTTTGTTAGATAAATTAGGAAAAATGGGAATAAGGGGAGTAGCTTTAGAACTCATGAAAAATTATTTACATAACAGAGAGATGTGTACTATCGTTGGGGATACCAGGAATGAATCAGCAACCATTAACATTGGAGTTCCGCAAGGGACTGTTTTAGGGCCTCTACTATTCATTCTATATGTAAATTCATTGTTGTTGCAAGGCTTGGACATTTTTTCATTTGCTGATGACACTGCAATTCCCTGTGATGCCGACACGTGGGCAGATTTAAATAGAAAATTAACGGATAAACTGGAAATAGTACAGTATTGGATGTACGTGCATGGTCTAGTAACTAAAATTAAGAAAACCACCCATATCACTTTTGGCAAGTATTCAAATTCGATCCCAGATAACTTTGATATTATTGTTAATGACCAAAGACTCATTACATCTGATTCGGTTAAATACTTAGGTATCACGATTGACACTAATTTAAAGTGGAAAATGCACGTTGATAGTGTAGTTAAGAGAACACGGTATTTACTTTTTGTTTTTTACAGACTCAAGCATATATTTAGTATTCAAACATTATTATCGATTTACTACGCTTTATTTAACAGCATAGCCACGTACGGTATTATTGCTTGGGGATCGTCGTATAATAATGTCCTAAGGGCCTTAATTACGTTGCAGCAAAGAATCTTAAAAGTTATATTCGGGGCTGGAATAAATGATGTTAATTTACAAAGAAAACCATTAACAATTGATCAGACTTATAAATTGGTTTCAATCATGTACTCATTTAACGATTTGCAACGTAGATTCACTACTTCACAGAATAAAACAAGAACCCGTGGTTTAATCCTACCGTTATGCTTAACCAATAGTGGTCTAAAAAATCATGTATATATAGCTATAAAATTATTTAATAGATTACCACTACAAATAAAAATGCAAAATTATAATAACTATGCACAGCTGAAAAAGACAATTACTCATTGGTTAAGAAATGCTTCAATGTAAACGAATCACTACTTTGTTAACGCTTCCTAATAAGTGGCTTCATCTCGACTCTTGTATGAATTTTATCTTACGTTTTCATCATTTTTACACTGTAAATAATTGTTATTTTAGTTTGTAAGTTATCAATGACCTTCAGCATACGGGCACTCGTACCTTCTGCAGCATTGGTTTGGGTTATACATAATGTCAACTTGATAAGGAGGGGAACAAAAATATTTATACGTAATTTAATAAATATCATGTAAGCAACCATGTACTGTTAATGATTCTGTATAAACTCTGTATACTGATGATTTCGGTCAATAAATAATAATAATAATAAAATTGAGGATCGAGTACAGTTCGAGGTTAACAACTCCCGACGCGTAAACATAACCTCTACCCATCGACCGCGTTCTGCTCATACATGCATAGCAGTCGCTGTATGGTGGGTAGTGGATACGTAAACGCAACCACACAACTTAGCACATATGTATTTTAAAAAATATGCCTCACAATAATATTAGTAATACACAGGACATACCTAGGTGTATATTTACAAATTTTATATGGTATTGCAATAATAACGTCACATAACTGTATTCCAGAGCTGAATACTTTATTGAAAATATGCCATGTTTTTCTCTCTCCGTTGAGAAATCATATCTACAGATATTACTCATACCTCTGCAAGACGTACACTGGATATTCTTTTATTTTAAATAGTACCTTAAGAAAATGCAATAATGTGTTTTACTTTAATTTTATCAGTTTTCGTTTCAAGCAAGAATTAATTATGATTTCCATTGGATATTGATTGATTAATAATAAATTAAATTATATTTTAAACGAAAAAAGTGACTTGCGCCTCGATATGTTGTTGAGATCCAATTATTATTATTGTTAGATACTTTTACTCTTTGTATTATGACGTAGAGATAAGACCTTATGTTTACGTTAGAAATGCATTTATACCCCTAAATCAGTAACCTAGACTAAGTTTACCATTAACTTCATTATAATAAACAACGTTCAAATTAACGTCACTGTTTAGATTATATGAAACCGAAAATAGATCAGTAGAAATTCTAATGTACATTTTAAAGAACATAGTAAATTAGGTGTTCAGTACAAAAAAAAATTTAAAAGTGAACCTAAAAGTGAATATTTAGATAATAAGCAACATAGTAGCTATAGGAAAAATGAAGATTTAGAAAATAAGCCTTCTAGTAGTTATAGTAAGAATGAAAAAATTGTGTGCAACCATTGTGGTAAATTAGGGCATATTCGTGACAGTTGCTATAAATTAAAGAATACAGTTAATGTGATACAACGAAATAATTTTGATTCAGATTCTGACGTAGAAGCTACTAACAATCATTTAAACTCGTTCGCGGATTCGTTAGCGGAGGGCACCGAATCCGACTAGGAAAACAAAGACCCTTAGGAATTATGCAGACTTCTAAAAATCATTCTGTTAGTAATTTGCCTGTAATAAAATGTAATTTATTTGGAAACAGTTGCAAATTGTTAATTGACACAGCAGCTAGTATTAATATCTTAAAAAATATGAATAATTTACCTAGTATTAAGAAAAATAGCAGTACTTTATTAAATGGAATAAATGGCCAGTCTTTATCTACATTAGGGACTATAAAAACAGATATAAGTAATTTTCCTGTTAAATTTCATATTTTAGATAAAACTAATTTAGAAGTAGATGGTATTTTAGGTTCGGAATTTTTCTTAAAGAATAATGTACAAATTGATTATTATAATAAACATTTGATATTTCCTAATAACATAAAAGTTAAATTCAAACCAAATAACGATAAAGTTTTATATCATATTCAAATAAAACTCAAATGCGAACAAATAATTAAGATTCCAATTAATGTAAAAATAAATAGAGAATATTTGTTTCCAAAATTAGATTTAGATAATATTGTCATTATACCAGATAGTACAGTTAAAGTATCAGAACAGCAGGAAATAACAACTGCTATCAATATAACCTATGTTGAGCAAACATTAGAAATTAAAAATATTAGACTTGTACCGTTTAAAATCAATATGATAAGTATGATAAATAGTTTAGAAACTTGTAAAGAAATAAATAAACAAGAACGTCTCGATAAATTACTCAAATTAATTAGGACTAATCATTTAAATAAAGAATAGAAAGATTCGCTATTAAAACTCATAGGTAAATACAATGATATTTTTTATATGGAAGGTGATCCTTTCACACACACAGATATACTAGAACATAGAATAGTAACCACAGACGAAAATCCCGTTGTCTCAAAAACTTATAGGTATCCTCAGGTACACAAACAGGAAGTCGAAAAACAAATAAATAAACTTTTAAAAGACGGTGTGGTGCGCCCTAGTTTTTCTCCCTGGAATTCACCCTTGTGGATAATACCCAAAAAGAAGGACGTCTCGAATAAGGTTAAGTGGCGAATGGTCGTAGATTATCGGGAATTAAATAAAAAAACATTTCTGATAAATATCCTTTACCATTGATTGAAGACGTGTTAGGTTCTTTAGGACGCGCAATATATTTTACTGCATTAGACCTTACATCAGGCTTTCATCAGCTGAAGGTAGAAACAAATTCAATAGCGAATGGGTTAGAATGCCATTAGGTTTAAAAAACGCGCCCGCTAGTTTTCAACGCGCTATGAATTTAGTTTTGAACGGCCTAACACCTTCACAGTGCATGGTCTATATAGATGACATTATTGTCTATGGTAGCTCACTGATCTATCATAACGAGAAATTAGAAAATGTTTTTAAAAGATTAAAAGAACATAATTTAAAAATCCAACTGGATAAATCTGAGTTTTTACGGAAAAAGACTAATTCTTTAGGACATGTTATTTCTGCTGACGGTATTAGACCAAACCCGGATAAGATAAGTACCATAAAAGACTTTCCCATACCTAAGACCCCCAAGCAGATTTAAAGATTTCCCGGTTTGACGGGTTACTATAGAAAATTTATACCTGATTACGCTAAACTCGCTAAACCTTTAACAAAATTATTAAAGAAAGATGAAGATTTCCAATGGAACAATGATTGTCAGACATCGTTTAACACTCTAAAAAATTGTTTAAAATCACCACCTATCCTTCAGTATCCCAACTTTGACGAGTCTTTTGTATTAACAACCGATGCATCTAAGTACGCTATAGGAGCAGTTCTTCCTCAGGGGTCAATAAAAAAAAATTCCCTATAGCGTATGCTTCTGGAACGTTGAATCTAGCTGAGACGCGATACTCAACTATCGAGAGGGAACTTTTAGCCATTGTTTGGGCCGTCAAACATTTTCGGCCTTACTTGTACGGAAAAAGGTTCACCATAGTAACAGATCATCAACCTCTAAAGTGGCTTTTTTCAGTGAAAGATCCAAGTTCGCGTTTAACTCGTTGGAGGCTCAAATTGGAAGAATATGAATACGAAATTATTCATAAGCCAGGTAGGATAAACACAAACGCGGATGCTTTGTCTCGCATTTATATAACGGAAGATCAAAAAATATTAGACCAAAATATTGAGCTTATAATGAGTCCCGAAACAGAACGACAACTCTTAGAAGAATTAGAAGAGTTTTCCGAAATCCCTAATAATCCTGAAAATTTAATTGCTAGCAATAATTTTTTTAATAACAATGATCAAATTAATATTCAAAATAAAATAGAAATAGTTACTGATATTCCTCAAGATGTAGAAGCAATAGTTTTTTCTGTAGAAAATAACATTAGAAACGTAAACACTATTCTATTAGATACTGACTTAGATAAAATTGAAAATTTCATTGAAACCACTTACTCTAAATTTAAAAATTTTCAGTATATTTTTGAAACCAGCAAGAATAATGAAGAATATAAAGAAAATATATTAGGAGTTTTATCATTTTGCACTACCGAAAATATTTTGTTCATTATTGACGAAGAATCGAATATAGGTATAATTAAGCAATTAGTAATAGATACTAGAGCTAGAAATAACAAGATATATATACTTAAAAGGTTTCCACATTTAGTTGACAAACAGATTAAATATAAGGTAATTAAATTATATCATTCATCTCCTACAGCCGCGCATAAAGGTATAAACGAAACGTACAACAAAATTAAAGAGAAATATAATTGGCCGAACATAAAACAAGATGTTTCAGATGTAATTAATGCATGCGAAATATGCAAACGCAACAAAATAGAATCATACCAATGAAAATCACCCAAACACCGCATCAAATAGTTGACCGTGTAGACATTGATGTTTGTGTAATTATAGGTGGAACTAATAAAAGAGATTGTTCAATTATTCAGGACCAACCTTCAAAATTCATTCAGTTGTACCCATCAATACCACCAGTAACGGGGGAATTTGTTGAAAATAAGATTTTTCAGTTTATTTCTGCGTTTTCCTTTCCAAAAAGAATTCATTCAGATTCAGGTTTGGAGTTCGTTAACAAAACGATATCCAAATTAATTGAAAAATTAAAAATAAAACACACTAGGTCCGCTATTTATCATCCCAAATCTAACGGTGTGATTGAACGAGCGATTACTTCTATAAAAGAAACTGGAAATTCGTTGTACGATCAACACAAAAGTAAGATAGGCTTCGAAAACTTATTACAATTGTCGGTTCACGCTTATAATACCTCTGTAAACGTAAGTACTAGGTTTACACCGTATGAATTATTATTCGGCAATAAACCACCTAATTTGTTTGAAGAGTCCGTAGAAAGAGACAATGAGGGCGATAAAGCCAGTTATATTCAAGATTTGCGGCAACTTGCAGAAACAAACCAAAGCAATGCTAAAGAAAAATCTAAGATACGGTATGATAAAAAAGCTGTTCAAACAATCCCAAAATTAAAAATTAATGACAAAGTGTTTATAAAAAAGTTTTTTGAAAGGAAATTTAAATGGGATGGTCCCTATCCAGTAGTACAAATAATTAATGATAGGAAATATAAAATCCGAACTCGGAATACTCACGAACCTATCCAAACAGTAAACATCGAACAATTGCGTACATTAAAGCACCTTAATTTATTGCAGGTCTCTGACCCTAGTCTCGGGGATGGATCCTGTTCAGGTCACTGAAATTAGTTCAAATATAGGATTGTATGCTCAACCACAAGGAAAACTAAGGGAAATAAATTCATTGTGAACTGTCATAATAGTAAAAGATATAGGACCACTATTCTATTCTTCAATTCAAGTTCATTTGCTTTTGGCTAAGTTAAAAACATTGGAAAACAGTATAAACATCAAACAATCACATTCATTATTATTAAAAATAAGTTTAAACCATGTAGATAAAGACCTTAGAATGATTAGATCTATGTTTCTGTTAAGTAGAAGTAAACGAGGGTTATTAAATATATTTGGAACGGGATTACATACGTTGTTCGGAACTATGGATGCCGACGATGAAACCCGAATAGATAATATTTTACGAGAGTTACAGGATTCTAATAAAAAATCACTATCATTTATAGACGAATCGATTAGCATTGTGAAAGATACCATGCGAGATTTTAATCAGGCGCTTGATTCACTGTCAATCAATGAAAAAACAATTCAAAACAACTTTGAAATATTATCAGGGCAAATGATGAATAATTCTATGGCAATAAATAAAAATGCAAAACAAATAAAAATTTTAAAACTAGCTATCACAATTAAGGCAATAATACAGGAATTAGAACAAGATTTGAGAATTGTTGAAAATTATTTAGTACCTGCGAAGATTAAATTACTTCCACCTGATCTACTCGACGTGGAAAAGTTTAAACAACTATTGACTGACATATCTCTACAACTTAAAGATAGAGAACTACCCTACGAACCGACCTTAAAAAGCATGTCTAAATATATACAGTTATGTTCCACTAAAATACATGTGAAAGAAAATTCGCTTATATTTTCAGTAGATATTCCTTTAGTTACAAAAAAATAATAATTCAAATTATATATATAAGCTTTTTCCAATTCCCATTCCTTCTCAAACAATACCCTATCACTATAACATTATTTTACCTAGCCACTCCTATTTGGCGATAGACGAAGGTAAATCACTTTATTCGAAATTTAATTTTATGACTAACTGGTTAAATATCGAGGATGTTTAGTTTAGTAAAAATCTAGAAACATATTCTGCGCAAGATTCGCCAACATGTGAGGTCGGAATATTCTTGAGAAAACAAATGGTCAGTTCATGCGAAAAACTTACTACACCACTACAGGAGGAAACAGCAATGAGACTTGATACCAACAAATGGCTTGTATTGCTCACCACCCCTCTGAAGTACACCTACAAATGCATTGGTAGTGATATAAAAACACTAAGTATCAACCGCAACTCCGTCCTCACGGTATCAGCAAATTGCAATGGATACCTGTCCAATGGGTTGAGGATAAATGGCGAGTTCAATAAAACATCAAGGAGCAGCTACCCATCGCAATCGAGTGTTGTGAAGAAAAACAACAGAGGTTGGGGACAATTCAATTAACACCTATAAAGATGTCCAATTTAAATCAGGAGGAGCTCGCCTTTAATAGACATCGTCTCGAACGATTGGAGTCCAAAATTCATGAGGAGGGTGTGCGACCGATTCTGTCAATCACATCATCGGGTTGGTTCTGGTCACTCCTTGGACTTTTAAAATGTTTCTTCATTTTGATGTGCTGCTGTTACTGTTGCTGTCCAGGCTGTTTATCATTAATAAAACCAAAATTTGGTGGATGCGATTCTGGCCGATGTGTACGAATTTTCAACATCAACAAATCTGTAACTATTGTTAGGGGAAGATCCAGTTATGGTGAACGAGGGACGGCTAACCATGGATTTTCTACATCCGCACCAGCTTTAACCGATATCATTGAAATGCAACCCAAATCTAATGAAAGAAGTGTTTCACCGTGGTCACCGCAGTGGTTTAAAAAAGACTAAAAAAGTGACTAATGGAAGTGCGCGAGTGAAAATGAATATATGGACTTTTAAGAGACTTTCTAAATAATATTAAGTCAATAGTTACGTAAAAATTTATTATTTTAATTAAAAAGTTGTATAATAAAATTTATTAATAGGGGAGGATTGTTGAGATCCAATTATTATTATTGTATTATTATATTGTATATATACTTTTACTCTTTGTATTATGACGTAGAGATAAGACCTTATGTTTACGTTAGAAATGCATATATACCCCTAAATCAGTAAGCTAGGCTAAGTTTACCATTAACTTCATTATAACAACGTTGTTTTCAATACAACTAAGTGTTTTTAACTTTAAATTCAGCGTTATTACTTTAAAATATTATAAACATTATAATTAAGTTGTTTAAGGTTTAATAAACAATAAACTGTTGGTATAACGACTACCAATTAAAAATTAGTCGTCGTGCGTGCCCATGAACATTTCGATCTCGAACCCGAAATCGCAGGACGTAACAGTACGTAGCTTAAAGAAACCAATATATAGATAATAAAGAAATAATACAGGTTATATTTTTTCACGGAGCTCACGTAAATTCTTGTTATGGTTACCATTGTTATTTTCTCTTAATTTTATATCTTAATAATAAATGTTGTAATTTTTTGAATTCTGTACTTTCAAAAATTAAAATTATCAGTAATACAAATTAGTTACACGTTTAACTTGAAACACTTGTCATGTAATTTCTTAAAAAACATATTTTCTTTAGTTTAACTAAACATTCAAAAACGGGCTGATAAGAATATCGATTACATTTCATCGTTAGTTACTGCCATTAGCTCACCACATGTTCACTGCTGCTCATGAAAAGATTTGATCTTGGTTTTAACTTGTGAAGGATGTTACGGTATCGAAATAATAACACCTTTAACTTAATTTACATATTATACAAGCTGAATATTGTAACGACTGTTGAACAATGTAAAGTGTTGTGTGTCAAGCGCGTATTGTCGAGTACCACGCTGACGCTGGCAGAGTAGAAAAACAGTGCAAGTGCAATCCAATTCATGTGTAATATTAATCCAAAAATTTAATAATTATTGTAAAAGGGAATGACGGTTAAAATAATAAACTTTAAATGTCGTTTCTTTGTTTTGAGGTAGGAAATTGTATTTTAGCATATAACAGTAGAATTACTAATAAAATTAAAAAAAGCCTTTGTTTTCAGAATAACACGTGAAGTTTATTTAACCTATTATATATAAGTCATTTAAGGAAATTTTTATTAAAGAATTAACATTATATATACACATATATAAATGTTTTTTGTTTTTAGATGAATTCATATTTTATGTCCAGAGTGTTTGATCGGATTCAGCCCACAGTCCAGATTGTTTCGCAGAGACTGTGAAGGTCCGTGATGGTGAAAGATACTATTATTTGTCCCTAGAGGCGGAAGGTGTCCTATTAATAATGTACACACCTGAAATCGTAAATAAAGAATAACAGTTTTAGTGTGTGTGCCGTGCTATATCAAAGACTTGATTCAATTTTAATTTGAGATTATTATAATAATCATCATACGTGTAACGGAACTCTGGTTTTGCTGTTAATGAATTTGGAATTTGGGCCTTATGTCCAAATATTAATTCGTACGGGGTAAATTTTGTTGAGTTATGGAAATGTGAGTTATAAAAACATAGCTAAATTCACATGTTCGTCCCAATTCGTTTGCTGTTTATTAAGATATTGTTTTAAATAATCTCTTAAAATAGAAAGACTACGTTCAAGTGCACCGTTGGTTTGAGGATGATATGAACTCGTTAAAATATGTCGCACTTTAAAAAGTTTATTAATTTCTTTAATTAAGCTTGATGTAAATTCAGTGCCATTATTGTTAAGAGAGTTTCAGGAATGCCAAAGATAGAAATGATCTTGACAAATTCATTAGCTAAAGTTTTTGCTTCATGATTTTCAATTGCTGTTGCATAAGAAAATTTTGTTAAATCGTCTTGCATAGTCATAATGAAGCGATTACCGTTTTCAGTAATTGGTAAGGATCCTACGACATCTAATGCTAACCTTTGAAAAGGACGACTACTGGTTGTAGTTATTTTCATGGGTGCTTTAGTTTTCTTATTTGATTATACTGTAACTACACGTGAATTATCTGCTAGAAACCCCTACTTCCTTGGCAAAGATGGCACAACAAAGTGGAAAAAACATATCTCCGGAAAACGTGAGAAATCATTCCGAGAATATAACTACTGACTTGCCAGGAGTGAAAGGGGACATCAAAAAGTTGAAAACATGTGTAGACATTTGGAAATGTTTCATCGATAGTGAGTTTCCGGATATGATCGTTGAAAATAATTTATTTATCTCAGCAGCCAAACATCCAATTTCAAACAGAACTGTTCAATTGACTGATAAAATTGAGATAAAAGCTCTACTAGGTTTGCTGTATTTGTCAGGGTTAAAAAAACCAATAACCTAAACGCCTCTGACCTGTGGAAGAAAAATGGAACGGCAATTGAACTATTTCGACTTACAATGTCCCTTGAGAGATTCAGATTTTTGATAAGACACATTAGATTTGATGATAAATTGACGAGATGTGAAAGAAGAGGGGTGAATAAATTATGTACTATAAGAGAGATCTTTAAATAAGTTCAACTCTAACTGCCAGAAACGCTATTCTTTGTCGGAATACGTCACTATTGATGAAAAACTAGAAGCGTTCAGAGGTCGTTGTGGTTTTCGGGTTTATATTCCAAGCAAACCTAACAAATACGGCATTAAAATTTTTGCTCTCGCTGATGCAAAAATGTATTACACAGCAAACATGGAGATGTACGTTGGAGCACAGCCTGATGGACCATATATAGTAATGTTTCTAACATTCCATCCGACGTCGTAGAAAGGTTATGTAGACCCATTTCAGGCACCAAAAGAAATCTGACAATTGATAACTGGCTTACTAGTAAAGAATTAGCAGATTCGTTACTCGTAAATCATAAATTAACAATAATTGGAACTTTGAGAAAAACAAATGCCAGTTACCTATAGAATTTGTTCAGGGAAAGCGACCGGCTTCTTCGTCCATGTTTCGATTTCACAAAAAATGTACCTTAGTGTTATATATCTCCAAACGTAACAAAAATGTGCTAACTTTATCTAGATTGAATCATGATGATTCTATAAACCTACGAACAGGAAAACTTGAGATAATTATGATGTACAATTCTAGAAAGGGCGGAGTAGATGTTGTAGATAAACTTTGTGCTATATATAATACAGCACGAGCCACAAGGTGGCCTATGGTAATTTTCTACAATGTCTTGAATGTCGCAGCAATAAATGCTTTAATCATATATCATGCAAATAACAGCTCATCCAAGATACGCCGCAGTCAGTTTTTAGAAGAATTAGCATTATCATTATTGGATGAGCATTTACGAAGAAGATCAACAAATCAACATCTTCCCAAATTTATATGAAGCAGGATAAAAGAGATTCTAAAAATACCTGCAGAAGATGGCCTACAACAAAGAAATAATGTTCCAGGCAGGTGTATTTATTGTTCATCCAAAAAGAAAAACCGAAAAACAAAATATTTCTGCCAGAGATGTGGGAAATTTATGTGTCTAGAACATTATTTGATGATGTATCAAGATTGCAATGATCAAACTGAAATGGAGACTGATTAAATGTTTTTTTTTTGTAATTATTACATTCTAAATGTCAAAATGTGCTACTTTCATTTTCTTAAAATATTCAAACTAAAATAATTTAATTTTTGCAGTTTATTTTTAGTTATTGTTTCAAAATTTTCAATATTTTTTTATTGTTCTGCCAATTTGTTTTTCAGTAAATTTATTAATTAAGACTGTAATAAAATGTTAATAAAGGCCCGTTCGAAATAAGATAGACTTTATTTAGTTGCTTATGTGGTTTTGTGTAATTATACATACTTTGTAGGTCCAAAGAGTTATTACTTGTGTAATAAAAGTTCACGTTATTACTGAAGGGTTAAATTGCGAATATCCCTTTTCATATGCTTACATCTGTAATTTTATTCTATTCTATAATAGGTTCTTTTAAATCGGGAATGTCTTGATACTGACGATTCGTGATTTTCTGAGAAAATTTTTAAAATATCATCCTTACTATTAGGATTAAGTTTGGGACTATTAAATAAAATAATTTAATGTTACTCTTATTAAAAACAAAATAAATCGTTTCTTGTAGCATATCTAATTTTAATATATTGTTATTTTCTAACTGATTTTTAAGATATAAATTAGTAATTTGATTCTTTGTTAATTCATTTCGTAAATTTGAAAGAAATAAAATAAATCGTTGTATGTTTTTTTATCCAAGTGATTTAATGTGGCGAATAGGAAATATGTTTTATTTTGGTCGTTTGACAGATATACAACATCATATTGATTGATGATGATGAAGGGTTATTTTTGTGTAAATCCTTTGAATAAAAGAAAGCATTAGGTTACTTTAGACAAATATTTTCCTTAATTACCGAAACATTAATTGTTTGACCGTTTGTATAATGAAATCACTAATACTTCCTTTATTCGCTTGTACATTACAAACTACAGGTGGATTGCGCGATAAAGCATCCACATTTGAATTTATCCGACTTGGACTGTAGTGAATGTCGTATTGAAACTCTTCAAGTTTAATTCACTAGCTAGTTAAACGACTATTTTGGTTTTTACAATTAAATAACCAAGTTAATGGTCGATGGTCAGTGATTATTCGAAATTTTCTACCATATAAATAAGGCCTGAAATGTTCGGTACTCCATACCTTACCATATCCTTACCTATTTCGCCTTGAGACAAAATAGCACCGATAGCATACTTTGATGCGTCCGTTGTTAAAATAAATCACTTTGAAGAATCAGAAAACTGCAGAATAGGTTGTGTAATTAAACCCGTTTTAATATATTGAGCGCTCTTGGGTCTGAGCCCATTGAAAATTTATATCTTTCTTTAGTAAAGAAGTCAAGGGCTTGGCAAATTTGGAGAAATCTTTAGTAAACCTGCGATAGTATCCGACGAGGCCTAAAAATTATTTAATTTGTATAGCATTTTTTGGACAAGGATAATTTTATATTGCGGTTACTTTATCTGGATTTGGTTGTACATCATTTTCACTTTTAAAGTGACCTAAGTAAGTTACTTCCCGTCGCATGAATTCACATATATCAGGTTGCAATTTAAGATTATTTTTTCTAAATGTATGTCGTCTAGATACACAAAACATTTTAAACCCTGTAGACCGCTAAGTGCTATGTTCACCGCTCTTTGTTGCCGGGGCTTTTTTCAATCCAAACGGCATTCTCAAGTATTCGTAGTGACCATGTGGTGTGGATAAAGCGGTTTTAAAGATATCCTCTGATCTTACTTTTAGTTGGGGAAAACCACTAGCTAAGTCCAATGTTGTAAAATATTTGGAGTGTCCCAACTGGTCTAGAATTTCATCTATTAAAGGAATTGGAAAGCTATCGCCTATAGTAACTTAATTTAATTTAATCTATTTTCACTTTAAAAAATAAAAAACTTAAAACGTTAATTTCCACAATTTTATTTAGTATCACTTAACAATTGTTTCGCACTATTTAGTGCTTCATCAGAAGTATTACAATAAACTTATATAATTACACAGTAGACTTATATGGAGATATTTAAAGGGGAGGGGGTTACAAAAAGGTTTAGTAATGGGGAATTATTAAGGTCTATTTGATCATTAAGAAGTAAATTTGTGTTTTTTTGTTTATTAATTTCTAGTGTTTCTAATAGTGTTAGTTTGTAACTTTTATTTTGTGTGTGTAGTATCACATAATCGCCATTAAAGGTGTGATTTTCATCTAACAGATGTTTGGCGTAATTAGAATCTACTTTTTTGCGTTCAAAAGATATTTTATGTTCATTTATTCTTTGTTTGAAGGTACGTCCAGTCTGACCAATATATATTTTGTTACAAGAATTGCAGTTAAGTTTGTATACTCCTGATAAATTATTTTTATTTGTTTGATCTTTATTATTCTTAATATGTTTACCGATTATATTTGTCATATAAAATGCAATATTAATGTCATTTTTTCGAAGAAATTTTTGTAGGCTGTTAGTGGGATTACATAAATATGCTAATGTTTTGTAGTTGTTAACAACGGTTTTTGTTATAGGGTATGTATCCTTAATAACTAACTTAAATTTAAGTTTATACAATAAGTTTTCTATAATTTCTACATTATAACTGTTGGTTACCGCTATATATTTAATTGTATTTAATTCTTTATTAAAATTATGAGTATCCATTGGTACATTTAATAATCTATACACCATACAATAAAAAGCTGACATTTTGTGTTAAATTGGATGGCATAACTTATTATTGATTACAATGTCTGTATGTGTAGGTTTATGATAAATAACAAATATATGTTTATTATTAACGCGGCTGATTGTAATATCTAGAAAATTAAGTTCTTTATCCTTTTCAATTTCTAATGTGAATTTTATATTTTTATGTATATTATTCAGTTCATATAGGAATTTTTGAAATTGTCACACCTTTAATGACGATTATGTGATACTACACACACAAAATAAAAGTTACAAACTAACACTATTAGAAACACTAGAAATTAATAAACAAAAAAACACAAATTTACTTCTTAATGATCAAATAGACCTTAATAATTCCCCATTACTAAACCTTTTTGTAACCCCCTCCCCTTTAAATATCTCCATATAAGTCTACTGTGTAATTATATAAGTTTATTGTAATACTTCTGATGAAGCACTAAATAGTGCGAAACAATTATTAAGTGATACTAAATAAAATTATGGAAATTAACGTTTTAAGTTTTTTACTTTTTAAAGTGAACATGAATTTCCATCAAGTAAACGTAGAAACTATCAATCTTATTAATCTATTTTCTTTGGCACTACCCATAATGAAGAATTATAAGGACTACCAGAGGGTTGTATTATTTTTTGTTTCTACATTTTGGAAATTTGTTTATCAACTTCCCTTTTGTGACACTCTGGGAAGCGGTAGATTTTTGAAGTAACCGCAGTGGGATCGGAAACTTTAATAGGATGTTCCAAAATATCGGAGTTTGTTAGTGGATCTTCGGGAAGATGAAAGATGTCAGAATACTTGTGAATTATACGAGATAGGAAATATCTTTCTTGAGGGTTTAAATGGCTTATACGTAATTGTTCGTTTAACAGTCCGGCGACAATATCTTTTCGTTCACGTGTGAACACAAAACAGATGCTGAATTTTCGTTAAAAGCCTCTAGGTGTGTGAATACCGGAGATAATAAATAGGGTTCGTCTAAAGTGTTTAGAATAGTTGTCACGCTTTCATGGTCATCTACATTTAACGTTTTGGCTATGTAAATGCCATCATCGATTTTAATTTCTGGGCAAACTCCTTCTAAATTATTAAGAATGTTAATTTCGAGTGGCTTTAAAATAATAGAATTCGTAAGCAATTCAATTCAATTGTTTGAACTGAAGCATCACCCGTTATGGCGTGAATATTAATCCTGTTATTAGGATGATAATATAATTTTACCTTGCGGATTTTATCCCTTTTGATTAAGTTGATACTGGAGCCGGTGTCTAGTAAGAATTAGAAATTTTGACCTTCATATTTATAATGAGCTTTAATATAAAATAATGAAGAGGTTGCATTATTGAAAAAGGAAAAAAATTGTACATCTGTGTTTATATCTAATTTACAGGAGCGACCAGTTTGATGTAGTCCTCCTGAGATTGAATTCCGTTTAAATCACTGGGGTTAGATTTATTTTGACACATAAAATTTCCTGTTTGATTTGGACGTTTTCGGCATTCGTTAATTAAATGACCCGGTTTTTTGCAATATTTGTAAAATTTGGAGGTCAATTGTTCGGTAGATTTTATTTTGAAACAGTTTTGTGCATTGTGTCCTATCTTATCGCAATAAGAACACTTCAAGTGTACATTAGTTTTAGTATCACTATTCGAACTATTATTTTGGTAAAGTATTCTTAAAATTGGTTCGTATACTAGCTGAAAGTTCCATCGACAAGGCACGTTCTTCTGCCAAAGCAGAATTAAAGGCGTCTTGTAATGTCTGATGTTCCTTTACACACAAGAATCGCGATATTTCGGGTATAGAGTGAAAAATTAACCGTTGAAGACAGACTTCTTGAATATTCGCAACTCGACCTTCCCTTTGGTTTGAGTTACAAACAAGAGTGTTAACTATTCGTGAGTATAGATGTTCTACTCGGTGATAAAAGATTATCACGGATTCGCTTTTATTTTGTTTAATTCTTCCATCAAAATACTGTAATGTTTCCGGTCGGCATACAATTGTAGCAATATAGTCTTTAAATCGTCGTAAGAATGAGATTCTTTGTCGCGTAACTGAACTTTCGCAGCCCCTGTGATTCTTCAAATCACGAATGCTAAAAGTGCACGCTCTTGATTTATGCTTGCTAGTGCGAACGCATTGTCGCAATTATTCAAAAATTCGTATATTTTTCCACGTGTGCCATCGAAAATTGTATTTATTAAAGAATATAAAAATGCTAATCCAAATGAAAGTCCTTCATTTGGGATAGCTCTGTATGACTGATCTGGATTCGACATAATTAATTTGAGAAATTGTCTTTCCTAATTCGTAAAACAATTGTGATTGAAAGTTCACAAAAAAAATGTGCAATTAACAAATTGTCACAAAAAAATAAATAAAATAAACGGTGACAAAGGGAAAAGACAATTAATGGGAATTACGAATAGAATTAATACAGGAATACACAAAGAAGTACTTACTATTGAGTCCGAAGTCGAACGTCGTGGGATTGATTGATTGATTCGCTCACCTTTGTCAGAATTAAAATTCTTAAGACAATCTTCAGTTATTCAAAGGCGAATCCTACTGACTGCGTCAAAACTGTTATGTTGTACTAGTTTGATGTAGATCTCACGTTGAAAAATGGTAAATAACACTTATTCAAACTCAAAATAGTATATTATACAAGTAGTTTTACAATTTAGAGATACTAATATCTTAACAGAAAGAAATCTCTTTGTCGAATCCCTCTGTAATTTCCAAAAACAGCATATTTATAGTAATTAATACTACAGCTGTTTTTGGTAATGTTAACTTTAAGTTTAACAGTTTAATAAAAAAAAATTACATGAATGATTGAGTTTTGACATTAATTATACGTTTAGACTAAATACATTGGAAACAAAACATCCGGGAACAGAATTTGGTAAAATTGATATTCAGTATGTTCAAAGGAGATGATATAAATTAAAAGATTACATTTAGTTGTCGAGTTTCCCATGGCAGGGAAATAAGAGAGTATTTAATGTAGGATGTGTATTTTAGTCAGGATGACAGATTAAGTAGTAAAAAGTCAAGGTAATAGAGAATTCGAAACATATGTCGCATGAATTAACAAAATATACGGTACCTGGATGTTAGCTATAAATGTCTAAACATCTAAACAGATTTAAATAATAGGTAATGTGAAGCAGATGTCTTACGAACTAACAACGTACAATACACCTAATGTTTGTAAGAAATCTAAAGTATATAAATGTACGAGTGGATCCTAAAACACTTAGTGTTTAGGTGTTGTCTTTAAATTTTCAACGCCGTCATCTCTTCTTACGAGAAAATTCAAGCATCATCTTACTCCCTCAGCTCTCTCTCTCTCTTTCCGATGTCTCTTTTAGATATCTCGAAATCTAATCATGATATCGATTCGGTACCACGACCAACGTGTTCAGCGACCTCGATTTAGCTCTATTGGACCTGTATTGTCCACAGTAGTTACAATAAGTAAACATAATGTTAAGTTTAATGCAGCAATTGCCTATATTAGTTATCAAAGGTAGAATCATAGATAACATTATAATAATAACTGCTGACACATATCCTGTAATTGTGAGAACGATAAATTCTAGAAAATAGCAAAATAAAGAATAAGCATTTTTATGCAGCTGCAGATCTATTTCATACTAAAAAGATAGTTGTAATCTCGAGTCAAAAACGATAACATCTCTTTTATTACTTTTATTTTTAAAAATCGACTTTAACGGCGAAGTAAATTAACTGGCGCAGTCAGCGTAGGATTTTCGGAGACTTTCTCGTTTGTAAAAGTTCGCAAAAATGCGTGTGTGCGTGAAGTGCGTTGAACGAGAAAAGAGAAAATCACCGAACCAAACAAAAGGGTCCAGGAATTGAAAAAGACTTCCAACTGTCAAGGCTCTGAGAAGTAACTTTTCAACCCCCTGCTTTCAAACAAAAGGGTCCCGGAATCGAAAAAGTCTTCCAATCGTCAAGGCTCTGAGAAGTAACTTGTCAAACCCCTGCTTTCAAACAAAAGGGTCCCGGAATCGAAAAAGTCTTCCAATCGTCAAGGCTCTGAGAAGTAACTTTTCACACCCCTGCTTTCAAACAAAACGGTCTAGGAATCGAAAAAGTCTTCCAACCGTCAAGGCTCTGAGAAGTAGGTAACTTTTCAACCCCCTGCTTTCAACAATCAACTTTTCAACAATCAACTTTAAAGAATCAACTTTTCAACAATCAACATTCAGCAATCGTATTAAAGAATCAACTTTCCAACAATCTTCATTCAACAACCAACTACCAACAATTTCAACTTCTTCACACCATAGAAGCGAAGTGAAGCGCGGGATCAGCACAACACAAGAAGTGATAAAAAATTAAATATTTAGGAGAGTATTTAGTTAGTATCTAATTGGTGTTAATGAATATATCTATTGAATCAGACGAATTAAACGATTTAAGTAACACTCTTGGTTTACTAGATATATCAGGTGAAGGATGTTTAGGTTTTGAGCGGAGTGAAGTTGTCGAAATAAACATGCCTAACGAAATATTAAGAGTTCAACCTAATACGGAACAGCTCGTATCTGCCGCGAAAAATTACGGCGACATTTTACCTAAGTACGACGGTAATTCTAGCACGCTGGAGACATTCATCTCGCGGGTGGACCAATTTTATAACATATATGGTAATACACAGGAGGATACGTTAAATAACTACTCGTTTTGTATGATATGTTCAAGATTAACGGGCGAGGCGAATGATTTAGTTTTATGTAGGCCGGATATCGAGGATTGGCCGGGACTTAAAAATGCTCTTAGGAATAAGTTCGAGGACTAGAGAATAATAGTAATATAAATCGATCGCAAAATCAAAATTATTCGTACGCAATTAATCAACAGCCGGGACGATCGGCATTGCCAAATTCGAATCAAAACCCATCTCGATCCCAGACCTATAAACTCCAAAATCAACCGCTTAATTTAAGTAGAAACAACAATAGTAATAGTAATCAAAACAGAATCGGCGGTCAAAACGGTGGCTCGCAAAGGGTGAATTATTAATCGTCAAATTTTTGTCGCTGGCGACAACCCAACCTAAATTTCACCGAAATTGATCATGGGGGGCGACTACGTCTCACTTTGGGGAAAATAACCAACGAACGATTAATTTAGAACCAAACCAGTGTATGGATGGTTATGACCATAAGTTTTTGAATTGCGAGCCTATCGAGGATAGTCAAGATCAATTAGGACAGGAAGAATCCTCACATTCTATTTACGCTAATAATGACAATAATTTTCACGATATTCTAAATTTTCCATAAATTGCCTCGGAAAGAACCCTATAGATAACTCGTTACCGTATATAGTGATAAGCGACCCGCCTCTTAAGGTACTGATCGACATGGGCGTAACGAACTCCTTAATCAACCCCGAATCTTCCAATAATTATTTTAGAAACTTTTTATATAAGGAAAATTTCATTCTCCGGGCCATTAACTCTAAATCGAAGCACGATGAGGTAATAATTGTGGATTTGTTCTTAGAAGAACAATTTCTTAAATTTTTTTATTGTAAAATTTCATTCATATTTCGATATATTATTAGGATCACAAAGTCTAGACCAAATGCAGACTAAAATAGATTACTCGACAGGCACAATCACTCTGAACAACATTCACTACCCATTGTATAGGTACGATTGTCCGAAAATCCCGAGAGTCCCCAAAAACGGAGAAATTAATAAGTTAACTGTACCGATATCAATTAGAAAGGGAGTAGTTAGGGTACCGCGACAGAGTTTAGGTAATGTGATTATCCCAGACACCATAACGACGGCAAATAACTTTCATTGCGAAGTACCAATTTTAGGAGAATTAGAGAATATAAACCGAACAAAACCAATTAAGGCTATGCACGTCAATAAAACAGAAGCAGACGTGTGTAATGCTGTTATCATGCCAATTAATAATAATAGATCAGATCATCGTAACCTCAATTTGGAATTAAGTCATTTACCGGAAAATAAAAGAAACCTTATTCAAAATTTATGTGAGCAATATAAAGAAATTTTTTATAAAGAGGGCGATATATTAACATTTACCAACTCTACCAAACATAAAATCCCGTTAAACTCGGAAACCCCCGTTTGTGTTAAACCTTATCGTTTCCCTATGACTCAAAGGGCGGAAATTGATAGGCAAATAACGGAATTGCAATGGAAAAACATCATAGAGGAGAGCACGTCTCCGTATAGTTCACCTATATTCCTTGTCCCCAAAAAACCGGATAAGAATGGAAAAGCATCGTGGCGAATGGTGGTAAATTTTCGTAAAATTAACGAGAAAACCGTGGAAGATAAGTATCCGATACCAAATATAACATTAATTTTGGACGTTTTGGGCAATTCAAACATTTTGTCTAAATTAGATCTAAAGAGCGGTTATCACCAGATTGAGATCGACCCCACAGATAGACATAAAACGGCTTACTCCACCGACAAGGGTCATTACCAATTTTTGCGAATACCTTTCGGTCTCCGAAACGCACCCGCTTGCTTCGCAAGGGTAATGAACAACGTTTTGCAGGGTTTAATAAATAATATTTGTTTGGTATATCTGGACGATATAATAATATTGGTTAAGAATTTTGAAGAACATTTGAGAAACATCAGGACCGTATTTCAGAGATTAAAAGAATATAAATCCAAAATTCAGGTAGAGGAATCAGAATTCTGCCTAACGTAAATAGAATATTAAGGCCATTTAGTGACTACTGAGGGCATAAAACCAAATCCAAAATTAGTAGAAGAGATAAGGAACATTCCTTTACCTAAGACAACCAAACAGATCAAATCCTTTTTAAGCCTTTCAGGGCACTATAGAAAATTTATCAGGGACTATGTGACTATTACCAAACCTCTTACACTATGTCTAAAAAAGAACGCTAAAGTGGAGCATACCACCATGTTTATTAATGCATTTAACACTATTAAAATAATTTTAATTAACCCACCAATTTTAGTTCACTGGGACTTCAAAAAAACTTTTAACGTGACATGTGACGCCTCAAATGTAGGGTTAGGCGCGGTTTTGTCTTAGGGTAACATAGGTAATGACAAACCGGTCATGTATACTAGTAGAACACCAAATAGCGCGGAAATTAATTATTCCACGATAGAAAAAGAATGTCTCGCAATTATCTGGGCGACAAAAATGTTTAGGTCGTATCTGTATGGACATAAATTTAACATAGTTACATATCATAATTGATCCGGTGGAAACTCAAATTAGAAGAATTTGACTACACTATAGTTTACAAAAAAGGCAAAAAGAATACTAACGCGAATTTTTTGTCGAGGATAGAGGCTAATACTATAGAAACTCAGGATGATTTATTGTCTCTATTTAATAATCCCGGGGATATAAGTGAGCGCGAATATTTGGATGTTTCGGAGATAGATGAGTACCTTGCTGCGGACAAACAACCGACGCCAACGGTCCCCAAGGTAAATGTACTATGATTAAACCACCCAAAAATAATGAGGACACAGTAACGCAGCATTCCCAGGCCGAGAACGTGAATGCGACTCTGATAATATGTGATAAATCTTTAAATTATTTCAAACACCAATTTGTATTCTCAATTTTTAATAGGCCCACATTTAAAGTGATTAACCCATTTGGTAAAACGCGATATTTAATACAAACAACGGAACAAAATTATGAGAAAGAAATTGTTAATATCCTTAAGGAATACGCGAATCCGAAAGTAATTAACGCAATACATGCAAGCACTAATGAACTGTCCGAAATTATAGCTAGACTAGTAAACGAACGTTTTGATAGTACGATTAAATTTGTCTACACTAACACCCTTTTAAAAGACGTAACAGATGTAGGAACACAACAACATATGACCGAAATTCATAGAGGTGCGCAAGAACTTTCGGCGGAAATTGCAAGGAAATTTTATTGGCCTGATATTCAATCGGCTTGCCAAAAATATGTGGACAACTGCAACGTATGTCAAGAAGCTAAATACGAGAGGCATCCTATTAAGTACAAATTAAAGTTTAACATCTACTGCTAGACAACCCTTCGAAACAGTTTTTATAGATACTTTCTCCATAAATAACAGGAAATACTTAACAGCTATTGATGCGTTTACTAAATATTTCATGTATCAACCGCTAAACTCTCAAAATTATCTAGATTTAGTGGATGCATACGTTACCCTATTTTCTCATTACAAGATCCCGAAAACAATAATCGCGGATAATCAATTTAATAACCCGCTTTTTATAGATATTTTAAAGATATATAGGGTAAATTACCAATTCATAACACCAGGTCATCCTAATAGTAATGGAACTATAGAGAGGGTTCGTGGAACTCTAATTGAGATAGGTAAAACTTTAACGGCTTCTAAAAATAAAACTTTTCTGACAAATACATTTGAAAACGCGGTTATCATATACAATAGAACGATTCATTCCCAAACGGGCTATAAACCTGCAGAATTACTTTACGGGCACATTGACACTGATGACGCAATGGACATCTTCGATGACGACTATTATTAGGAGTACACAAGTGAAGTTTATGATAAGATCAGGGCGTTATACGGTTTAGTCAGGCGAACCGAGTTAGATAAAAAAGAAAAGCAAATTAATTATTAAAATATTATACGTTAGGCTTTCACCCCGATACAACCCAATCAACCGGTGTATCTAAAAAAATTGATACGTGACAAAAGGGCGACCAATTATCGAAAAGAAATAGCTAAGCAAGATTTGAACGATAAAATAGAAATACAAAAAGGCAAAATTTATCATAAGTAGGAAATTAAACCCGTTCGAAAAACTTTTCTGAGTGGAACCTTTGTTCCAGATGCGGATAATCCACCTGGTTCTTCTGGTACTTTGGGCGCTAAGGTACCAACGGGTAGTGGCTCAAATAGTAGAAATTAAGGACATATTGCCATTTAAATTGAGCGATACACGGGTACAGCTAAGTCACCATACGTTTATTCACAAATACCCCTTAAAACTTTTCTGGCAATAATAAACAAAAACCGACGTTGCACTAAAGGAATTATATGAAACAGTGGACGGTAGGAAGGATAACGGTCTTCTACGCGAAATCCTTTATCTACAAACACAAAATGACCAACTTAGGGAACAATTAACGAAAATACATTCCGATATTTTGAAAGTACAACAGGTAAGAGAAAAGCGCGGTTTAATTAATGTTTTGGGTTCAGTATTTAAGTTCATTTCCGGTACGTTGGACGCCGATGACGGTGTGCGATATGACAATGCTATTAGAAGTTTGGAACGGAACCAGGAAAATATAATAAGCCATTTTAATAGGCAGCTATCAATAAATAAAAAAGCGATACAAAGTGTTGAAAACATATTTCACAACATTTTTTCAACTTTATTTCCGTTCAAAATGCTCTAAACCAGGTTAGGGAAAAGGAAGCAATACAGACAAGTATTTACACTGTTGAAATTATAATAAATCAGTTAAAAACACTGGCAACAGATTTACTAACTTCGATTAACTTTGCAAACCTAAATTATTTACATCCGAGTATAATCAGTGAACAGCCATATTAGGGATATGAAGCAAACCTTGGGTATGTTTCATGCCAAAAATTCATATTACAGCTATGACAACGTATTATTTCTCAGAACAATTAAAGTAGAATATTATATAACACCCGAACAGGTAGTATTTCTGTTGCATGTACCAATATTAGATAAAACCAAATTTATTTCACCTCTATTCCGTGCCAACTCTAATAAATACAACCATAATTTCGCCGACCTCTTATGTAGCATTGGCCGATGATAAAATATATTACCTTAAAGAACATTGTGAACGATTGCAGCAAGAATACATCTGTGCTTTAATAATTATCAACAGGACGATTGCATCAGGAATCTTCTTCAAGTAAAACAAAATCCTTCCTGTAAGCATATCCCGGTAAACGTGACGGATCAATTAGTTGAGATTTTGAATAATGAAAAATATTTACTCTTGCGAATTCTGATGTACATAGACTAAACAATAATTATCTTTATAGTTTCTATTAGATTTATCTAATCTATTTCCTGTAGGTAACAATACCTGTTCAATTTCGCAATAATTTCATTTTTGCATTTCTTTTTTGTATTCTGTGTTGACCTGAATAGAGTTATTTAAGTATAAAATGTAGTATTATTCAAAAATCAAAAAACATATACATATAGCATAGCTAACAACAAACATTTACCAATATTATCAAAATTTACTTTAGTCCACGTTCGTTGTAAGAATGAAGAAGTCTAATAGTATAAGAAACACCTGTTTTGCCGGCTACAATAAATAATGTAGTTAGTGTGAAACCGATTCAATTAAATCTAAAGTCAATAAACTTAGACCAGTTGTCAAAATTAACTCTGCAACCGAGTGATCCTTTTTAGTGCTTATAGTTATTTTAGTTTTAATCATTATTGTTATACTTATGAGAAATAAAATAAAAACATGTCATTATAATATTAGGAAACGCGAGGTCGAGGAAGTAAAAGAAAATGCCTTTCCTTTGCCTCCGAGAAAGTAGTTTAGTTAAAACCATGTAATTTTAATGTTTCTTTTCATTGTCTTATGGGTATCTTTATTTGTTTATATGTATGTAATCTTTTTGGGAACGTGAAATCTTTACGCTTCAAATTTTCACTTTTAACATGAAAAATTTTTAGCGATAAATATTTCATCTTAAGGAGGGAGGAGTTATCAAAGGTAGAATCATAGATAACATTACAATAATAACTGCTGATACATATCCTGTAATTGTGAGAACGGTAAATTCTAGAAAATAGCAAAATAGAGAATAAGCATTTTTATGCAGCTGCAGATCTATTTCATATTAAAAAGTTGTAATCTCGAGTCAAAAACGATAACATCTCTTGATTAACGGCTTCTTCCCGTTACAATGAATTTTTATTGAATAAATTCACTTAAGTTTGAGTTATTTTTATATTTAAAAATAGATTTTAACGGCGAAGTAAATTAACTTATTGTACTTATATCATTAAGTTATTAGATTCCTTCGAAATACTGCTCTATTGTTAGAGCACGTTCGGGGTATTTTGAACGGCGTTTGTAAATTCGGCCAATTTAATGGGTTTTTGTTAATAATAGTGGTAAATTCGGCCCGAAGAATTTTATCGGGCCCAAAAATAAAATGTAAATTCGGCCCGTTACTGCTCAGGTATTTTTGGTAATTATGGTAGGTAATTCCTAATTGCAGTGATTAAGACAGGTAGAAAAAGTAATTAAGTCAAAATGTTAATTTCCCAATCATCAAGTCAATATCATATTCTACCCTTTATGGTAGGGGTAGATTGAAAGTGTTTATTGGTTGAATTTTGGAATGAAATTTTCTAAACAAGTAATATCTTTAATATATAGTTAGTTGCTCATTGTCTTTTACTTGTTAATCACTGTTATTTTAAATACTGTCAAGTGTGTATCAGATAAAATGGAAAATTGCAGCAGTGTACAAATTATTTCATCAGAACGAGGAAGAAAAATTCTAGTTTTGGACAATTATACGTATAATTTTCGGAAATATTTAAAAAGTGGTGAAAAAATGTGGAGGTGCAGAAAAGCAAACTGTTCGGCAAATATTTATACAGTAGGTGTAGAAGATATAATTTCTAAAAGCCACCTAACACATAATCATTCCAATTACGAAAACAGTCCCATTCAGAAGAAGATTGTGTACAATTCGGCCAAAAGAAAAGCTGTGGATAATATTTCTTCGCAACCGTGTAAAGTTTTACGAAGTGTATTGCTAAATGAAAATTCCACTTTACTTAATTGTGACGATTTATCACATATTAAAATAAATATTTACAATACAAGAAGAAAACTCTATCCAAAATTACCTAAATGCCAGCAAGAAGTGCACTCAGCGTTGAAGTCTTTAAACATTTATACCGACAAGAAGGAAGAATTTATATTAGAAAACAGTGAAGAACACCGAATTATTATATTTAGTTGTTTGACAAATTTAAAGCAACTGTGTTTTAGTGAGAGACTTTATGTTGATGGTACATTCGACTATTGTACTAAATTTTATTTACAACTATTCACTATACACGGCTTCAGTAACGGACATTACATTCCTTCAGTGTTCTGTTAGTTACCGGATAAAACAACTGAAACTTATAAAAAGCGTTTTGAATTCATAATAAATAAGTGCTGTCAAAATTCCCTTATATTTCAACCGAGTGAAGTAGTAGTGGATTTTGAAATAGCCATACATAACGCAATTTATAGCGTTTGGTCGCAAATTAGGTTAATAGGCTGTAGATTTCACTTATCCCAAGCGTAGTGGCGAAAAATTCAAAACCTTGGACTAACTGCGGAATACAAAAAAAATGATGAATAAGGAAGATAGTTAGGATATTGTTTTGGACTTTTATTTGTGGACCCTGAAGACGTTGGAGAAGTTTTTGCCTTCAATTTATCTGAAATGAAACCGAACAAAGAGAAACTCGAACGTTTTGCTGATTACCTCGTAGAAAATTACATTTCTGAAGATGCAACGTTTCCACCGCAATTGTGGGCATCTAAAAGTGCTAGTGCAGCTCTTACAACTAATACTTGCGAATAATTCCATTTACAATTGCCTAATTTTCAAGCCGAAGTATATGTGAAAATTCAAACTATTAATAACCCAAAAAAAGTATATTCAAAAACGAAGGGACTATCTACAGTGTAAAATTGATGATCTAAATAACGGGAAAATTAATATATTTGATTATATAAAACTCACGTCGCATTATAATTCCAAAAATTTTTAATAATACATTTTAGAAATTATGATCATAAAATTTGTATATTTTCTATTACTAAATGTAACTCCATGTTAATATACTTCAACGTGTGAATAAAAGAAATTTCTGTTTTCGATAAAGTATTGTTTTATTTTGTTCTAATATAACTATTACTTTTATAACAAATGTATGTATAGTATAAGGACAAATAATTGAACTAATGGGAAGAACCATAAATAAAAATCCTACCAAACACATTATTATTGTTTCGGTAATAAATATTTCTACCGGGCCCAATTTACATGTATATTAGTTCGATTTGTTCATGCGGTCCGAATTTACATTTTGATTTAATTACTTTTTCTACCTGTCTTAATGACCGGGCCGAATATGTCTATCTCCATTTTGGGGGATTTTTGTTACAATACCTAAGTAATAAAATTGTATCCTCTGAGTCATTAGCACTGCCTTGGCCAGATAGCAAATTCGCAAAAATAAGGGACCAGTTTTCACCCCCGTACATCACGTAGGTACCTGCCCACCAACTTTACTGTAAAATAATACAAAATTGTAAGAAAGGCAGATTTAAAGTCATTCTACTCGACTCAATGTAGATCAAAACATCTTTCAAATAAGACAATTCAACCAAAATATTCAGATTCAAACATTTTCTTTGTGCAATCATTTTACATTACTTTCTAAGTTAGTAACATTTGTACTTGTAACTGTTTGTAAATATTGTTTTTATTAAATAATTAAAAAGTGACGTGTTTAACTCTCATCATTTTGAACCACTCCAGTTCTAGTCATCACACTAGAAGTGTAAACCACAATTTACAAGATTTTACATGGTCCATCGAGCCGGATCTAGGCAGCTTTGTCTACTTCCGAGATTTTAAAACATAAACATTCGATGTGAGTTAGTTTTTAAACAAAAACAATCGTTTTCGAATAAGTACAGTGTTACGCAATCACACGCAGCTTCGCGTTTTCTTAATCAACCGGTATCGTTGTTGCACATTTCCCATTTGGAAAGCAGCCGCAGGATTTTCCGGCACTATCACATACTCATCTCAGGACTTGGAAATTCCCTGTGCTGAAATATTTCGTAAGAGGACAACAAATCCTACTTCCATCAACAACATTCATCACCAATCATCATCCAGAGTCCAAACCATTCCAACATAGGCTTTAGCGAACTCATAAGGTAGTGAATCTCTATTATATCCTATTATTCCTTTTTAATATTGCTTTGATACTTTGTTAAGGTATTTAAAAAAAAAACATGTCGTCAGAGTCAGACATCTCATCAGAAGATTTAATAAAAACGTTAGTTAAAAATAGGACAATCATTAGACGTAATGTTACTCGTATTATTACATTTTTAAATTCACATCCAATGCTACAGTAGATGAAATTCAAACTAGAAAAATAAAATTGGAAGAATATTACAATTTTCTAAGTGTTCAGTTTAAAATCGAAATGACATCCGATTAAGAAACTATAGAATCATGCGATGAAAAAGAAAGAGATAATAATAAATAAACGCCTTCGTGAATTAAGTCAAGTAATCCCTATTAAAAATTTAAATCAAAACACATCTGCCGTAGTGCCAAAACAAAACAGCAGTTTATTACAAAAAATTGAAATAAAACCTTTTGATGGAAATCCTATTCATTGATAGATAGATTTAGTACACAAAAATGAAGAACTATTGCCAGTTCACAAATTTTATATATTAAAAAATACCCTTCAGGGACCTGTAGCTTCAATAATTCGCAAAACTCCCGCTAGTCTACGCTCTTTAGTAGAAAAAGTCCAAGTTCATATAAATGTATTAAAGGCACTTAAACAGCCTATCGAACATTGGGATACCTTGTTGCTCTACATAATAATCTCAAATTAGACAAGGGAACCTGTAGAGCCTTGGAAAGAACACTAGAAAACAAAGAAATGTCTACTTTCAATCAACTTTTAACATTTCTAACAAGTGTTTAAGAGTTTAACAAAAAACTTTTAATATATCACGACGAATCGTTTCACCTTACAAAGGTGATGAAATGTACAAAAATAAGAAGATTACAGTAAAATATACAATTATACAATCAAAGAGTGGGGAAAAAATATTTAATAGGGGAGAATTGTTGATGTTTAACTGATCGTTACGAATAAGTTTAGAATGGTTATATTTATTAATTTCGAAAGATTCGAGAAGATTTAATTTATAACCTTTATTTTGTTTGTGTAAAATCTTGAATTCAAAATTGGGTTGATGTTTTTCTTCGAATAGGTGGTTGGCATAAGTGGAAGTATTTTTACTTTTAGTAAAGGCATCTTCATGTTCTTTTATCCTTTCAAAAAACTTCCTTCCTGTCTGACCAATATAGACTTTCTGGCAACTCCCACAGTTAAGCAAATAAACCCCTGAACCCGATGTCTTATCACTAGTATCCTTGTTATTTTTAAGTATGTTCCCCAAAATATTATTAGATTTAAAGGCGGTTTGGATGTTAAGTTTCTTAAGTTTTTTTGAAATCTCTTCTGTAAGTTGACCAAAATATGTAAAACTAGAATAATTCTGTACCTCTTTTTGTATAGGGTATATTGATCTTAAGATATTTTTCTTTAATTTATTTTTTAAAATATTGTCTACGATTGTAGTAGGAAATCCGTTATTAATAGCAATAGTTTTTATACGGCAAAGTTTTGTATTAAAATTTTCTTTTGATAATGGTATAGAAATAAGTCTATGAATCATAGAATGATAAGCGGCGATTTTATGAGAAAAAGGGTGAAAGAAATTGTTATGTATTATAGTATCCGTGTGTGTAGGTTTATGGTACATATTAAAATGATGTTTCTTGTTGACTAATGATATTGACAGATCTAAGAAATTTAATGTTTTTTCCTTCTCGAGTTCTAAAGTGAATTTAATATTCTTGTGTATGTTATTGATTTGATTCAAGGAATTGTTTATTTGCCTAGTAGTACCATTAAAACAAACTATAATATCTTCGACGTAGCGATGTAAAAAACTTAATTATTTACTGGCGAATAAAAAATCATTAACCAGAAATACTACTCTTGAAATTGTAGAAAATTTTAGTTTTTTTGAAAGATTTATCAACCTTTCTAACATGTACTAATTTACACACTTGCAGTTACGATATACACGTCGCGGCTCGGCCGCAACCGGCTCGCTCACATACATGGGCACTCGAACGCACACAATCAAACACGCACTCGTTACAATATTTTAAGAAATTCTCTCCTAGCCGCTTACTCGGTACAAAGAACATCTGTATCATTGAAAAAAAATAAGTAATCAGAAAAATCAGCCATTACAGACTATTTTATAAAGAATAACAAACATTCGGCGAATGTAGAAAATCTAGAATTATTAAAATCATGTCAAGGTTTCACGGAACTGAAAACAACAGTTTTTATAAATAAAAATAAATATAATTTAATGACCAACTACACCAGGAACTTAAAAGACCCTTTCATCCTTCTCGCATCTGAAGGCAGTTAAACCCCATAAACAGCTACCTACGAATTATAAATATTGTGGTGTTTGAAACGTATTCATCTATTAAATCTTTTTTTGTGAGGTTATTACCATGAGAATATTTTTTTAAGTTTTATACCTGCCATAATTTCTATCGATTTTCATCGTCCACAATAAACAAAATATATAGTTTCCCATATTTTAATACAACTAATCAGTAAATAGTATTTTGAGGAATCAATAAAAAAACTGGCTTTATTTTCCTTTTAGAATAATAAACAATTTTTGGTTTTTGGTAATATCAAAGTGGGAAATAAAAAAAGATAACAAGACTGGTTTGGTAGAATACCTTTCGAGTAATTATTATGTTTTAAATATCGGTGACTGCAAAATTGTACAATCTACCATTTCAATAAGTATTTGAAAATTTCAAAAGCTCTATGGAGTGAGTTTAACTTCGTTAATAATCACTTATTACTTTAAATTACAAACGGAATTTTGAACGCCATCTGAAGACAATTTGCCACTAATTATAGGATTCATTAATGTTTGATGAGATTTATTGCAATTAAAGATATCTGTTTATCAAACTGATCCCATGACGCAGCTATCTGTGTGATAGGAGCGGTAAATTGCAGGTTTAATTTTAAATTATTTTAACCCTATTGTACTCCTGGTAAAGACCATAAAGTTTAAAACAATATTCTATACATACTAAAGATGTAGTATGTAGGCTTTCACGACCGGCGTCAATCGAATTAAGATAATTTACCGGGCTTTTGGGTCGTGGTCTATAGGCTTTTTGGTTGTAATTTTACAGTAGAATTAGGTGGTAAAAGTATAAATTTTCTCGATCTTAAAATTTGTATAAATAAGGACAATAAATTAGATTTCAGTATATTCAGCAAAAATACATATACAGACTGCATCATACCAAAAGAATCTAATCACCCTAACAATATAAAGTTTGCTGCCTTCCACTCAATGTTAAATAGATTAGTGAATATTCCCTTAAAACACGAAGCATTCCTTCAAGAACTTCAAACTATTAAAACTATCTCAAAAAATAATGGTTATAATTCAATATTTATAGATAAAATGTTAAGTAAAAAATTAAAAAGATCTAGTAATAATATTATTTTCCCGATGCAAAAGTCTGACAATAAAAATAACACATGGCGAAAAAATCCATATTATGGTACTATTAGCGAAAAGTTAGGTAGGACACTCAGGCAGTTCAATATTAATGCAGCTTATTTTAATAACTTTACTGTAGGTAAATTTCTGGTTAACAATAAGATGACTGGAAAAACCGACACCCTCCATAAAAGCGGTGTATACAAAATCAATTGTTCAGATTGCTCAGCTGTTTACATAGGAAAGACCAAAAGGTATATTATAACAAGATACAATGAACACGTAAATTACGTAAAATTCAATAATCATGCTTCAGGTTTAGCCACTCATCTTATTGAAAATAACCACAGCATAAATATAAATAATTTAGAATTATTACACCATTTAAAAGGAGGTCCAATACTAGATAGATACGAAATCATCGAAATAAAAAAAGCAAAAATAGAAAATAAAATATTACTAACGACCAAATAGAATTTGGTAACAATCCCTTATTGGACCCAAACATTGTTCATTCCCCACCCTCTTAGTAGGTACTATAAATTAATGTATTTCTGTTTGGTACTTAGTATAATTTCGTTACTCCTGAAGATGCCCTTATAAGGCGAAATACGTATCAAGTATTCAATAAAGTTTTAGTGAAACCCTCAGTGTTTTAATTTTTCTCTCATTATTGCTTTTATGTAAATGTTATATTACAGACAGTGTATCGCTATTCACTGATATTTACTGTTAACTGTAGTATTTTATGCTTGACAAGACCATACGAAGGTATTTGGAAAACTGAATCCCCGACGCAGCTTATATTACATAATAGGCACTACAACAAATTAATGAGAAACATTTAGTTCATGGTCAGAGGTTTATCAAAATTTTCAGATATGGATCGTGATTTCGAACTTTTTGTTTCTCAGGTAACTTCGACAAATTAGTGACCAAACTAAAGTTGTTCTGTGAAAAGAAGTTGATATAATATTGTATTATAGAGAGTGTGTCGCCATCTATTGATATTTACTGATAATTATACTATTTAATAGGTACAACAAGGCCATATGAAGTAATCTACGTGATAAACTGAATCTCCGACACAACATATATTACATGAAAAGCATGCACAATGTTCGTTATTAATTTGGTTTTGATGTATATTATGTAATATAAGCTACGTCCTAGATTTAGTTTGTGAAATACACACCTCTGTAAGGCATTCTCAAATATATGAAGTACTGCAGTTATATATTATTGCTATATCTACATATTTTTAGGGAAAAACTTTGGTTTGGTCAGTGATTTGTCGATTCTACCTATGGTGTGCTGATGATATCTAATAAGTTTGCGATTCACATCTGGTAGTTTTGATAAATGCTTTACCAAAAACTAAATGTCCTTTATAATGAAAGCCAAAGATCCCGGGTTCGAGTTCCGGCCAGTAACAAATATATACATATATATATATAATTGCTGTTTTATTCAAATTCTAGAACATTCGAATAATATTAACAACGCAATGATCTTCCATGTCTATTCATATAACAGGCGGGCTGAAAAGTTCATAGGCTAATATAGTGTAATAGTCAGAGGGGGGGGTTCGTTCTACTTCAAAAAGAAGTAATCAGTTTACAAGAGAGTACCACGGTGGAACAGACCGAAACCAAAATAAAACAACCACAAATAAAATGAGGCAAACTTATTTATTAAATAAATCAATAATAAAATTGATGATGTAGTGAAGCGTGTCGAAAAGAAATAAATAAAAAAATATTGATAAATGAAACTGCCTGTCGGAACGTGTGTATTATTATAACGTCCCACTATCAAACCACGCCCCTTTGCCCCTCGCGTCGCAATCATTAAACTAGCTAAAAGAGAAGAATATGGGTTAATTAAGTGGACGCCGCCAGTAGGTACACATGACCCTGGGCTGCGGGATTCATGGCTAAAGTTGAGTACAATCTGGGCCTCACATAACAATAAAATGCAATAAATAAATACCAAAATAAACACACAAATAAATGTGACGAATAAATATCAAAATAAAATGCAACAAGTAAACGTCAAAATAACTACACAAATAAATATCAAAATCAAATGCAACAAAAATATCAAAACCAAAATACACACATATTTGTGGATACTCCCAGATAATACTCTACACGGGTGAAAATGTTAGTAGATTCAACAAGTCTGTTTATTCCGTATAATGTGACTCACGACATAGGAAAGTTTCACACCTAACTAAATAAAAGATGTATCGAATAAAAACACACGGTAGATATATTAAATTTCCAAATAAAGTTCTAATCGAACACGTTTCTCCGAAACTATCAATTTTGAAAAACAAGAAAACACAGTGAATCTAATATAAACAAATAAACAAAATAATCAACAACAAAACAAAATATAAAATAATCAAAGTAATATAAGACTGATAGATTTAATGGTTAAACATATTAATTAGTTTAAGATGCAAAGAAAAAAAATACACAGTACTCAAATAAAGGGTAATAATAAAAAAATACGACCTATAAATAAACAACTTAAGAATACCTCACATCGGTGATACGAAATCTATTATTACAAACAAAAATACAAGAGAAATACCTACTAGGAATTTTATTTATGTCGAAGGAATTCTATTTTTTAAAAATAATAAAATTTTCGAACAAAATATCTTTATTAAGAATAGCAACTAAAACCAAACCGTTCAGTATAAAGTTAAGTTGTATTCTAAAAATCTACAAGTGGGAGAACATGTATTTATCATCTTAACAGCTATACCTCATATTACCGCTGACGGTGTAGTTTGATGACACCGTGAGAGACAAGGTGCATAATATAATTCCCTCATCCTTAAGTTGAAACCGTCCCGGTTTCTGGTACTGAACAAGTCACTGACATATGAACCTTCCTTTCTGGAATTTCTTCTTTATTTTGTTGCTTATAAATTCTAAAAATTTGATTTCTCAAACTAATATTACAATAATGAAAATAATTACGAGAACAATTATTATACCAGAATTTACATGACTATGAAAATGAATTGGTTCGTATTTTATTAAATCATTTTTAATTGTTTCAATTTTTTCGAAATGTATGTTTTTAAGGAACAACTCCCTCTCAGGAACCAAATCGTTCAAATGAACGACATTAAAATCTTGGTTTCCATTCAATGTAATATTAGCACTCCCATAAATTTGTTCATTAATAATTATTTTATAGTTATTGTAAGCGGTTAATACATAATTGTCCTTAAGCACAAAAGAACTTATCTTATAGTTACAAACTTCTAAAATATTAAAATTAAAAGGTAAATGAACGAGTACAAGTCCGTTAAGAAGTTTCACTGAGAGCACTTCACTATTAACATTTTTAGCGTTTTTGCAATTTTTATCTAGTTTACATTTTTCCACTCGCGCATTTTTGACCACTAAATATTTGTTAACTTTCACCGGTAATTCGTTGGTCCATTGTATGTCTTCTTCGTTCTTCATTACATAATCCATCGGTGGTATTAGAATTAGATTTGCTTGTACAGATGGTAATGGATAGCATTTTGAAATGTTATAAGATTTTGGGTTCAAGATTGGGAATTTAAAAATGAAAATAACTAGATCTGTGGTAATCACCGTTTGAATTTTTAAAACAGAAGTAAGTTCGTAAACATGTGTGTGGTTTAGGTATGATATAATTTCGGGAGCGAATGAAGAAGTAAAGTGATTGACAATTTCATGAAATTGAGACATTGGAAGTATTTCCAAATTTAGAATATCATTTTTAGACATAGAAATTGTACGTTCGATGAGAAGTAGTTTTTCTACAAGGATATTTAAGGTATCCAGGCAGAACCTAAAGGCAATATAATGCTGTAGTTCATCGTTGATAGTTACTAGGTTATTATTGAGATATAGCGTGTAATTTCGGATTTATTCTAAATTATTTTTATATTGTAGCGATAGTTTGTAGGCAAAACTGGTAAATTCGTTTTGTTTACTTATCATTTCTTTGGTTTCTTTAGAAAGTGTTTGTATATTTTTTTGAATTTCCTCTAAATCATTTTTATCAGGATTTCTAGTGATGAATTTAATTGCGCTTCCCAGAATGTTAAACAATCCTCTTCTATATGTAAAGTGGTTTAGTTTTTCATACTGCTGTTCAAAATATTGTAATCTGGTCTCGGCCAGAGAGATGTCGCTTTTGCTCACAAGGTTTTTATATTTTAGTGTGGTATATAATCACAATATTTGCAAATAGGTGTTTTTTACCTGTGTGTGATTAATATGAAAGTAAACGTTGTGGTAATGGTTAATTTTTTGTGCAGGCCCCAGATGTTCTAGGTAAAACGGATTCTCGTCTGGGAGTTTCTGGTACCTTAGACTGGTCGTAGTTACCCTGTAAATAAGTTTTCCTTATTGGTTTAATATCCTTAACATAGCGAGAGTTAATAAATTTGGAATATTTTATTTTGACTTTATGTGGTTCCTCTTGACCAAGATTTGTTACTTTGATAAATTTTTGATTGTTTTCTTATTTCTTCCTGGATTATTTCTTTTGGATGTTTTCGGTTTATATTGGCATTCTCTATTCTTTTGTTTCCTAAACGTTGTTGTCTCTTAAAGACCTCTTCGTAGAAATGTAAAAGTTGCTGTCTTCGAAAGCTATTGTATTCATTATATGTTGTTTCGTCAATATTGATTTGAAGAGGATCGATTTCCTCATATGGTCCATACAGTAATTCGAATGGAGAATATTTGGTTGTTGAGTGAATAGCATTGTTGTAAATGAAAATTGCAGATAATAATTTTTCGTTATTAGAGTCATCCTTATTTGAAAGGGTTAAAACTCTAAATTTGTCCAAAATCGTCGAGTAGTCTTATGTAGTTGTATTTTATGAAGTTCACAGAATTCTCTAACTAGTGGATTGTCGAATTCGGTACCACTATCATGTACAATTTTTAGAGGTTGTTGTGATGGGTGAAATAAGGTCGCAGCTTACTTAGAATCGTAGTTGGATTTTTATCTTTAATTTCATACATTTGTCCATATTTTGAAAAGAGATCCAAATAAATAACTGTGCTATTTATTTGATCCATTGGGTATTTTAGGACCAGTCATTGTGAAGGCTAAAATTATCATACAAGAGTTGTGGATACAGAATTTAGCGTGGGACGAGTCTGTTCCTATATCACTTAATACTGCTTGGTCAAACTATCGCAATCAATTGCAGCAATTAAACAAATTCAAAATTCCGCGGATCACATTATCAGATAATCCCGTGAATATCCAAATACATGGATTTTGTGACGCAAGCGAGAAAGCATACGGAGCTTACGTGTATCTACGATCAAGCGATTAAAACGGTCAACATAGAGTACGATTAGTATGTTCGAAATCGCGAGTTGCACCTCTTAAAATTATTTGTTTACCGTGCCTAGAATTGTACGCTGCAGTGGTGTTAGCCGAACTTTATCAGTCTGTTATGAACACGTTAGGTAAACGCATAACAATCAGTAGCGCACACTTTTGGTCAGACTCAACAATCGCGTTAAATTGGATAAAGACAGAACCTTATGCTCTAAAAACATTTGTAGCGAATCGCGTTTCAAAAATAAGAGATTCCACATCACCTGAAGATTGGGCTCATGTAACGTCGGGTGATAACCCTGCGGACTTTATCTCCCGAGGGCAAACTGCATCAGAATTCATAAAAAAAGAACTTTGGCTGGCCGGTCCAACATGGCTATCACTGAATAAAGAATGTTACAAAAACGGGTTCATCGTCCCTAGTTCTTATATGATGTTTTATCTGATTTGTAAAAGTCAACTTGTCTCCGTTTTTATGGAAAATTTCTGTGTATTTGTTAACGAGTTCCAAAAATTTTGCCTTCTCTTCAATATTCAAATGATTAACTCGTATCGATTCGGTGACGTTTATTTTACTGTTTTCAAAACTATAATCCACTTCCGATAGTTCTTCTATAGGCACAGCATCTACAGGTTGTTGAAATTTTAACTGGATTTCTTCGTTCGTTGGTAAAATTGGGTAGCCATTTTCTACTGTCGTTAAAATAGGTAGAGCGTTGACTCCAGGTATTTCCTGAATAAATACCTGTCCATGATTGACATTTACAGGCACGTATATTTTATTGTTAACAGTTTTTGAAATAATTGGTTGAAAATGTTTGGGATTATTATAAAGATTAAATGAGAGACGTTTATTTAAAAGCATTAATATACTGTCTCTATAATCTATATTAGCATGGAGTTTTCTTAAATCGTTTGTACCTATGAGAGCATCGAACTTTTCGTGCCAATTCATTATTCTTAATTTTAATGGTTCTATTATACCTACAGAGGTTAAAAGCGGGTAAAATGCATTATACTTTTCATTGCGATTGCACGTAACTGTCTTAATAGTAAATGGTTCCAAAAAATGCTATCGGGAGGCAATTGTTCTGCTACATCCGGATTAATTATAGACGAGTCGGCACCAGTATCGATCAAAATTTTTAGTCCATTTGGTAGAACTAAGAATGGCAGCTTTGGAACCGACGCAATGTTGTTTAAGTCAATTACGTTGTCGGTATATTCGGAGGTGATTGAGAAAAATTTTCACACTGTTTTCCTTGTTCCGCCGCGTATTCTACTGACGCGGAAGGGTTAAAATCATAATTTTGGTAATATTCTTCATAACAATCGTTTCCCATTGATTCATCCGCAGATGGTTGATTTTCCGTATCAGCTTCCTCTGTATTAGTCAATTCTTCAACGATAAAGTTGGACGGACCAGTTGGTCTGAAATCTATATACCGGGGTTGACAAGAATGTTGAGGTCGGCTTGTTGAGGCTTTCGTCGTTGTTGACATGGGCGTTGGTTTGGGTAGGTTACTTAAAGGAATTACATTCTTTCTGAAAACGTTTGTCTGTGTTGGATTTCCAAATACTTGTTTATTGGTTGGAAACATCTGTTTCGTTGGTCTGGAATGTATTGGGATAGGTCCCCTCGGAAATGGATTTGATGTACTTGGCAAGGACTGATAAGGTGCCATTGGCATTGAAGAAGGAGTCGAAGATGGAGACTGCAATAAGTTTACGTGTTTCTTAACTATATGACGATTATCTGGGCTGTTGAACCGTTGCGGTTTTTCTTGTTGAGCAGCATGATAACGCATGTGTTGGATCATGTATGTTTTGTTATCGTACTCTCTACATTTATGCAGAGCCTCTTTTAAAGAGTTAACCGAAATATTTCTTAAATAATTACAGTAAGGTTCCTTCAGGCCAGCTTGGAATGTGGATAAGGCTTTTTGTTCATACATCTGCGTCTTTATCTCTGCCGTAGTAACGTCATAGAGAGTGACAAAATTTAATGGGTGATTTAACCTTTCTTTGATGGTATCAAAATATTCCTCATAAGTTTGGTTACGACCTTGCGAACATCTAATTATTTCTAATTCTAAAATTTGTTCTGTTCTTGTATCGCCATAATTTTCTGTTAATATTTTTTTTAAGCTATTCCAATAATTATATATTTTTGTACATATATATGTCTCTGCTTTACCTACTAAGCAAGATACAACTAAGTCTAGCAATGCCCTATTTTTCGGCGAAATCGTCGCATCACCATGCGTAACTAAATAATTTTCTACCTTTTTAAGAAAGTAAGAAAGTCTTTGAGGTTCGCCCGAGAATTCAGGGATAGTGCAAATCAAGCGTTGTACATTAGAAAAAGACAACAAATAAATCACCAAAATTAAGAATTGGGGGTTTTAGATCGACTTTAATTAACTTTTTTATAGAACCGGACTTTATTAAAGCGTTTAACACGTCGTCAGAGTCAGTGGAGTCGGACATGAACCTTTTTTTTTTTAAGGGAAAGGAAACAATGTACAAGCAAATAAAATATTTTGACTTACAGGAACAATGTGAAGATTATGACTTTCATTCTTCAATTTCCTTAAAATATTGTGTCCGTCGCGTCCCAGCTTACACAAGAAGTTCTCGATAGGTAGAGCAGGCTTCTATACGAAAGGGCTGTCGCTCGGCAGGGTTAATCCAATGTTTGTTGGTTCACTTATGTTCCTACTTCACAGTAATATAACTAGAAAGGCCTTTTACACTGATTAATCCAACACTTTGATTTTGAGTTCTAATCGCGCACTAAGAATTGAAATTCACCGTAGCATCCCAATTCTCAAAAATTATAGGACTACGTTACGCGATCCTGTTCGCAGCGCCAATTTTATTTGTCGAAGGAATTCTATTTTTTGAAAATAATAAAATTTTCGAACAAAATATCTTTATTGAGAATAGCAACTAAAACCAAACCGTTCAGTATAAAGTTAAGATGTAATCTAAAAATCTACAGGTGCGAGAACATGTATTTATCATCTTAACAGCTATACCTCATATTACCGCTGACGGTGTAGTTTGATGACACCGTGAGAGACAAGGTGCATAATATAAGTCTAGGTATTTTACACACACTAAATAAAAAGTAAAACTTATCAGTCTGCACTTTCACACTTCGAAGATTGTTTTTCGAATGCCCTCGTTCCTCGCGCCTATAGTTTTTAATCCCGAAAAATTTTATGAAAAAAAATGTCCTTTCACAAAGAAGGAATTCATAAACAGTTATGTCTGGAATCAAGGGCTTTCTAGGCGCATCGGGGTCGATGTAACGCCTAAATAAATCATGACCTACGATACACAAGAGAATAACCACCGTCCCAGAACCGTTTGTGTAAACATTGTTAATCTAAATTATGACTAGCCTGTCAGAATGGAATACTACGACAAGAAATGACTAAAATAAATCAAGCTATAAAAATAATAGTTTCTTATTTTGAGATTTATTAATATTTTAAAAAAAATAACTAGGTACGATCCCTTTACTTTATTGTCATAATCAAGTTTTGAAATAGCTACAATTGTATTTCCCTTATCTGCTTTAGTGAAAGTTATATCATTTTCAGCTGCTTTTTTAACTATACATTTGGCGATATTATTCTCTAAATTGCCCTTATTTACAGGAGTATAGTTTTCTATAGATTTTTTGATTAAAAATTTATTGTCTAAAGCATGATAGTTTCTTAAAGCAAATTCTGATTCTATAGCTAAGTTTTCTAAATTATGTCTATTATTTTGGGATTAATGTTATATTTAAGTCCTTTGTTTAAAAGTTGTAACTCTTGATTGTTAAAAATTACATTCGCAAGATTAGTAAACCTATCAAAAAACTTAAAATTATATACAGGATGTTTGCTTTCTAAATTAATAGTAACTTGTCTAAGTTTATTAAGTTATTATATATATTTTAGAATTAATATTATCCAAAAGTGAATCAAATTGAATCTTATGTAGTCTACTTGCCAACTCCGAATGTATGAAGAAGATGTAAGAAGAAAGTGTGTCCCTCTTTTTAAACTGTGTTTTTATTTTTTTCTGGTTTATGTTGATTTTTATATGCTTAGGTGTTAAGTTTTCATTTTTGCAGGTTGATAAAAAATATAAACAATAGTTTTATTGCTTTCAAAACTAATAATAGCGTAGGCAAATTTATTCTAAATAATAAAGGTAAAATACCAAAAGGAGCCAAATCAGGTGTTTATCTATTAAGTTGTGGAAATTGTGAAAAAGTTTATGTAGGGCAGACAGGAAGGGCATTTGATATTCGTATTTTAGAACATTATAAAAGTTTTGTAAATAAAAAAATAGTCTATTTGTGCCGAACATTTAAATGAGTGTTAACACAATTTTAATAAAGATTTTAAAGTATTACATGTACAAAATAAAGGAATAAAATTAAATATTCTAGAACAATTAGAAATAAATAGGTATAATAAACAAAATTTAATTTTCTATGTTCAGTTATAGGTTTCCAACACACCACTTTTAAATTTAAATTTTAAAATCCTCCCCTCTACCAAATAGTTTAGTTCTTAAGTATAAATACTGCTTCGATAGACTTAGTTTGTAGATATTCACCTGAAGAAGCTATAGTATAGCGAAACGGCTGTAGTGTTACAAATAAACAATTCTTGAATCTTTTATCGTTTTTTCATTTATTTTATTACTATTCATTATTCTTACATACAATGTATGCGGGTGGCGACATATAAATATAATAAAATGCCCTGTATACTTTTAGCTAAAATGAAAGCTCTTTTTTTTAATTTTAAATATACATACATATATACGAGTTAACATTTCTTTGAGCCGTTTTTGCATTATTTAATCTTAAGTTTGTTGATGTATCTTTAATACAGTTGTGGGTTTCTATCATCTTTTGGTAGGCTACGTTTATATGCAGCAATTAATTATTAGTATTTCAACATAATATAAATTTAATACAACCTTACATTTAAATAACGCAAAAATGGCTGAACTAAATGTGAACTTAAATGGTATATTTGAAATTAGAAAAAGGATCTCTTATTTTAGCCGAAAATATATAGGGTATTATATGCAAAATTGTGTTCCATTTTGATATTCTATGATTTTTAATTCCGCCCAGTGGCTGACTTATAAAATATGCCTTAATGCAAGAAGAAAACTACTATGAATTCCGGCCGTGAAAGCTTATGTTCTTATATTGTTCGCCTATACGGGGAGGAAGTTCACCGCTTAATTCGTTGACTGGAATCATTCCGGAAAAAGAAAGCTCAATTACTTTGTTCGCTGATTTTCCTACAACGCTGCAGAGATTTTGATGTTATTCCCACTTTTCTTTATCAGAAACATTATTTCCACACCGCAGCATCAAACCGAGTCTATCATCAAACCGAAAGTGCCCTCCTACGGGAAGGAATACACTTCACCCGCAAAGAGCTTGCTCAATTGGATAAGGAATTACTGTCCCTTCACTTACTCCTTACTACGAAGTTAAATCCGAATGATTGGGACAGCATCGATAGGCTTACATTCGGGTCAATGACCTCCAAGAAAATAGCAACTTCCGAGCGTCAAGGAAGGAAATTCGAACGTCTGGCATTGTTGAAGGAGAATAATACAACAAGGATCATAGACAGAGATCGCATTGTTGTCAATTATTCCGAACATCGATTAACAGAGGACCAACGTTCTGTCCTGGAAAAAGGAGGCAACTTTGCTCTAGTACCGACCAGATTACCTAATGAAGACATTGTAGCCAATATTGAGTCATCCATCCGTCAACTCCAACCATCCATAGCTGAGGAAATACGTCGGGAGTCTGCCAGAATTCTGCAATACGCAAAACCTCCTAAGACTAACATCACCGCTAGAGAACGCGCGTCTCTAAAAAGTTTCAACAACAACAAGGACATCATTGTTCTCTCTGCAGACAAAGGGAATGCCACTGTCATCCTGAATAGCAAGGACTACCAACAAAAGGTTTCTGATCTGTTGGTCCAATCAAACTACAGGCTACTGGAAAGAGATCCTACGGCTAAGATTCTCAGTAAAACCAGAGAACTCATCAAAGATTCATCGCTGACATCCGACGACACACAATTTGATGACGTCTGAAGCTCTACCACCCAAACTCTACGACCTGCCTAAGATACACAAACCTGGCATTTCACTACGCCCTATTGTCAGCGCCATTGGATCCCCCAGCTATACCATTGCGAAATATCTCACCAAACTTTTGTTGGTAACGGTGAATCTTACGTCAAGAACACCATTCATTTCATCGAAAAATTGAAACCCTTGAAACTGCAACATGGTGACATACTCCTTATTCACCATGGTTCCTGTCAAGGACACTCTGGAATACATACGACAGATTTTCCTGGAAGACATCGCTATACTGTTCAAACATGTGCTCACGACAACCTACTTTCAATGGAATAACAACTTTTACGAGAAAATCGACGGGGTTGCTATGGGAATCCCCCTTAGTCCAGTAGTTGCCAATTTTTTCATGGAGTTTTTCGAACAAAAAGCACTCAACACGGCACTTCCAAAACCGAAATGTTGTGACACCTTCGTTGTCTGGAGTCATGGAGAAGAAGCGCATTTCGAATTTCTTTCTCACATCAATGAAATTCACCCCCGCATTCAGTTCACTATGAAGAAAGAAACTAATGGACAACTTGCCTTTCTTGACGTACTTGTTACCCGAAAGTCTGATGGATCCCTAGGTCACATGGTGTATCGTAAGCCCACGCATACCGATCGGTACCTCAATAAGAACTCCAACCACCACCCAGGGCAAAAGCGAGCCATGTTGAAGTCGCTTATTCACCGTGCTAACATGATCTGTGAGCCCCATCTGCTACAACAAGTGCTCAGTCAACTTGATCAAGCCCTACAGTCCAATGGTTACACCGCACAGGAAATTAAACGCGCCATCTATCCCAGGAAACCTTCATCAATGATAGACCAGCCACCGCCTGTAGGCCATGTATTCCTACCCTACATCAGAAAGGTCACGGAAGTTATTTCATCGCCACAACATAAAACCGGTCTTCAAACCAACTCATCAGCTACGCAGCCTACTAAGATCAGCTCAAGATGCCAGAGACCCTCTTTCATCCGCTGGGGTCTACAGAATACCCTGCTCGTGCGGAGAAGTTGGAACAACGAAGCGTAGTATCAACACATGGATAGCAGAACACAGATGTTGCTGCCGACTCCCACAACCGGAGAAATCCGCCTTAGCTGATCATGCAATAGCTGAGTCCGACCATATTATCAACTACGATCAAACAGCTGTACTTTCCACAACATCGCAGTATTATCCCCGCCTATATCGTGAAGCTATTGAAATTTATAAGCATCCGAAGAACTTCAATAGAAAGGAAGAAGGACTCAAACTGAACAAAACGTGGTACCCTATCATAGATAGAACGATCCCGAGGCCTTATTTTCCACACACGAGACATTCTGATGCCCGGACCTTCATAACGAGTCAAGCCGTTCGAACTGACGGCGCCACCACCGCCGTCTCCAGTTAGTCGCTGCCGAAACTTCGATATGTAATCTTCACACACGTAGTCAACACAGCAGATACTGAAAATGTCAGCCGCAGTTGTCGGCGAAACATCTGGACGAAACCGTTCACATCGACCACGGCCTACAAGCCCGAATCGTTATTCTACTATCAATTCCGGCCGTGAATGCTTATGTTCTTATAAAACTAAAAAAGATAAACAGTTGGAGTCTTTTAAATTATTTCACACTTTTCCTGTACCTACTTCAAAAGAAATTGCCCGTACCCACAAAATTAAAACTTCAAAAAAATCTGATTTTATTTATTGAGGTTCAGTCTGTGAAAAACGTGAAAAACAATCGATTTGTGCTTTTTTTCTGAAAAATCATCACGACCACCAGCTATTGAGAGTACCTCTTTACTAAATGGAATTTATGGCCACAACCTGATAGAAGAATTTCGTTCTAATATTTTAAACAAATTACGAAATGATGAAGTATCTGAAATATGTCGCAAAGATGATCTTCTTTTGCGATTTAGAGCATTTCTCTATGAAAAATATAGCAGCACTCAAGCAGAACTAATTAGGCAATCTATGCAGTAACTTGGGAGGTTAACAATAGAGCTCGCTAAGAAGAATACGATGTGCACAAGTTAATCGACGCTCTTACCCCTGAAAAGTTTGATGCTGTTGTCTTTGCGACAAAATGTCTTTGTGTAACATCTAACGAAATAGCAAAAAGGACTGAATTCGGAATCCCGTCTTTAGCGTTGAAAAATGGGTATTCAATTAGAAAGTGCATTGGTATTGAAAGAGGTTTATTTTTACGAAAAGGTGACCTAAAAACAAATGAAACACCGTTGGGTTTCTTGACAATTTTGGATTTCGAGTGGAGCCTTATAATTTCTTCCATGAATTGACTACCCTACATTCTAGAAAATTCAATCCCGTTGATTTACTTCCAGTTACTAGCGATTTAATCAAAATAAGCAATTTTTTAGAATTCATGATTCAAGAAACCAAGATTGATTTGGCAAGAGAAAAGGGTTTTCAAAATTGGAGTACATTAGCGTCACTTGTATAATTCTCTTGAATAAAAGACGTTCAGGAGAAGCTGCAAGAACGAAAAACATTACACGAAGAGACCATCATGGCAAAGTCAAGGTGTAGCAAGTGCTCTAACCGTAGTAGAAATAATAGGAAAGCGAGGAAGGAAGGTACCAGTCTCGCTTACTAAATAAATGAAAGAATCTGTCGATTTTCTACTGGCAATTCGCACAGCAGTGGAGGTGCCCGAGGGCAATCCTTTTGGATTTGCGCCGCTAGGTGATTTAAATTCCTATATAAGAGGTCACGATTGCATTAACGAATGGTGTTCTGAAACAAACTTGGAGTAGCCAGAAACAATAAGTACAAAGTTACGCAAGTAGGTAGCTACCTTTTGTCAAGTCTTCAATCTTAATGAAAACGAGTGTGATAGGCTTGCACGACATCTGGGCCACGACATAAGGTTCCATCGTGAATTTTATCGCCTCCATGAGAATACAGTTTAGCTAACCATAGTAGGTTGCTTCCGGCAGTGGACCAAGGGCAAGCACATGAGTTTTGAAGGACATCGAAGTAAAAGGCAAGGCACAATGTAATTCTTTTTATCGTCAATTTTGTAAGAAGGTTGATCAAAGTTACAAATGCTTGGATATTATGCATATAATGAAGGAAAATTTTTAATAAACACATACAGTACAAGGTGCTTTCCAATTAGGGCAAAATGATGACGAAGCTGATGATTGAGAAGGTGGAGCAAAAGAGGTTTTAGGGCGCAGTATTACGAAGGAAGGGAAGAAATTGATATTGGAACCATTCATTGGAAAAAAAGAACAAAGCTCTAGTACGTAAATTTATTATTCTTAATTTACAAGAGTGCGTAACCAGGCCCTATTTCTGACCAAATTATAGGCTGAATTAAAAAAATGCGTTTGCGAAGTAGTTTACTAAAAAGACTGCAATATATATAATATTTTGTAAACCGGTTAATAGCTTGACCAGAAATAAAATTGCCCGTTTCTTCATGATATGATCTATACGGGGTGTTAGTGTTATATAATCACAAGGTCGTATCTAAGGGAATTATATCTTGTTTTTTTTAGAAAACAATGCTAAAATAACGAAGAGAGAAGCGGCTTTAGGTAGAGTTCCGTGAAATGATGCAGAAAAGGGAATATTATTGAAGAAATTTAAAGTAGAAATAAAAATTAAATCATACCAGGATTATGGACCGATATTAAATTTTTCGTTAAAAATGTTATAACTAGAAGTAAAGTCAATAAAAAGTAGGAAGTGAAAACTGTAATATTTATTATTAATATCCCAATCCTGGATAAGGTGTGAGGGAAGGCCACCCAACCACTTAATGAAAAATTAACCCAATCTAATCGAAAAAAAAAAAAAACATTTGAAAAAGGAGTGTTTCATTTTTTTTTTGATAGATTAGTTTAAGCTAAGGTATGGTTAGATTTCGTAGTTTGTTTTCCATATCGAACATAAAACAATGCGAAGGAATGGTTTCCGCGTCCAACATATATGCATATTCAATACATTAACGTGAATTAATTTCTAAATTAATTTTTTACCCACTACAGATTAGGTCAAATTAATGAGGAAAAACATTTTTTCACGCTATCACCGGGAATAAAACAGCAACAAAAAGTTTTTTCCTCAGTTTTTTTATTTCACGTTAATGTATTGACATTAACCTCTTCAATATAAAAATTCTCCCTATATTTTCGTTATTAATATTTATATACATAACAACAAGTGTGGGTACTAATCAAGACATTTACCTGGAAATTTATTTATCAAATTTACCATCTGGCGTTTGGTCTTCGAGCAACCATCATCAACTTTGTTTTTTTAAAATCGTTTTTGTTTTATTCTAAAAGTAATAGTAACAGTTACATTATTTCAATTTGAATTTAGCGCCACGATGACGAGATGGTATGTTCATCACAGACGAGCGCGAAAAAAAAAGGGTAGTTGAGTATAGGGGGTGAAAAGTAAATGTGTCTTATGCAATATATACTGTCCATTAGTTTCGTTTTTCGGTTTTCAATGCTAGTTGGTGACGGTTGTGAAGAAACGAAACGTATACTTATATCAACATATATGGGAGAAAAAATAGCAACAAAAATGTGCAATTTTCTTGTAGGGACAGAAAAAAAAAAACAAATTAAAACTTGTTTTTTAATTCCAGACGTCGAATATATGTCATTGAATACAGAATCGAAATTAGAATTTATTAAGAATAAAACAATTTTTTTGACTAATTATGATAGTAGATAGTTTATAAAGAAGTTGATACAGTTATTTTGTAAAATCAAAATAGTGGCTGAGATTATTTATTTTAAACCATCTTCTCAAATAAATTTGGGTAAAAATAAAAGCGATTTTGCAAAATTTCAGATGGATCGAAAGAGGATAAAGAAAGGAATCGAATGACAAAATAAAATGTGCTATGTGTCATTTGAAAAAATGAAGTTATTCGTGTTTGAAGTTTTTAAATTTTGGATTTTTTCTGAACGCCCTGTACAAATTATAAAGCTTAGTTTTGGCATAACTTTGCTATAACTAGTAAAAATTTCAACATTTTAACTTATTTTTTATGGAAGTTATGACTTCTTATCGTTTGGGATGCGGTGCAATATTTTTTCAAATAAATTAAATTATCTCAGAAACTATTCATCGTAGGCATACAAGTTGGTTATCAAAGTCACCTTAAAATTTTATGTTTCATACGAATTCATGGTAAAAAATATACCATTCTATTTAAAATAAGAAAGTTGTTAGCCGTGAATATCACGAGCGATATTTTCTCAGTAGGTTTTACGGCGTGAATAAAACTTTCGAAGTTGAAATATAAATACTTTATTTCACTAGTTTTTAACCTATATTTAAACTAATTATCGAAAAATTATCTAATATTAACAACGAAACTAAATGAATAATAAAAGCGCGGTGGTAACTTTTTAGAATCGAGAAATGCAACGATCAAATGTTCTGACAGTGTCACTTATCTCGTTCAGAATGTAACTAACTTGTCCCTCGCAAATATCTTGGCATTTGTGTTACTATTGCAGGGAAGGTGGGGCGAGGGTGAAGGAACAAGTTTGAACCTGTGTACTCGATCCGCGCTACCTGGCATGCACCCTCGAACGTTATGGATAGCAGATGTAGTTGCCGACTTTCCTATTAAAAAAAACTAAATTACACGTTCAGTGCGAAAGACCGACAATTTTGCATTCTTACTATCTAAATCCAAATATGAACCATCGTAAAGCAAGAAAACAACTATAACATTACTAATACATTACTTACTAAAATTAATCTAAAAACTAATATCTAGTGTGTCCTGAACAAAAGTTGACATCAACTTCCGGTATAACCCGAAGTGCCGGACATTTGAAATTATTTTAGTTAAATACATCATCCTTGATAGCCTCTACTCCCAAATTTTCAAATCTGTAACATGCTTAGTTTCCCTAAAATGTCTAATGTACCACTCAGTTTGAATTTACATTGTTGCATGATCTAGAATTAGATTATATTATGTAATAAATCAAATTTGTGACACTAATCACCACCCCTACCATTGTTTACATAAAAATTTGTATAAAAGGGGATAGTTTTGCTAGATTTAAGTAGTCTACTTTCATTCGTTTTGACCTACTTTAATATTAGAATTGTAAAGTTACTCAATAAATGTTTTTCATATTTTCAAGGCGACTTAATTAATATAGTATTAATTATTCGTTAGTTGGTGAAAGCATAAGTATGTTCATTCCGAGGTGACAGTGATCATTAGTCGATGAACAGAATATTCTCTCGTGTGGAAGTGTAATCCATTTGGATAACTGACTATTAGTCTGTGACTATTAAAAGATCGTTTTCACGCGCCACGATAATCAAAACTGTGAATAGTGTAATTATTGATTGGTCATCAATAATTATCACACCTCACATTCCAAAAGAGCCCGGAGTTTCATTAAAACTGCCCTGGCGTCAGAAGTAATTACGACAAGGACATCTATTAATTGTTGGTAATCCAGTCATCCAACATAAAATTAGTGTCAGAAGTGGGATTCTTTAGTCGTTTGCGTGGAACAACAGGAGTCCGAAACAGTTTCCATGCGATTTCTGACGTGAGCGATTGTGTTTCAACACTTAACTAAAGAAAAAAAAATCGTCCATCCTGGTGGAAGCAGCCGTTTGCAAGACAATTCGACTCAATCACGAAGCTTCATCCTACCCCAGAGGTCTGGACGAAGTAATCCCGAGCGGATAACTTAGTACCAAGTAAGTACCGTTCTTTTCCCAATTTATTTTTTCCAACATACATTTTTCCTTTACATTTTTTGAAATGGCGAACGTTGATGATATAAAATCTGAAAACGACGACGTTCTTAGTGAGGATCAAGAAGTTGAACCTCTTTTTCTCTCTTTATTATTTAAATTCATTAGGCCATTTAGTGGTGATAGGCGCGAATTAAATTCTTTTATCCAAAACTGTAACAGTGCCTTTCAAATGGCAATGTCTAACCAAACCGCAAAACTTTTCCTGTATGTAGCAGCCCAATTATCTAGTGATGTTGTGAATGAGTTGAATATTGAAGAGATTTCCAATTGGACTGAATTAAAACAAAAACTTAAATCTTATTATAGCCATGTTAGGGACCTCACTCGGTTGCATGAGGAATTAGAAACTATAAACCAGAATCATAACGAATCTGTCACTGAATATTTTAAACATTTACAGAAACTTAAGAATGAGTGTATTATTGCTGAACGGAGTCAATGCGAGGATAAGAATGAAATTGCTAGTTTAATCAAATCGGTTCATAGAACTGCACTTAGGCGATTAATTTTACATTGCAAACCGGAGATATCACAAATGATGAGAGCGAGAGATATTAAAACATTAAATGACGCATTCTCGATTGCTCTTCAGGAAGAAAAAATCTTAGGCTACACTAAAAATCAAAAATTTAGGCATAATTCACATTCATTATTTTGTAGTTATTGCAAAACAAATACACACAACACGTCAAATTGTAGGAAAAAGAAACCCCCAAACAATCATCAACCAAACCAAATCATCCACAATACGATCCTAACAAATTTTGCAATTACTGCAAAATTAAAGGCCACGATATCCAGGAATGTAGGAAAAGGCAATATAGGAATCAATTTAAAATAAATCAAAATTCACAAAATCCTAAAATTAACCATTTAAACTTCAATCGATCCCTGGAAATGAATGCCCTTCCAGTGGATTCCCAGATACAAAAGGCGTTCAACACCGCATAAGTCATATCACAAATTTAGAGCAAAACCAAAAAGCCATAACTTTCACGTGCCCTAATTCAGAAAAAGCTTTAACTTTTCTTGTAGATATCGCATTTACAAAAACCCTGAAGCACTAGCATGACAGCCTACTCCTAGGTGGAAAAATAAACGGACGAAGATGCGTGTTTCTTCTGGACACCGGGGCCACTAGGAGTATAGTAAAACCCAGCGTAATTGAGGGTTCTAGCCAGGTCACGTCAACTAAATGAGTCCTGCGTACTGCAACCGGAGAGAAAGTGGTTGTTCATGGCGAGGCTAATGTGTCCCTAAAAATAGGCAAGACTGTCTTTGACCATCAAGTGATGGTGGCAAATATTGAAGATGACGTTATTCTCGGATTGGACGTTTTACAAAAGTACGATTTTGACATAAATTTGAGAAGACGCACCTTGAGACTGAATGGCGAAGAATTCGAGTTTATCAACGATGGATAGAAGGCTGTAACCCGAAAGGTAACTTCCGAAACAGTACCTGCTAAAATAAGTGGAGTAATGGACAGACATTGCAGGAATCTAACCAGCGAGCAGAAACGCAAAGTGCAACATCTACTTTGTTAAAATGCCGACGTCTTCGAAACTGACAAGAATGGTAGGGAAATGACTGGAACAGTAAAACACAAGATCGATACCGCCCATGCGCAGCCTATTCGTCAAAGACCTAGACGATTGCCCTTGGCGAAGAAGGAAGAAAGGGAACGAATAATCCACGAGATGTATGAAGCCGGCATTATTGAACCATCATCAAGCCCGTGGACATCACCGGTAGTATTAATAAAGAAGAAGGATAATACAACCCGTTTCTGTATGGACTAGCGACAACTTAACGCGGTGACCCAGAAAGGCAGTTATCCACTACCACGAATTGACGCCACCCTGGGTATGCTTATGAGTCGGTTCGTCAGCATTTGCAAATTGCTAGCGGCAGGATTAAAAATAATTACGACGTCAAGGCTACAGAAGGTGGTTATTAAACTGGAGATCTTGTTTGGCTGTATAATCGTCGTCGCCGCCGTAGACTATCGCCTAAGTTTCAGCAGAATTAGGAAGGGCCCTACGAAGTAGTGAAGAGGATTAACGATGTGATCTACTGAATCAAGAGAACTCCAAATGGGAAGCCGAGGATAGTTCATTTTAATCGCTTGGCTCCATTCGCCGGCGCGAATGAAGAAGAGGCGCGGGCCAAATTATTAAGAGTTATCCCTTCCACATTTTAAGAGTTCATGAAGGAAGGCCCCCACATTAACAGAAGGTTTGGAGTGACAAAGGAAGTCCGGCGGGACCTCTTTGCTACGCCTAAAAAATATTCTCTGGCCCATTGCGTCTCAAAAGATCTGAAAATGAGCCGTGGTATCGCGTCCGAGTTTAAACGTAGATTTGGCGGGTTAAAACATCTTGAAGACCAGATACAGGAAGGTAGAAGACTGTTATGCCTGCCTGACGGACGACGCATTATCTATTATCTGGTAACCAAAGGAAGGTGCTCTGATAAACCAACTTATAGAGACCTTTGGGACGCACTACTGGAACTCCGCAAACATCTCCTCGAGAATACCCTACCGAAACTGGCGATTCCGAAGATTGGCTGTGGACGGGACAACCTGGATTGGAGGATCGTGCGCAATATGATCGAGGTCCTGTTCTGCTGTACCGGAATTGACATTTTGGTCTGTTGTAATAACCCGAATTGGACCAACCAGGAGAAGACCGTGGACTGCTACTTCTATTCCCGGAACGGATGGCGGGACGGCGGGAACTGCAGATTCCGGCATGATCCTGCGAAACGTAAAGCGAAAATGTTTCGGGACGACCCATCCTTAAGGAGGGGGCAGTATAACTAGTCCGCGTTTGCTTGTGTGCGTTCCAGTACCCATGTATGTGAGCGAGCCGGTCGCGGCCGAGCCTCGACGTGTATATCGTAACTGCAATTGTGTGGGTAATAAATAAGGACATGTTAGTGTATTTGTGTTTCGCAGAAACGTGTTCGATATTTCGGAGAAAAATAAAATGGTCCCGACTTTTCTATGTTTCTGTGTTCCGGAAATTTAACGGAACTGTATATAAGCGGAAAGACGATCGCCGAGGACAGTTCAGGTATAAATTGACGGCCGTGAAAATAAGGTGGAAAATAAATCGAGACGCGTAGCAAATAAATAGAAAAGTGAGAAGTGCTATACAGACAGTAGCTGTACATAAATAAATAGTGTAATTGGTAGTAATTTAATTAATATTAGTATAAATAAATTATTTTTCCTGTTTAAAAGTCTTCGAGTTTTGATAGTCGAACCCCTGAACGTTACAATACAAATACCAGCCGGAATCGAACTTGCCGATCCCGAATTTATTCACTCGCGACCGGTAGACTTGCTTATTGGGGCTAACTTATTTTACCAATTGTTGTGCGTAGGTCAAATTAAGTTAGGCAACACCCGGCTAGTATTTCAAAAGACGTTACTTGGGTGGATAGTCGCAGGATCCATAAATGTAATGCCGTCAAGTACTAGTAGAACTGTATGTAATTTAATAAAAAATGAAGAATTATACAAATCGCTGCAAAGGTTTTGGGAAATTGAACATTGTTACGAAGACTTAAAAAGGCGGGATAAACCGGACTCAATGATACAACAAAGCGGACAATATTGTCAATAATTGCAAAAAATTTTGATCCACTTGGACTGATTGGACCTGCTATAATAGCATCAAAAATAATTATGCAGAAGTTACGGATCTTGCAATTGGAATGGGACGAGTCTGTACCACAGGAAATATACACAATATGGCAACAAAATTATAATGAATTATCATGTATTAATAATATAGTAATAAAAAAGCATGCCATTTCTTCAGATTATTGTAATTTAAAATTTCATGGGTTTTGTGACGCGTCGGAGAAGGCGTATGGAGCGTGCGTTTACATATGTTCAAAAAATAAAAAAGGAATCCGAAATGTACAGTTATTGTGCGCAAAATCTCGAGTCGCTCCGTTGAAACAAATGACGGCTTGAATTAATGGGTGCATTATTGTTAGCTCGACTTGCTCACAGGGTATCAACAGCATGTAACGTAAATATGAACCAATGGTATTTCTGGACAGATTCAATGGTAGTGTTATCGTGAATAAGGGCGCCATCAAATAAGTGGAAAATATTTATGGCCAATAGAGTTGCAGAAATCCACGAATTAACAAATAATAATTGGAACCACATAGAACCAGGCATGAATTCAGCGGATTTAATTTCGCGTGGAGTAACCACTTCACAATTGACCGAAACCACATAATGGTGGAATGGACCTACATGGTTATTGCAAGATAGACAAAATTGGCCCGTATCTCAAGAAGTACAATTGCAGAACGCCCCGGAAGCAAGGGATACACACTTAAGCTTCCTCATAAACGAAGAAAGAGATGAGGAAGATAATTAACAAGAAGATAACAATAAATTTAATTTATTTGACAGATTTTCATCGTATTCTAAATCGATCAGAATCGTAGCATACTTAATTCGTTTTATAAAAAATTGTAAGGAGGCGATCAAAATACGAAAACTGAGTACCAATGCAATAAACAATAAAAACATAACAACTGTAGTAACGTTAAGTAGTTCAGAACTAAATGCAACGATGTATTTAATTAAGCTTCCCCAAGAACAAACATTTTCGAAAGAAATATTACAATTAAAAAGGGGTAAAATATTGTCAAAAACAATTCAACTACTTCAATTTACTCCGTTTTTAGACGAATCTGGAGTATTAAGAGTATGGGGTAGGTTAAAAAATGCATACCTTCCATATGAACAAAAACATCAAATAATCCTGTCCTCTAAGCATCGATTTGCGTATTTGTTAATTGAATATGAGCATAAAAGAATATTACACGGTGGTTGCCAGGCGGTACTTGCGTCATTACGTAAACGTTTGGGCTACTTGCAGCAAAAAATCAAATTAAAAAGGTCATAAGACAATGTCTGATTTGTTTTCGACACAATCCTAAACGATCAACGTACTTAATGGGTGATTTGCCATCAACACGAGTAACGCCAATGCGTGCATTTTATGTTTGTGGGATCAATTATGCGGGACCGTTTTTAATTAAAGAAAAACTGCGCTCACGTGTTGCGCTAAAGGCTTATATTTGTATTTTCGTTTGTTTTAGTACTAAAGCTGTTCCCATTGAGCTAGTTTCAGATTTGACAACAAACGCATTTTTAAATTGTTTTAAACGTTTTATTTCCCGTAGGGGTATTTGTAAAAAAATATATTCAGATAACGGGAAGAACTTCGTCGGTGCACGAAATGAATTAAGTGAACTAGGAAACCTTCCAAAAACCACAACATTTCAAAATAATATAAAAGAATATTCAGCAAATTTAAATATTGATTGGAATTTTATCCCACCTCATGCGCCGCATTTCGGCGGTTTGTGGGAGAGTGCAGTAAAATCTGCAAAATATCATTTAAAACGAGTAATAGGTGAGACACGATTAACTTTTGAAGAATTGTACACATTGTTAACACAAGTTGAGGCCTGTCTTAATTTCAGACCATTGGTTCCCTTATCTAATGATCCCTCTGACCTCTCCGCTTTAACCCCAGGACATTTCCTTATTGGAGACTTATTAACACCACTTCCACAAGCTAATTTATGTGACGTAAATATGCATCGACTAAATCGTTATCAATATCTACCGACATTACAACCTAGGAAAAAATGGACTAATGCTACTGAAAATAATTGCATCCTTGGTGATATGGTACTGGTGCGCGAGGACAACACATCACCGATGCAGTGGCCACTTGGACGTATTGTGGAAACTCATCCCGGAAGTGATAATATCACTCGCGTTGTGTCAGTGCGCGTAGCCAACGGAATAATAAAACGACCGGTGTCAAAAATATGTTTTACCAATTAAGGAAAACTTTGAACACGTAGAATAAGTATAATTAGGAAGAATTAATTGGACAATTATTAATTAAGCTAATATTAGTAATAAAAATTACAAAATCGAAAATAAGAGAATTAGTATAACACATATTTTCTATTAAATTGTAACACTGTATATTTTAAAAAATATTTTCAGGCTAGGTTAGGCACAATGTACATATAAAGAATTGTAGGTAGATAGGTAGTACTTGTATATATTTTAAATTCACAATCAAATGTAAAATTGAAGTTGTACTTGAAAATTGGAATATGGATTGTATCTACTTTGCTAATTGATTAAAAATTAATTTGTAGTATCACGTTGAAAGATGCTCTTTCAAGGCGGGCGGGATGTTGATGCCTCCTGGAATATTTTTTAATTTAAGAATATATTTTTTTTAATGAAATTTAAAAGGTGCATAATTCTGTACAACACTCATCGCTTGCCTACAAAGGTTCGGCACACATCCAAAGGCACAAATGCCGCTCGCAAGCAAATGCGACACTTTGACCGAGCCGACACAATACATGCTCTATTACTTATTACTAATAAAATAAACTACTCTAAAAATAACAAATTCTCAACACGAGACATGGTCCGAACCAGATGGTTGCGGGTGTGTGGGGCGACGGTGCTGAGACAATGAACATGTAACTTTTTGGAACACTGAACGAAGAGTATTAGAGTATTAGATACTACAATTTAACATTAGAAGAAAAACGGTTGACCAAGAATAACCTGTGTACGAAATTTCACCTCAACTTGTAAATTTGTGTAAATAAATAAATTCAAAAAGCACAAAAAATCTTTTTCACTTCAAGGCAATAAAATAAAATATTAATGAACTTCAACACGGCGTTTTGATTTGTGTGTTAAGACGCATCAGCTTTTTGCGTCATATATTGCGTCTTCGGACAATAGGGAAGCGGATAAGCAATCTAGAGAGACAAGGTTAGAAACAGAGTGGGAATTATCAGAAGAAGCTTACCAATGTATTACAAAGACACTTGGGAAACCAGATATTGACTTATTTGCATCCCGAATTAATTAAGTGTAAGCGTTACTGTTCATGGCACCAAGACCCAAACTGCATAGCAGTTGACACATTTACAATATCTTGGTCTAAATACTTATTTTACGCCTTTCCGCCTTTTTCTCTTATTCTAAGGGTGTTAAGAAAAATAATACACGACAAAGCTCAGGGAAACTTTAGTTGTACCCTTTTGGCCAACACAACCATGGTATCCGTTATTTATATCACTGTTAATAAAGAAAGAACTTATATTTAAACCAGAAAGTAATTTATTACTATCCCCTTGTAGATCAATACAACATCCCCTTCACGCCAACCTTACACTAGTTGCAGGGATATTATCAGGAGAAAATTCAGAAACAAGAATATCCCTGAAGAAACAATAGATGTCATAGTCTCCTCCCTTTCAGAGGCAACCTTGAAACAGTACAACTCTTCATTAAGTAAATGGTGGAATTTTTACCAAAGCAGAGATCTAGATCCACTTCAACCTTCTGTTAATGAAACAATGTCGTTTTTATTGGCAAGATTTAATGACGGAGCTAGTTACGGAACTCTCAATAGTGACAGGTCCGCGATATCTTTAATAGCAGAACAGGATATCTCGTCTGACCCATTCATGCAAAGATTATTTAAGGGAATCTTTAGACGCAGACCACCTAAACCAAGATACGAAAAAATTTGGAATATTGACCTTGTATTGGAGAAGGTCGCCAAACTCTACCCTCTGGAGAAATTAAACCTCAAGGAGCTTACTGAAAAGTTAATAATATTGCTAGCTCGAGCCACTGCACATCGAGTGGAAACTTTCGCTCTAATAGATGTCGATAATATTTCAATTTGTCAGTCAGGAATTGAACTAAGAATCCTAGATTTAATCGAAACGTCAGCACCCGGTCGATTTCAACCTCTGTTATCTTTACCCTTTTTGAAAGAAAAACCTGAATTGTGTGTTACAAGTACTTTGATGTCACACCGAAAATATCCGTACCTCACAGAAACTATTCGTGGCGTTGAAGTGTCCATACGGAAGAGTATCCACGCAAACAATAAGTAGATGGATAAAATCTATCCTAGCTAAATGCGGGTTATCGGAGTTCTCTGCACATTCTACTAGACATTCCTCGACGTCGAAGGCATATAAAAAGGGGGTTAGTTTAGACGTTATCAAGAAAATAGCCGGATGGACAAAAAATTCACAGATATTTTATAAGTTCTACAACAGACCACTTCTACAAACAGAAACTTTATCGTTGCCTCTGTTGAATGATTAAAAAAATTTTATTTTCATTTATTTTTTTTTCGTTTTATTAGATTTATGGTATACTTTAAGTTGTTGTATATTTATGTTCTTTTTCGTTAAAAGTAAATAAACGTAACTTCTATTGCAACTAATGGCTTTAAACATGTACATGTTGTAATTATGAAGAACGAGGCCCGTAATATAATTTTACGATTAAACGAACTTACCTTAAGTGAAGTTCTAACGTAATTATATGAAGGCCTCGTTCGAAGTAATTACATTCCCACCCATGTCCCAATCTTCTTCTTTTTCCCCTTAACGTAGCATTAGTTGCAAGAGGCTTTAAACGTAATGACTTATCGGCGTAGTGCGAACTACAGGGACGCTTAAGAAGCTTTAAACTATTGTGGCATCTGACGGAAAGTAGCGATACTACATGTTGTAATTACTTCGAACGAGGCCTTCATATAATTACGATAGAACTTCACTTAAGGTAAGTTCGTTTAATCGTAAAATCAATAATTATCACACCTTACATTCCAAAAGAGTCCGGAGTCTCATTAAAACTGCCCTGGTGTCAGAAGTAATTACGACAAGGACATCTATTAATTGTTGGTAATCTAGTCATCCAACAACATATAGTTATATATTCCTTAACTACAAGTGTGGGTAATAATAAAGCGCACCACGTTTGCGGCATCCGTAATACGCACATACACACAGCAAATACATCTCTTGTGGCACCCTAAACCCATTTTTGGATAAAAGCATTTAATGTGGCAACGGATGCCATATGCTTGTAATTTTATCTCCGAAAATACGGTGAGTAAAAGTGCGCCGCCTAGCGCATTAAATTCGTAATTTTAAGTACCATGCGCACTGTGGTCGCCAGCAAATGTGCCACTATTTGGTGTATAGGTCGGGTTGCCACAATCATACGTGGGACTGTAAGTGTGTGTGTGTGTGTGTGTGTGTGTGTGTGTGTGTGTGTGTGTGTGTGTGTGTGTGTGTGTGTGTGTGTGTGTGTGTGTGTGTGTGTGTGTGTGTGTGTGTGTGTGTGTGTGTGTGTGTGTGTGTGTGTGTGTGTGTGTGTGTGTGTGTGTGTGTGTGTGTGTGTGTGTGTGTGTGTGTGTGTGTGTGTGTGTGTGTGTGTGTGTGTGTGTGTGTGTGTGTGTGTGTGTGTGTGTGTGTGTGTGTGTGTGTGTGTGTGTGTGTGTGTGTGTGTGTGTGTGTGTGTGTGTGTGTGTGTGTGTGTGTGTGTGTGTGTAGGTGTGTAGGTGTGTAGGTGTGTAGGTGTGTAGATGTGTGTGTGTGTGTGTGTGTGTCTGTGCGTGGCCGCGCGCGCGTACGGCACATAAAAATTGTCCTTGACTGCCTTTTGTAAATTAAGTAAGAGTTAGTTATCAAGATATTGTCTATCAATAAAGAACATTTTGTATTTCTTCACTGGATCAAATTCTGGAATCTATTCTTCCACACTTCTCAGATATTTTACGCTGTTCACCCCTTCAGTAGTCATTTTCTTCTATTTTCTTTCTTCCACTGGCGTGATAGCAATTCGCAATTCAACTAATACTTTTTCAATTTATGCTTCGTAGACGTGTTCTGCCATAAACCAATTAACAGCTGCCCAGCTAAACAGGAAATTAAAAAAAAAAAAAATTGTACTAATTTTCCAACGTATCTCTTCCTTTCCCTACCCGACACCTGATGTTCTTTACTTACAGCCTATATCTTAATAACTAACTCTTAATTAATTTACAAAACGCATTCAAGGACAATTCTTATATGGCGTACACACATATTTCTTTCCCAGCCAATTTAATAAGAATCATACAAAGGATCATTGGTTGGGTGCTAAAAGAGTGTTAAAATACCTGAAAGGGACAAAGAATATAGGGATCACTTTTAAAAGGTCATGTGATCTGATGACTGGATTTGTGGATGCTGATTGGGCCAATAATCAAAGTGACAGGAAATCTTTTTATGGGTACATTTTTATGTTAGCTGGGGGGCCCATATCGTGGGAGTGTCAAAAACAGAAAACTATAGCTCTAAGTTCCACTGAGGCTGAGTACATAGGTATTTGTGAAGCTACGAAAATTTAAAGTCACTGTATACCGAAATGTTTAGTATAAACAAATCTTGTGATTTTATAGATATTAATATGCCAATTACTATTTACAATGACAACCAGAGTGCGCTATGATTGTCAGAGAATCATGTTTTCTAAAAGCGTACTAAACATATACATGTTAAATATCATTTTATTCGGGATAAAATAATAGAGGGTGACATTGAGCTTTCATATATGCCAGCAGCGGATATGGTTGCAGACATGTTGACAAAATCATTGGGTTTTAAAAAACATAAATATATTCTCGATAAGTTAAATATGAAATAGTAATATTGTGTTTTGTGACCATGGCTGAAAAGGCATTTAAGTCTTATATTATGATTATTTGTATAACCTTTTTTTGTTTTGTTCGAAGCACCTTGAAAATTGAGGTAGAATATTGTGTGTTATAATTATTCAGCTGCTTCGGGTTATGATACATATTAATTTATGGAGACTAAAATGTGTTTATGTTTATAGTTATGTAATCTCGCTTCGTGTACCGAAGAACTGTTTGTTATTTCTTTGATTTGGTACATGGACTTATATTATAAGAATGTTAGTTGTAAGATTGACTTCTTTGTAGCAAGTACGTTTGGTTTAATAATTCTCTCGTTTGTTCCAATAAATATTACTGAAAATAATTTTACGTTTCATTCAAACTATCATGCGATCTCTGGAATCTACTCTCCAATAATTTTTCGTCAAGTACAAGAGTTTACGAACTTCAAAAATGGGCAAGTATTGGATTTAAAAAGTAAATTGTTTTCTAAAACAACTGACGGTGCTCCAAGTATGAGAGGAAAAACTGTTGGATTTGTAAAACTAATGGAAAATGAACTTGACCGTTCACTTTTATCGTTTCATTGTATCATACATGAAGAAAATTTATTTGCAAAGGCATCTACACAACAACTTAAGGATGTAATGGAAAAAGTTGTTAAGATCGTAAACATGATAATAGCGCAATAAGAATTAGTACACAGGCGCTTTAAATCCTTTTTGGAGGAAATTGAATCGAAATATGGAGATTTGTTATTACATTCTGAAATACGATGGTTAAGTCGGGGCAAAGTTCTTAATAGATTTGTAGAGTGTGTTCAGTGTTAATATAATTAAGTACATTTAGCATTTTATAATTGTAGATATTTCCGATACCTACTTAGCCTTTATTAATTTTACTGGAAACTTTATTATTCAGGTAGTTTAATATTCTAACAGATCTTACAAATTTATTTGTTTAGCACGATTCTATTCAAATTCCACTCTTTTTTGTTTGGTCAAATTTTATTACAGTTTATTCTTAAATATCTTTGTTATATTATGTATTATCTACGGATTTGGCCAGATAAATGCAAACAGTTCGTTGTATTACAATTCGGTTTTTCTAGTTGTCAATTATAGGTACTTGGCTTTGGTAGCTCTTTGTTGTTTTTCGTAGAACCTTGCTCGCTACTAGTTGCGTTCGACACCCTCTCGTGTATGACGACATTACCACCACCATTAAATCTTTCCACCTCTCTGTTATCTGTTATTCTAATAGTTGTAAGTTTTACATTTTGTCAGTCAGTACGTAAGCAACCGTCTCATTAAACAGTCAAAACCAATATTCGCTACTAGTTTTATTTAAAACATTCTAGTAAAACGGGGTTCACCAATGCAACTCCAAGTGGTCTCCGGGTAATTTTTTTTATGTTGATGACCTTATTTCTGAAGTACAAACGTATGAAGAAGCTGTCTTACTACGCGACGAATTAATTGATTTATTAACGCTAGGAGGATTCAACTTGAGGCAGTGGTCATCTAACAATCCAAAGCTGATCCAAACATTACCAAAAACAGAATTCAATAAGAAGTTATTATTAGACGACAGCGGTACTTTGAAAACCCTAGGAATTCACTGGAATTCGAAAACCGACAACGTTGTTTATACAGTCAATCATCGCGAATTCACTCGAAATCAGCTTACTAAACGAAAGATTCGTTCCCATATTGCTAGATTGTTCGATCCAATAGGCCTGTTAGGTCCTGCAATTATTCAGGCAAAACTTATAATGCAGCACTTGTGGGAAGAAAAAATTGATTGAGATTGTCCCGTACCAAATCATATTTACAACGAGTGGCAAGAATACGTAAAAACACTACAGCAATTGAACAACTTGAATATACCAAGATGTATCGTGCTTTCAAATTCAATCGTCGTACAACTGCATGGTTTTAGTGATTCTAGCATAAAGGCTTACGGTGCATGCGTTTATTTGCTGTGTACTGCATCTAATGGGCAGAAAATGTGTACCTTAATTTCTTCAAAATCACGCGTCGCACCCTTGAAGACCATCTCGCTACCACGCCTGGAATTATGCAGAGCTGTTCTTTTAGTTAAACTGGTTAATGCAATCACCAAGGCATTAGAGCATCTAAACATTAACACTATTGTGCTATGGTCCGATTCAGAAATTGTACTTTGGTGGATTAATTCCGCGCCACACACCCTCAAGACCTTTGTAGCGAATAGAATATCGAGTATTCAATCACATACAAGCCCTAGCCAGTGGAAACATGTCCCATCTTTAGACAATCCCACAGATATTCTTTCTCGCGGCCACAACATAACGCAACTGAACTCAAGTTCTCTCTGGATCACGGACCCTCATGCCTGTTGAAGGAAGAAGATCATTGGCCACAACATCGCATTTGTCCTACTGAGATCCCTGAGAAAAAATCGGTCATCGCCCTTACTGCCCGATGTTTCTTTTTTAACCAAATTTTCTTCCTGGACAAAATTAATTCGTGTTCTTTCATACTATATGAGATTCATTCGAAACAGCAGTAAAGTCGTAAAAAATACTTGACCATTATCATCAGAAGAGTTAAATTCGACCGAACTCATTATAATCAAGGTAATTCAAAGAGAGACTCTTTCATCTGAACTTCAACGTTTAACACAAGGTCAAAATGTCCCTTCTAATAGTAAACTTTTACCACTCAATCCGTTTATCGACAAAAACGGAATTATTCGCGTTGGTGGAAGAATAACGAGGGCAATAGTACCGTATGAACAATGTCATCCTGCAATTTTGCCTAAAAACTCGTTCGTTACAACATTGATCATTAAACACAAACACAAACGTTTTTGGCATGCAGGAGCGCAAGCTACATTATACGCAGTTAGGCAGAAATTTTGGATTGTAGATGATCGAAATACTGTACGACATGTCCTTAGAAAATGCATCAAATGTGTTAGAGCCAAACCAAAAATACCTCAGTACCTTATGGGAGATTTGCCCGAAACACGAATTACATCAGCAAAACCATTTTTAAATTCAGGAGTCGATTACTGCGAGCCCTTCTTCATCAAGGAAAAGAAGTTCCGCAATACAAATAGGTTAAAAGCATACGCCGCCATCTTCGTCTGTTTTGCAACGAAAGCCGTCCACATTGAAATTGTTACCGATCTTACATCGGAAGGATTTATTGCTGCACTGCGTCCATTTTTTGCTCCCCGTGGAGTTTGTAAGAATCTATACTCAGATAATGTAACAAATTTCGTCGGAGCAAGAAAGGAAATCGCGGAAATCCAAGCTCTATTGAATTCACCGAACTACAATAGACAAATTTCTGAAAATATTGCAAATCAGGGTATTAATTGGAATTTTTCGCCACCAACGGTACCTCATTTATAATAGATGTTACAACAGAAATCTATAAACATATAAAAGATAACAAAAGCATGGTATTTGTTGGATATCAAAATTGCAAAGTCTACGATGATATTAATGTGAAACCATGCTACAATTGTGGAAGATACGGACATAGTGGAACTAAATGTCATAATGATAAAGTGTGCCTAAAGGGTGCTGGACCTCACAACTCATATAATTGCATAGCAAAGGATCTAAAGTGCCCAAATTGCCTTTTCCATAATAGTAAATATAAAACATCATTTGATACCAAACATGTGGCAAATGATAGTGAATCCTGCCAAGTGCTGAAAAATAAAATTAAAAAATGCATCGATATGACTGATTACCCTACCTTACCTACTGTGCAAAAATGCATTGGCAATATAAATTACTTACCTACGCCAACAAGAAGAACCAGATCAACAACGTTATCGTTAAAATCCGACACAACTAACTACAACAGCCCATGATCAGCAACGCAATATCTGACAACATGGAAGATAGTAAAGAATGAAATTATATGTAATAACGTCAGAATACTCAACAGACATTTTAAATGTAATAAGGATTATATCTTAAATATAAGAAGTTTGAATGCTAACTATAACAAACTACAAATTCTTGTTGAGAGTCCTGACGTTAAACCATTTATAATTATTTATAATTTAGCTGCTACAGAGGATGTCAAACTAGACAACGCCTCACTGAGGTATTTAAACTTGTTCAGCTATATCAACAACGCAGCCTATATACGTGAATACACGTAAAGGTTAATAATAAACATTATTATGCTCTTGGTCAGAAATTTATCGAAACTACCAGACACGGATCGCGATATCGCTCTTGTTAGAAGCTCATCAGCGTGCCATAGGCAGTTTCGATAATCTACTGACCAAGTCGAAGTGTTCCGTAAAGAACGGTTAATATAAAAATGAAATAGAGGCAATTGCTGCCATCTTCTTTACGGAACACTTCGACTTGGTCAGTAATTTATCGAAACTGCCTATGGCACGCCGATGAGCTTCTAACAAGAGCGAAATCGCGATCCGTGTCTCGTAGTTTCGATAAATTTCTGACCAAAAGCACAATAATGTTTATTATTAATCTTTACGTGTATTCACGTATGTAGGCTGCGTTGTTCATATAGCTGAACAAGTTTGAATACCTCAGTAAGGACTTGTCTAGTTTTACATCCTCTGTAGCAGCAAAAATCCACTAGATGGCAGCAATTGCCTCTATTTCATTTTTCTATTAACCGATCTTTACGGAACACTTCGACTTGGTCAGTAATTTATCGCAACTGCCTATGGCACGCTGATGAGCTTCTAACAAGAGCGAAATCGCGATCCGTGTCTGGTAGTTTCGACAAATTTCTGACCAAAAGCATAATAATGTTTATTATTAAAATACAGTAGATAATCATTTTCTGATGATATCAACATGTTTGTTGGGCATCACTTCCTACGAGGTTGTCAACATTTATAAAAATTGGCTTTGCCATTTTGTCCATATTCGGGTCCACTTATAAATGTGAGCAAATATTTTCACAAATGAAATTTCTTTTAAGCAAAAACAGGAGCAGGTTAACTATTGAAAATTCAGATGCTTGTGTTCGACTTAAAACGACTAACTATAAACCAGACTTGACTAAATTGACGTCACAAGTTCAACATCAGGGGAGCCATTGATATCGTAGAGAAAGTTTATAAATAAAGACTATTCAACTATGTTTGTAATTATTTTCTGCATAAAATATATCTTATTATTCACTAAAATGCTGATTTAATACGACCCTTTAATACTCGCATTTTGGTTGATTTTCACCAGCGGCCAAAAAAGGTTGCGGATCCCTGGAATAAATCCTTACCAGATGTTGAATTTGCTTTAAATAATGCTATAAATCGTTCAATTGATGACACTCCCTCAAAATTATTATTTATTATCAATCAGGTAATATTAATGATAATTTAAGACACATTTCAGAAGATCAAAAAAAAGTTAATCGGAATTTGAATTTAATAACAGAAAAGGCTTTAGACAAGATACAAAAAATTAGTGATTACAATAATAAATATTTTAATAGAAGATATAAACCTCCACCAATATAAAATCGATGATTATGTAGTAATTAAAAATATAGATGTAACCCCCGGAGTAAACAAAAAACTTTTCCGAAATTTAGAGGTCTGTACATAGTGAAAAAAGTACTCGACAATGATCGTTATGTTATTACTGATCCAGAAGGTTATCAGCATACCCAAATTCCGTTTGAGGGTATTAGTTCTCCACAAAATATGAGACCATGGATTAAAATAGATGGAAATTAAATGATGTCATTTATGTTTATGATTATGCCTTTATGTTACTCAGCCTTATGATTATTCGTTTATGATTTATATACGTTATGTATGATAGATTTAAATTGTTAAAATATCTCTTATATTGCTTTATGTAAATTATGTCAATTATTTAGTTTACTATTGTAACGTTCGGGGTTCAACAATCAAAACTCGAAGACTTATTTTCACGACCGTCAATTTATATCTGAACTCTTCACGACCGTCAATTTATATCTCCACTCTTCACGTCCATCAATTTATATCTGCACCCTGAACTGTCCTCGGCGATCGTCTTTTAGCTTATATACTGTTCCGTTAAATTTCCAGAACACTCCCGAGAAACATAGAAAAGTGGGTACCATTTTATTTTTCGCCGAAATATTGTTTCCGTGAAACACAAATACACTAATATGTCCTCAATTATTACCCACACTCTTGTAGTTATGACACACACGTCGCGGCTCGGCCGCGACCGGCTCGCTCTCAAACATGGGCACTCGAACGCACACAATCAAACGCGGACTCGTTACACTATGTTAACCTTTATGTTTACTAAATTTATATGTTATTGTTAATTATGGACAATTAACTGTCAGGATGGCCGAAACTGTAGTACTCTATTTTTACACAATCTGTGTTAGGGAGGGTATTATTATTACTTCAAAGGGTTGAACGTTATGGGGTGGTGGTAGTGATGATCGATCGGTGCGTAAATCAGAGTAGGTAGCAAGTAGTAGTTTTATGTGCACGGTATTTTGTGTTTTTTCTTTGAATTTATTTCATTTGGCCATTTAAGAGCCCTCATTATATGTATATGTTACCAGCCAAACCAGATTTCAGGACAAACTAGTTTTGTCTAGGCTAAACTAGTTCTTCCTATACGCGATAGGATTAACTGGTATAACAAAGACAATTTCCAAAAAGAAGTCAATTTAATCAAAACTATTGCAATTAATAACGGATACCAAACAACAATAGTAGATAAAATTATACACAAAAAACATAAACAAATGATTTTGAAAAAGATATACTGTAAAGACAATATAAACAAAGACTGTACATGGGTAGGGATTAATTATATCAATAATTTAAGTTCAAAATTGTGTCATAGATTAAAAAGCTTGATTTTCACACAACATGTACAAACAAAACTAACCTAGGAAAGTTACTAGTTTATACTAAATTAAAAATTAACAACAAATTTCAAAAATCAGGAGTATACCAATTAAAATGTAACAACTGTAACGCTATATATATATAGGACAAACAGGTAGAAACTTCCGTATAAGATTTAAAGAACATAAAAAATCCATAGAAGACAACAAAAACTCAACCGGATTTTCACAACATTGTATTTCCCATTCCCATTCACTTATTGAAGAAGATTTTAATATTTTACACTGTCTAAATAAAAGTAAAAAACTAGATTTATTAGAAAAACTCGAAATTGAAAAAGCCAAAAACAAAAACATCACTAATGAACAGATTGAAGAATAACCGTAGTCCTATATTTAAAGCGATAATATAAAATTTTGTCTTTTTTAAAATAAGTAAAACTCCCCCACTAGTTTACCCTTCCCCAACGTTACTTATAAGAATACACATTTTTGATTTTTAATTTTAGTTTCGAATAGATACTCTTTGAGAATGGTCGAGAGACCGAAACAATATTGTAAGAGAAATCTTTAATGAATTTAGTAAAACATTTAACGCCGTATTGTTTATTCAACCTATTAACTGGTATAGCCTGGTCCAAACTGATTTGTCCTGATATAAATACACACACTCTAGGATAAACTGGTGTGGCCTAGTGTAAACATTATAATAAATCTAGAAAGTGAAAATAATTAGATAAACTGAATAAAATAGGTACCTAGTCTAAACCAATTTAGCAGACTTGAAAGTAATTGAGTAAATATGTCAGGGCTTGTACATGCGGGAGTTCCCAAATCAAGCCCCGCGCAACTCCTCGCTCGCCAATCGTCGCGTCGTTTTAAACGCATTTTGCGTCTAGTTGGCAGCCGTGCGTAACGAATATAGTTAATGACTGCAGTTTAAAATTGAAAGTTTACGTATTACACTACATTATAAAGTTTTCTTCTTTTTCAATATGGATGAACCTACGTCAGGTTGACAAGCAGCTCAAAAACAATGGAGGGAAAAGTTTTTGACAGAAATTTTACAAAGTGACAGTAAAAAGTCTTCTCATTATAATGTGTTATCATCAGAGCAATATTTGTAACTCGTTGAATAAGTTTAAGATGCAGAAAAATCTAAAAAAAGACACCATTATAACAAAGGAGATTGAAACGATTTGCTGTTAAAAATCGGGGACGTGAAAAAACTGATTGCACAGAGTGAAGGTAATATAAAATAACTGAATAAATGAATGTATTAAAAAGGACCAACTACATATTTATCATTTAAAAGTATGTCATAATCCTTTTAATTATATTGTATTAATTATTTCTATATATAATGTTATAAGAATATGTACAATTTATCTTTTCCTTATCCTTCCAAGAAATACCAACAAACGATCCTTTCGCATAGCATCAACATCATAAAAATCTCTCTTTTACAGCTTTCTTACGGGCAACCAATCCCAAATTTACAACACTTCTTATGAAACAGTCCTTTTATACTTTTCCTTTAAAAACTTCTTCTTTTATCTGTCTTTTGCTGATTTATACTTTCTTTTAGTTTTATTGTATCAAAACACCTCTTTGTACCTAGTCGAAAAGTACCCTTGCCTATGGCTATTTTTTTGCTCTCTCTATTTCAGTAATATAATCGTAATATTCAAAAATTTGTTTAACACCCCACTACAACTACAAATAAGTTAACCCGGTAGGTAGTGGGAAAAATTCTTTATAAAGGAATGATTTTGTAAGATCAAGAAGAAAAAAGATACATAAGATAGATCCTACAAAGAATAAAGACATAAATTAATAATTAGTAAGTGTAATTGTAAATTTAACAAAGAAAATAAAAATCTATAATAAAGTGACGTTTGTATATTCGTGTAGAATTAGTATCTCAGGAACCCAGTTTCCTAACATTGGTGGCAGCGGTATAACTACCATTCGGAAGCTGAGACATTATTGCGTATTTCCAACACTGGTTGTAGCGGATTGTCAAGTCGCGTAAATCCAATACTGGTAGCAGTCGTGTTTCTTCTTCAAGGATAGCGAAATTCTTGTTACTTGGATTAGCAGTGAAGAGTAGTGTCCTTATATATCGTTGGATCAATCCGATTATCCGTGTTACTCGGGGTAGTAGCGGTGAATAGGAACACAACGTTCTCAGGTACAGCAACAACGACACAACGAGCATACTTTCAGCGTTCTAGAGTGCGGATATGTAGAAGTAAGTCTTTGCTTTATAGTGATGCCTAATTGTTGTACTTGTCAGTAATTGTAGGTTGTAGTAATTATTAAGTGCCTTCTATAAAAACATATTTGTATAGGAACTGCAAATAATTCTATCAAAAACTTTACTTACTGCATTCAACGAATGTTATAATTCAGATATAATCCGAAGTTCGTATATTTTCCACTTAATTTTAAATAATTAAAAAAAAGAATAGTAATAATAAAAAGAGACAAATAAAACAAAAGAAAAAACAATGGCAACAAAACAACCAATAGATCCTATTTCATAAATTGAACCTTTTGATGGAAGTGGCGATTCCAATTCATTACATTTTTTCATAAAAAATTGTGAAGCTCTTTTAAAATGAGTCGCACCTGAAAACCAAAATGCATTTGCTGATTTAATTTTCTGGCAAAGCTCAAGAAATAACTTAGTATAGGGAATTTGAAAACTGGGAAGAAATTAATAATATTTTATTGCAAATAATGGATATTCGTCAAAATAATAGACAGTCTGTAAAAAATTATGGACATAGGATAACAGCATTTTTTAATAAATATAAAGAAAGATGTTATCTAAATAATAAAGCGAATGAAAGTAGAATCATAATTAATAACTTAAAATCTACCGTCATTAATTGTTTTACGGAAGGATTAATTGAGGAAAAAATTCAAATTAGGGTTATAGTTGAAAATTGCACAGAATTAGAAAGAGCAATAGCAACGGCCATTGAAATAGAAAATGAAAATATACCCAGTAATTACGGTTCTTACACAACGAATAAAATTTCAGTTCAAAATTTCTCTCGCAATTCTAATCAGAGATAATCGTCTTTACATTATATGTTTTGCAACCGAAATAATCACAACACATCGGAATGTTTTAAGTTAAAATTTTATGAAGAAAAACGTTTAAATCAACAATTTTTTCAATCATCTACTCAAGCAACCGTATCTAACTATGCAAATACTTTCTTAAATTATAGAAGTTATCGCTCGCGTACATCAACTTTTTCAAATTCTAGTTATAGTAACTTAAGAAATAATCAAAAATTACGATAACTCTTTTGTGCCATGCAATCAGCCACGATTTCCCTTAAATAGAGGTCAACAATCTACTTCTCTTAATAGTTCTCGTCAAACGTTTTATACAAACACACAAAACGCCTCCAATTTTCTAACTACTCATCCTTCAACTCTGAAAACAAAATGCACATTGTAGCGCGACCACCGACAATTGCCAGTATCGTACCCCACCATCGGCGGCGACTCTCTCCAGCCGAACCACCCTGAGGTGCGCGGACCTACCCCAAACCAGTAGAAAGGCTGTGCACTGGACAATACAGAGAGAACTCATCTTGTTTTTCCTTCTAAGAGCTTTCCTTTTGGAACATTAGAGTGACAATTCTGAGAGAGTTTCATGTAACCAGGATCTTCCTTGAGAACCCTTCTAGTGATGCCTGACCATCGCGGTTAGTGTTAGTTAATGGACTTAAGTTAACGTTTTAGTTTATAGTAAAATCTAAACCAGCCACACGCGGACTCACTATATATATATATATATATATATATATTTGTTGAAGTTACAGTTCACCAACATAAATTGAGATTTAACACGTACTTCAGCAACTTCATGACAGATTCACCACCGCTGTCAAAGTACCTCTTGGGAATAACGTACACTTCGTTCACATTACAGATTTAACGGAAAAACATATTCATGAATACATTAACTATCCACAGATGCCGCCAGTACGTAAAAATTAATTTATTATATGAAACGATAAACTACGTAAAACAATTCAAAATAGCAAAACACCTTGCTGTATGGGTATGGCAAATTACTTCCCAAAGACAATGGCCGAAAAGCCCTAACACACGTTATACAAATTGGATACTATAATTATGATTGATTGAAATAATTGATGCCTATGGACTTGGACACGTCAATATGGCTTTCAGAACCCTCAGCCTGATATTATTGATCCGGTCTCTTCTAGCCATTGTCTTTGGACATTTCTTCACAAATAGCTTTTGTAAAGAAATTTCCAAAGACAGTGGCCACAAAGCCCCTACACACGTTATGCAAATTGGAAACTATCGTAAAGGTGCCATCGATACGTTGCTCTTGTCATTCACATACTCTTCCGGTTTTAATAGATTGTACCTGTTCGGTTCTCTCAAGGCGGGCGGCATGTTCAGTTCTCTCAAAGACTTCGTTTAGATTTAGAGTATGTTTATTTAAAAAGATTAGCATGCATTGTCAGTTCGGTCAGAATGATGCGTTTGCCTGCAGGTGGCATTTTGACTTTAGATGTGTGCCGACCCTTTGTAAGCATGCGATAACGGCGGCAACAATATTTGCGGGATGGTTGCCGTCGTCGGTAAATTACAATCAGACTTTCATATATTTCTCAATTATTAGAGCATACAATATCACAAAAAGGCATTTTTTAACGTGGAACATCTTAGAAAGGGTCTTGTAATAAATATGTGCATACATACGAGCGCATTTCCTCAAATAAAACGTCTCAGATTATGTTTAAATTGATTGATTGTAAAATGAGAAATTGTAAGAAGTGTGACAAAAAACACAATACATTGTTGCACATAGAAAATCATAATTATCGAGAACAAAGTGCAACGGCTTCTAATGTTAACACTTCAAATCAAAATTCCCCACAAGAACTGGAGGATCATAGTTCTTCAAGCAAAAATAATGAAATAATTTTGTCTAATCATTCGTCAAACAATCCACAAGTTTTATTATCGACGGCTAGTGTAAGTGTGTATGATATTCATGGGAATGTCCACTATTGCAGGGCACTCCTTGACCCCGGTTCGCAATCCAGTTTCATCACTAACAACTTATGTGATCGATTAGGATTACGTAAATCAAAGTCGAATTTGATAATATCAGGAGTTAGTCAATCCTTGTCTAACGTAGCATTCAACACAAATCTCAAATTCAATTCTCGAATTAATAAATATAGTAGCAATATTTCGTGTTTAGTGTTAGATACAATGACTGCTTGTTTACCAGTAAAGTCTTTTAATTTGAAGGATTTAAAATTACCCACAAACATTCAATTGGCTGACCCTAAGTGCAATATAAGCGGCAAAATTGATATTCTGTTAGGAGCAAATATTTTTTGGGAATTTTGTGCGTTGGGCAACATCGCTTGGGTGAAAACAACCTTATATTACAAAATACAAAATTAGGATGGGTTTTGGGAGGCAATCTTATTCTCGATAAAAAAGATAACTCTTCACCAAAATTGTTAACACATTTTAGCATTAGTAATGAAAACGAGCTTTAAAAGCAGATGGAACAATTTTGGGAAATAGACGATCGGGCAAATAAGTTTAATAAGTATTCTGATGATGAAAACTATTGTGAGGAACATTTTAGAAAAACTACAAAGCGTGCAAGTTTTGGTCGGTTTATTGTTAACATTCCCTTCAAAAAGAATTTTAATATGTTAGGTAAATCAAAAGATATTGCACTTAAACGTTTCTATTCACTCAAGCGGAAACTTGCCAAAAATTCAAAAATCAAGGAGGAATATTACGATTTTCTAAACGAATACGAAAAATTAAGTCACATGAGCCTCGTCACTAATGATCAAACCATTGGACCCCATTACTACTTACCTCATCATGCCGTTTTAAGAGTCGAGCGAAACAACCAAGCTTCGCGTTGTATTCGACGGTTCCGCGGGAACGACCTTAGGTATATCGCTAAACGAAACCCAATTTGTAGGTCCCACAATACAAAATGACCTATTCTCTATTTTTTTACGATTTCGACAACACGCATATGTTCTCTCGGCCGATATAACAAAAATGTATCGGCAGGTTCAGACTGATGAATGCCAAAGGCAATTTCAACTAATTTTATGGCGTCCATCTGAAAGTCAGCAGATAAAAACTTACAAGTTAAATACGGTAACTTACGGCACCGCGGCTGCTGCTTTCTTGGCTGTTCGCTGTCTCAAACAATTATCACTGGACAATTATCAACAGTTCACTAATTATAGAGAATGATTTCTACGTTGACGATTTGCTTATCGGATCAAACTCCGTTAACTAATTACTACAGCGCCAGCGGGAAATTACAAAAATTTTAGAATCAGGGGGTTTCGAGTTGTGTAAATGGTCCTCAAATCATAAAGAACTATTTCTCAAAATTAATGCAAGCAACACTAGTCAATCACATCAATTTATCAATAGCAATCAATCTAAAACTTTAGGGATCGAATGGGATAACTTATCTGATACATTGCAATTTTCGGTAAATAATTTTGGAAAACAGGGTTCTGTTACGAAACGAAGTATTCTTTCAGTAACTGCCCAGATTTTCGACCCCTTAGGTTTAATCACTCCTGTAATCATTAAAGCAAAAATGATCATACAGAAATTATGGCAACATGAATTATCATGGGATCAAGCAATTCCTTTCGATTTAAACATTTCTTGGCTGAAATTGCGAAGTCAGTTAGACATTTTGAAGTCAATTAAAATACCGCGACACTCATTGCTACCAAACAGTAAAACCATAGAATTGCACAGTTTCTGTGATGCTTCAGAGCGCGCGTATGGGGCATATGTTTATATAAAAACTGTAGATAGTAGCGGTTGTATACAATCTACATTGTTTTGCTCAAAATCTCGAGTAGCGCCATTAAAAAATGTAACATTACCTCGCCTTGAACTATGTGATGCGCTTCTCCTTGCCAATGTAATGAATAAAGTAAAAACAATAACGAATATAAATTTCGATGAATGCTATTATTGGTGTGATTCAACAATTGTCCTAAGTTGGATCAATGCTCCTGCTAATAAATGGAAAATTTTCGTCGCGAATCGAGTGGCTGAAATACAGCACCTATCCGAATGTAAATGTTGGAAGCATGTACGTTCACATGAAAATCCTGCGGATTTAATTTCGCTGGCGTGGATCCCAATAATATTATTGTCAACAATTTGTGGTGGCACGGACCAGAATGGTTACTACATAGTTCATATCCACCACCGGAAGACTACCTTCAGGACACATCACTAGAAATTCGACAGACCGTAACTTTATTAACTACAACTAATGACTTTGATCTTATAACAAAATTTTCTTGTCTAAATAAATTAAAACGCAACCGCGTGGTGTCTTCGTTTCATTAATAATTAAAAACCAAACCAGATTTACGGATTAAATGCGATTTAACAGTCAATGAGTTAAGCGAAGTATTATCAGTACTCATAAAACTTGTACATCAGGTTTTCGCTGCTGAAATTCATAACTTAATTAGAAACAAACCTTTAGATTCACGGAGTACAATTCTCTGTCTAAATCCGTTTTTAGACTCATCAGGTATCTTACGTGTTGGGGGCCGTTTAGAGCATTCTAACTACAATTACGCGAAGAAACATCCAATAATTCTACCCTCTCATCATTTTACTACTTTGATAATTCGTAATGAACACAGTCGTTTATTGCACTGCGGCACAAATCAATTATTAGCATCATTACGCGAAAAATACTGGCCACTTTCTGGTAAAAGCACAGTAAAGAAGGTTCCATCAATGTGTAAGGTGTTTTCGAGCAAAACCAAAATTTTGTAGTACAATAATGGGAAATCTACCAAAAACAAGAATCGAACCCGCACCTCCATTTTTTAATTGTGGTGTAGACTATGCCGGGCCAATTTTGATTAAGAATAAAAAAGGTCGAGGTTGCAAACCTCTAAAGGTGTACATTTGTCTATTTATTTGCCTTGCTACCAAAGCAATACATTTGGATTTAGTATCCCAACTAAATGTAGAAGCCTTTTTAGCGAGCTTTAGACGAATTGTTGCTAGGCGCGGGCTACCTTTAAATGTTCATTCCGATAACGGAACTAACTTCGTAGGCGCAAATTCAGAACTTTTGGAACTATACAAATTTATTAACACAAAGGAAAATCAAAGGCAAATAATTAACCAATTAAGCAAAGACAACATAAGGTGGAACTTCATACCACCTCGTTCTCCCCATTTCGGTGGTCTTTGAGAAGCAGGAATAAAATCTGCTAAATGGCATTTAAAAAGAGTAGGGTATAACTCCAATTTAGTATTCGAGGAATTTTACACGTTTCTCGTTCAAATTGAAGCAGTTCTATATTCCCGCCCCCTCAGTCCTCTATCTACCGATGTCAACGACCTTGAACCTCTAACACCCGCACACTTCCTGATTGGAAGAAAACTTACCTCTCCGCCACAACCGGACCTGTTGGAAATAGCGGACAACAGGTTGAGCAACATTTTCACAACTCACACAAAAAGAAATTCTATACAGTTTAAACACCGTTGGAAAACTCAATGATATTTCCCTTCACCATGGTGTCAAACAATTCTGAATATAAGAACCGAGATATCTGCCATAAATTAACTTCGAAGAATACCATTTGAATGTAATTAAACTTTCTGCTTAGGATTGAAGACCATAATTTACGGATTGCTCATGGTTAATGGTAATTCTCCTTTAATGTCAGTTTGAAGTAGGTTGCTTAAAAAATCCAGGTGTTCAAACTGGATAGAATTTTCCTTTATTACCTTGCAAAACTGTAACTAATACTAAATGTACGTAGGTTTTCACGGCCGACGTCTATTGTTTGGGCTTTCTAGCCATTGTCTTTGGACATTTCTTCACAAATAGCTTTTGTGAAGAAATTTCCAAAGACAGTGGCCACAAAACCCCTACACATGTTATGCAAATTGGAAACTATCGTAAAGGTGCCATCGATACGTTGCTCTTGTAATTTTTTGATATTTGCCCCCACTTCTTACTTAATCTTATTTAGTATATAACACCTATTGTAATTAGTTTTAAATTACCATTCTTTCACTTGAAGAAGATACAGTGTATCGAAATAATTATTGTGATTTTAATAGTTTTGTAACCTATATTTGTGTTTGTTTACGTGTAATATGGAGTTACAAGAATTAAACGCCTCTTCAATCTCATATTTAATAAATGCCAACGTTGGTACACAGGCAAATTGGTTTTTTAAATTAAAACTAAAATACAAAATTACGGAACAAAACATCTGGTTCCTAAGCCAATGTATGAAATTTATAATGTTCAGTTCTTTATTATAATTGTCAATGTTCATAGGTACTTTTATTAATCTATATAACATGCTATGGAATGCGGCATGTTTGTGTTGGTAGGGGTGTGTTGACAAATTGCTAATAACTGTATCCGTATGTGTTGGTTTGTGAAATATTGAAAAATCGTGTTTGTAATTTATTTTTGATATAGTTAAATCTAAAAAATTTAAACTATTATTTTCTTCTATTTCTACAGTGAACGTTATATTTGGATGTAAATTATTTTTTTGATCTAAAAACATGTTTAATTGTCTTTGTGATCCTGTAAAAGAAACAATCACGTCGTCAACATACCTATACCAGCACAAACAACTTTTAAACAGCGTGAGCTTTTGAATTTGGATTTCTAAGTTGTACATAAATAGATCTGCGAATAATGGGCTTATGGGATTACCCATCGTTAAACCTTCGTTACAGCTGTAAATCTCTGAATTGAATTGAAAATAATTTTGTTTTATACATAGGTCAACTACAAGCATAATTTCATCTATAACTATCTTATCTACTTTATTTTTATATAACATTGTATTTATAATATTTCGTACTTCTAAAGGAGGTACTGATGGAAATAAGTTTTTTACATCAAACGATACTAATTTACAACTTTGTGGCAATTTTATGTTCTTTATCTTATTTATTAAGTCTAAGGAATTTTGTATAGTAAATATATTTTCAAAATAACAATATTTGTTTTAAATAGGAATCAATTGTTTAGAAATTCTATAAGATGATGCACAATTAAATGATACTACAGGTCTTATTGGCCTATTTTGTTTGTGAATTTTTATAAAAGAGTATAATTTTGATGTTTGTGGGTTTGGATTAATCAACTTAAACATTTCTTTTTTATCAATTATATTGTTTATATTTTTCAACATATTTTTGATATCTAACTGATATTTTTCAGTAGGGTTCTTAATTTTGAAATATTTATCTGTAGTTAGAAAATCAGTAGTTTTTTTAATGTATAAATCTCTATTTATCGTTATAATTGACTTTCCTTTATCTGCTCTGGTAATAATAATGTCTTTTTGTTTAATTAATGTTTTCAACGATTTAATAATAGCATTATTATCAAAATAAGTTTTACTATTTTTAACATTAAAGTTCTTGATAACATGTGCAGACAAGTTTCTTAAGTATTGATCTTGATCCTTAAGTGCTATACTTGTTTCAACGCCTAATAATTCTAAACTTTTTTTTTATTAATAACAGGTTTTAAATTAAAGTTGAAACCTTTTTCTAAAATCTCTATTTGTTTATCATTGAATTTTGTATTGGTTAGGTTTATAAATCTGTTATGAAATTTATGATCTGAGAACTTGTTATTATCTGGATTACCATATGTTTTGAGTATTCATTTTCGTTCGTAGATTAAGTTTAAAATACCAAGTACTTATGAAGCTTGTCGAAGCTTCTTTAATATAATTAATCATATCTTGGCTTACTTGATGAAAATTAATTAACACTTTAGAAGGAAAACACATTTTTTATTTATTTTAATTTTCACTGGTTTATTGTTTACTTAACAATTGTTTCGCTAATACTTTAGCTTCATCAGAAGTAGACTTATACTTAATTAACAAACGAAAATATGTCTAATTTATACCTAAGTTAGGTAATTTTCATCAAGTAAGCCAAGATATGATTAATTATATTAAAGAAGCTTCGACAAGCTTCATAAGTACTTGGTATTTTAAACTTAATCTACGAACGAAAATGAATACTCAAAACATATGGTTTTTCAACCAATGTTCAAAATTCAAAGTGGTGCCGAAGTATATGAACTACAAAACAAACAACAAAAGCTACCCTGCGAAACGAGGAATAGAACTAGGACTAAAGAAGTGGTTGATAGAAGAAAGGAAAATCCAGTACAGCCAACGGGACACATACAATATTTACCTCAAAGTAATTCACTCCGAACTATCCATACGACTACATCCTATAGAATTCGACATTTTGGACCAAACAACAAGAAATAAGGTATCATCATTAATACATAAGAAATTCAAAACCCAGTTTAATAAATTAACTAAACTTAAACATTCAAAAAATGTAAAAAGTAATCCAGATAATAACAAGTTCTCAGACCATAAATTTCATAACAGATTTATAAACCTAACCAATACAAAATTCAATGATAAACAAATAGAGATTTTAGAAAAAGGTTTCAACTTTAATTTAAAACCTGTTATTAATAAAAAAAAGTTTAGAATTATTAGGCGTTGAAACAAGTATAGCACTTAAGGATCAAGATCAATATTTAAGAAACTTGTCTGCACATGTTATCAAGAACTTTAATGTTAAAAATAGTAAAACTTATTTTGATAATAATATCATTATTAAATCGTTGAAAACATTAATTAAACAAAAAGACATTATTATTACCAGAGCAGATAAAGGAAAGTCAATTATAACGATAAATAGAGATTTATACATTAAAAAAACTACTGATTTTCTAACTACAGATAAATATTTCAAAATTAAGAACCCTACTGAAAAATATCAGTTAGATATCAAAAATATGTTGAAAAATATAAACAATATAATTGGTAAAAAAGAAATGTTTAAGTTGATTAATCCAAACCCACAAACATCAAAATTATACTCTTTTATAAAAATTCACAAACAAAATAGGCCAATAAGACCTGTAGTATCATTTAATTGTGCACCATCTTATAGAATTTCTAAACAATTGATTCCTATTTTAAACAAATATTGTTATTTTGAAAATATATTTACTATACAAAATTCCTTAGACTTAATAAATAAGATAAAGAACATAAAATTGCCACAAAGTTGTAAATTAGTATCGTTTGATGTAAAAAACTTATTTCCATCAGTACCTCCTTTAGAAGTACGAAATATTATAAATACCATGTTATATAAAAATAAAGTAGATAAGATAGTTATAGATGAAATTATGCTTGTAGTTGACCTATGTATAAAACAAAATTATTTTCAATTCAATTTAGAGATTTACAGCTGTAACGAAGGTTTAACGATGGGTAATCCCATAAGCCCATTATTCGCAGATCTATTTATGTACAACTTAGAAATCCAAATTCAAAAGCTCACGCTGTTTAAAAGTTGTTTGTGCTGGTATAGGTATGTTGACGACGTGATTGTTTCTTTTACAGGATCACAAAGACAATTAAACATGTTTTTAGATCAAATAAATAATTTACATCCAAATATAACGTTCACTGTAGAAATAGAAGAAAATAATAGTTTAAATTTTTTAGATTTAACTATATCAAAAATAAATTACAAACACGATTTTTCAATATTTCACAAACCAACACATACGGATACAGTTATTAGCAATTTGTCAACACACCCCTACCAACACAAACATGCCGCATTCCATAGCATGTTATATAGATTAATAAAAGTACCTATGAACATTGACAATTATAATAAAGAACTGAACATTATAAAGCAAATCGCACACAACAATAATTACAATATCAGTGTTATAGATAAAATTTTAACAAAAATCAAATTTAAGCAGGCAATACAATCAGTTTTTCCAAAAATTAATAACGAAATGAAAAAATATGCTTTAATAACATATATAGGACATCCTTCAGAAGTTATTAAAAAGATTTTAATCAAAAACAATATTAATGTAGCTTTCAAAACCAATAATTCGATATCAAATATTTTAAAAAACAATAAAGATAAAAATGATAAAGATTGCCAATCAGGAATCTATAAATTAAATTGTGGAACCTGTAACAAAATTTATATAGGTAAAACTAAAAGAAATTTTAAAAAAAGAATAAGTGAGCACTATAGGTCATTTAAATATAAAAAAATCGATTCTAATTACGCGAAACATTTGTTGTTAGAAAATCATCAATTCAATTATGAATACACTAATTTGCATAAAGAATCAAATAATTACAAACTAACTTTACTTGAAACTATGGAAATAAATAAATTCAAAAAAAACAGATTTGCTTTTAAATGATCAGTTAGATCTAAACAATTCACCGTTATTAAACCTATTCACCCTCCCCAGTGGTAGTTCGAACCCTAACTTAGGTATAAATTAGACATATTTTCGTTTGTTAATTAAGTATAAGTCTACTTCTGATGAAGCTAAAGTATTAGCGAAACAATTGTTAAGTAAACAATAAACCAGTGAAAATTAAAATAAAAAAAAAAATGTGTTTTCCTTCTAAAATCTCCAAATCTATTAAATCATTAGCTAACACCAACAATATTATTTTTACTAAAGCTGATAAAGGCAATACGGTGATTGCAATATCAAAAGCAGACTACATTTCCAAAGTCACAAATTTTCTAGTTTCAAACTCAATCAAAGTAATTGAGAAAGACCCCACCACAACTTTCCAAAAAGAACTAAAAAAGACCTTCAATAATTGCAATGCTTTATTAGACGATAGGCTTAAATCTCTATTAACAATAATGATCCCTCAGCCTCCTAAAATGTATGGTCTCATTAAGTTACATAAAGCAGATCTCCCGATCAGACCGGTAGTGTCCTATGTACAAGCACCTTGCACAGAACTTTCAAAATTTTTAGTACAAAAAATAAAACAACTAACCGACGTCAGGCCTTCGTTTTCCATTACTAACTCTTTATATAATATAACTAAATAACACTGACTAATAACTACAAAAGGCAAATTAATATAATGAAATTAAAATTTTTAAAGTGAAATTATAAAATAAAATTCACCGGTTATCCGGCCATCACTAGTTCTCGGCCTTTTTGTGACTAAAAGCCAAATATTAAGGAAATTAATTGCTATTGGCCTATTGTGAATGATAAAATCGTTTCCTGCATCTTTTTTCTGTCAAAAACGCCGGGGTTTAATATGACATTGTAAAATGACAAGTGCGCGAAAAATCATTTAGTTGTCTACCTTCCAAGCAACAGGTAACATGTGTGAAAAGTGCAATTTTGCTTAGTGTTGTGAACCTAATAAATAGTAAATATCTTGCATTTTTTTGTTTTAGGTGCATGTAATATACATTAGGTTATAGGGGAAGGGTTAAAACGTGTAAATATATGCCAAAAAGAAGTAAAAGATGGGTTTACAATAAAAATTGTAAGTGGCCGCGATCCGGTCTAAGAAAAGTTAATTTTTAATTTAATTAGTCTAAAAGGTTACTTTTCATTCTTAAATAAAACTATAAGGAATAGTCTTATAAGTTTTTTGTTATTTTTAAAATTTAGATTTACAATGCTTCTTTTTGGATATTAGATTGCGGCCGACAAATTAAATCGAAGATGTTATTTATTTTAATTACAAAATAATCCTGAAAAATAGGGGCCGAGATCTGGCATTTTTCGGCCATTGCGAATATTGCGGGGGCCGAGAATTGAAATCACTGTAGATTTTAGTGATTTCGGTTCTCGGCCTAATCACAATTCTCACATTTTTCGGAAGGTTTTGATCCCAATGTTTTTTTCAGTGGCTACATCGAAGAAAAAAAGAACCACTAATACAAAGGTTATTATTCGACTCAATCCATCAAAGATTCGAAGGAAATTGTTTATGTACAGTGAAGAGAATTTAAAAAATGCGCTTTTTGAAATCAGAGAAAACAAAATGCCAATAAGGGAGGCGAGTCGAACATTCAGTGTTCCCAGGGCGACCATCCAAGATAGGATAAAAGGGAGGGTACCAGATGTCCTGCGAAAACCCTGATCACCTCCTCTATTAACTTTCGAGGGTGAAGAAAAAAAAATTGGATTGTTAATCTGGCAAAATGCGGATTCCCTATTACGAAGCAGATGCTCTTAGATACAGTGTCCAAAATTAACGCAGATTCTGGTAAGTCTTTATTTAAGAAGGGTGTACCAAAACAAACCTGGTACTCAAATTTCTTAAAAAGAAATTCCGAGATTTCCCTTAGAGAAGCTGAGGGAATAAATAAAGCCAGAGCTGCTGTTACGGAACAATCCGTAAGAAAATGGTTTCATGACCTCAAGGAGTATTTAAAGAGTAATAATTTATCTTACATAATGAATGATCCAAGGAGGGTTTTCAATGGTGACAAGTCGGGATTCGCACTTTGTCCATCCAGTGGGAAAGTTTTTGGTCCTAAAGGTTTTCCTAATTTGCTAACTGTTAAATAGGGAAACGAAAAAGAAAACATTACTGTCTTAATAACTTTCAACGCTAATGGTAATTTCGCCCCTCCACTTGTTCTATTCCCATATGTAAGACCTCCTAGGTGTGTCATTGACAATATGCCCAGTGGATGGGTTTTGGGAAAGTCTGAAAAAGGGTGGATGACATGGGATTTCTTTTTTGAATTTATATGTAACGATTTTAACAATTGGTTAATTAAAGAAGAAATTCCAAAGCCTATAATTCTATTTGTAGATGGGCATAAATCCCACCTTAATATGGCAATAAGTGCATGGTGTGACGCAAACCAAATTATTCTATATGCTCTACCTCCCAACACTACCACAATGTTCATCAACCTCGAAAAAAGATAATCAAAATAGAAGTAATAAATCAGAAGCAAATTTAGAACTAGTAACGACATTGGGGAATAATTCTGAACCAGTTTACACAGATGTATGTATGGGTGTGCTTAATATTGATGACAAAAAACAAACAGGTATTGTTCAAAACACCGACTTTGATACTGACAAATTGATATTTAATCTCAACTCGGATCTCAATATTCCTGATAAAGATACACACTTTTCCGAAAACGTGGAGATAATTGATATGGAGACTGAAATTTCCGAAGATGAGCAGGTAAATTTTTCATCTTTTGTCGACAATAATTTGAATATTGACAGCGTAAAGATTCGAAAGATTATAACCAGCTTCTTCCTAAATAATGGAGAAGATGATCAAGAAGATCTTCCATTGATTGATATGTCTGAAATTTTGGCGGCTCCTACACACGATACAACATTTAATGATGATATTTATGAAACTGAGGTAGGAGACGTCTGAAACGTATTGTGTTGTAATGAAAACAACAATAATAATTTTGACAAAATCAAAGAAGGCAGTTCAAAGAATAAAGAAAAATGGTGCCACGAGGAAAAAGAAAATACAATACGGTCGGAGAGAAGTAACAACGAAAATAAAGGTGGAAATAGTTTCCAACAAAATAAACCAGAAGAAACATATTTCAAATAAAAATATGGGAAGAACCAGGGAAAAGAAAAAACTGTGGTTCAAGGGACTTAAAACGTTGATAAAACGCATGATACATTTTCCGAATATCTAATATATCCTGAACCGGTCAAACGTAGCAAAAATACAAACCGACCGAAAAATGAAAGGGCATCCAGTGCAATTAGCAGTGACAAATGGAGGTAATATTATAAAAAAAAAGACCAGGAAAAGGAATTTAAAAAGTCCAAAATTGAAAAAAGAGAAGAAAGAAGGAGAATAAAAGAAAGCAAGGAAGAAAAAAAATTGACAGAAATTATAAGCAGAAACAAAATAAGTGAAAACCGGATTTGGAAGAAACAAAAACTAAAGAAAAAATACCATGTAATATGTGTAAAGAATCCCTTAATAGTGACACTGAAGACGACGACCATAAAAACATTGGATGTGACTATTGTGAAAAATGGTTTCACAAAAAATACAGAATTCTATAACGTTCCCTATAGTGTTTGTGCAGGCAAAGAATACAAGTGCGATGGATGTAATGAGGCTTAATACCTATATTTTTAATAGTGCACGTGCAATTATTTAGTTTTAAGTTTTCCGTATAGCTATTAAGTTTATCTACTACTACTTTGCATTTTTATGTGAATTATACTAGAGTACCTGTTTTGTTGAGACCTTTTCGTTTTAATTTGTTTCTTACAGATATAACATTATAAACTATATACATTATTAAAAATGTCTTATTTTATTATTTTAAAGTTTTAATGATATTTATTTTTTCCTAGCTATTATTTACCTTAAGGTTAATAAGGTACCTATGGGCCATACTATTATTTCAAGACTGTTTCAACCTAAATATTATTATTACTCATTATACCTACCTCAATATTTAAGAATAACTTGTTTTGTTTATTTTTAGTTAAAAAGGTATTATTTAGCTATAAGTTGTTGATTTAAATTGAACTGTTTATTTTTAATAAAACTTGTTTAAAAGTAAAATTTTACACTGATTTTCTTTAATTTATAGTTTTGGTAAGTATTTATTAACAATAATTTTTTATAAAATGTGTAATCCTACGTAGAAAAAACTATGTTATTATTTAAATAAAAAAGGTTTTGGGGCGGCCGAGAACCGATACAAAAATGGCCGAGAACTGTGAGGGGGGCCGCTAATCGATGAAATGGCACCTTTAGATGTGTGCCGACCCCTTGTAGGCAAGCGATAACGGCGGCAACAATCTTTTACGGCATGATTGTCGTCGTCGTTAACTTACAAGTAGTCTGTTTAAGTCTTCACTGAGAGACACTCTTTTCGTATGTATTTATATTTTATAACATAAATTTTTCTCGATTAAATCAGTATTAAGTTGGAATTCTTGTATTTTAATAATCCGAAAAAATATAGTCGCTTACGATTAATTTCTAGAGTGACATTATATTGCTCAATTTATAAATGAAACCGATATAAAACATGGTCCTTCGAGTCGGATTATTAAAAAACAGTTACTCGGGAAAATCGGTATAAATAAAGTGTACGTTCAGTTAGATAAATCTAACGTGTTTGACAACAAAGACTCCGAATTTCCAAGGATTTGCCACGGGTTGAGCTGTGTGTGCAAAATTTCACTGTTCAACGTAATAAAGGGGCATAATTCCAACTTCATAAATAGAGGGAAATTCGTTCATCGGACTTCGACACTCATCAACGTCAACACGCAGGATACATCGTCTTGTAGGTTTTTCCAGCTCCGTAGTAATCTACATTGTGTGAATAATTTAGAAATCCCAGAAAATTGTGAAGATAAACTTTTCAAAGTTCGGCCTTTGTACGATGCTGTTAGAAAACGTTGTTTTCAACTAAATTTGGAAGAGAATTTGTGCATAGATGAACAGATTGTTCCCTTTAGAGGAAGTTTGTCAATAAAACAATACGTGAAGGGAAAACCTACACCATGGGGTATAAAAATATTTGTTTTATGTGGAAAGTCAGGGATGGCCTATGACTTCCTTATTTACCAAGGTGCTACTACAGGATTAGATTCGAGTTCTTTGAAAACGTATGGTCTTGGAGCATCCGTTGTGCTTCATCTTGTAAAAAGGATAAAGAACGAAAGGCACAAGTTATATTAGGATAATCATTTTTCGTTGTATCAACAGTTACAAGTTCTGAAGGCAAATAAAATATTTGCTGCAGGAACAGAAAGGATAAATAGATTTTCGAACCCTCCTATTTTAGGAGATAAAGAGTTAAAAACTAAAGGTAGAGGATCCTATGATGAGCTTGTCAGTGAAGACAAGGATGTTGTTCTAGTCAAGTAGGTAGATAATAGATCTGTTGTGTTAGCTTCTAACTCTATTGGTTCCGGAAGTGTAGATGAAGTTTCAAGGTGGGATAACTCGGCAAAAAAGTATGAAACTGTTACACGTCCTGAAATAGTAAAGTATAGTATAATAAGTATAATCACTCCATGGGTGGAGTTGATCTCCTCGATCAAATGATAAATGGTTTATATCGTATATACATACGTTCTCGGAAGTGGACCCTTCGCCTCATTTTCCATGCAGTGGATCTTGTCTTATAAATAGCTGGTTCGAGTATCGGAAGAACTGTGAAAAGTTACAAGTTCCAAAAAATAAACGGGTACAGTTATTAGATTTCCGTTTGTATATTGCCACTTGTCTCTGCAAAGTTGGCAAGCAAGACGTCGGCAATAAAAGGGGACGCCCAAGTGGTACACCTGAAGCAGTGCGGAGCAAAATAGCAAAGAGGAATGAAGAAAACAGACCACTACCAGATGTTCAGCATGATACTGTAAACCATTTACCATTTCTTGATGGAAATCAAGAAGGTAAAAGGTGCAAGAATAACAAATGCAATAAGAAGACACATTTTTATTGTCAGAGTTCACCTATGTATAAAAAAGGATTCAAATTGTTTTGTCGATTTTCATTCAAATATTTTCAAAGGCGGTGTGGTAGACGGCGAAGTGATCGGTACGGTGGTTCTGCGACGAGTGTGCTGGTTCGATTTTTTTTTTATTTAGTTTTTAACCTCGAGGAGGGGAAATCTTTATAGACACCCCCAAAGGTGGGGGTAGTCTCGGATTCTTACCGACTAAAACCCCTCCTCGAGAAGGGAGTGCAACCCGAAGGTTTTTCATCCCTGGGGTGGTTGGTATCGGGAAATGGATTGTTTGAGGTGTTGGGGGGGATTGGGGAATGGGTGTAAGAATTGTCAGGTGACCCATCTCGAATGTTGGATGGGTGCTCGCGCTAAAGAGCGAAGCTAGAATTTGAGCGGGAGTAACGGCTCAGTGCAGAAGGTGGCAAGGCCTTCTGAAGCGGTCGGTAGCTTTCGGGGCGAAGTTGGAAAGTGATGATATGGACGGGTTTGGGTGGCCTGAGACTGAGGCCCTGAGATTTGCTGCGAATTTGTTTGCAGCCTCGGTAAGTGAAGGGAGCCCGGTTTCTTTCAGAATTTGGAAATTTCTGACGAACCAGGGGTAGCCTAATGCGGAGCGAAGGATCCGCATGTAAGTGCCTTGAAGGATTTTGGGTCGACGGGGTTGGCAGCCCCAAATTGGGATGGCGTAGGAGCATATGCCCTGATTATTGCGTTGAACGCACGAATTTTAGTTTGGTCGGAGATGAACCTATTTTGGAAGAAGGGCTTGAGTGAAATAAAGGCGCCCAGGGCCTTTGTGTGGGTGGCTTGGATGTGTTTACGCCATGTAAGTCTCCTGTCGAACACGACGCCGAGGTAGGTGATTGAGTTGCTCCATTTGATGGGGTGGTTGTTTATAGTGATGGGCGGAGGTGTACGGTTACTCCGTGAGAAGAAGATTGCTTCCGACTTGGCTTCATTGATGGAAAGTTTCCATCTCTGATACCAGTTTAGGAGCAGGGGCAGGAAAGCGTTGATTCTAGCGGTACAGTGGGCTATAGTTTGGATAGAATTGATGAGTGCGATGTCATCAGCATAAAGTGCGGTGACGATCGAAGGGTGACATAGCATGTCAGCGCAGAAAATATTGAATAATAAGGGCGATAGTTTGGAGCCTTGGGGAACGCCAGCAGTGACTGGTTTGCTGGACGAAAAGGCGGAGCCGACGCGAACACGAAGGGTTCTGTCGGAGAGAAATGAACGGATGACCCCGATTAGATAGTGAGGGGTGTTAAGGGTAATGAGTTTGGAGATGAGGCCTTCGTGCCAGACCCGGTCGAAGGCTTGCCTTACGTCAAGAAGTAGCATGAATGTATGGTGGCGTTTGTTTAAGTTTTCGGGTATATGTTCAGACACGCGCAGAAGTTGATGGCCTGTGCCGTGTTGCCTACGAAAGCCATATTGGAAATCGGGAATAAGGTTGTTATTATCCACATGCTCAAGAAGCCGGGTTAGGAGGATGGATTCGGCTACTTTATTCAAAGAACTGAGCAGGCTGATGGGCCTGTAGCTGGACGGAGAGCTCAGGGGCTTTCCTTTCTTGGGGAGGCAGTTGACGGTGGCTTCTTTCCAAGCCGTCGGGAAGTAGTGGAGCCGCATGATAGCGTTTGTGATGTTGCACAGTGCGGTGAGATGCTTTCGTGGCAGGACTTTAAGGACGCCGTTGGGAATGCTATCGGCGCCAGGGGCTTTTCTCCTCTTTAGAGAAGGGATGGTGATGGCTATTTCGTTTGGGGATGTATGCCTGAAGTCGGGGGCAGAGGGGGCGAAGTTTTGGGCGGTTGCATTGGTTTGCTCATGGAAGTCGACCAGAAACATAGGGCTGGGAAGTGGGGAGCACTGGGAACAGAGGGAGTCGGCGAATATTGCAGCTTAGACAGCGCCGTTTTGCTTTAACGGCGGGAGATTTGGAGCTCTGTTTCGAAGAGAACGGATTACTTTCTATGTGATCTTGGGGTGAGTTTCTGCTTCAGCGATGTACCCTTCAAAGGCGTCGCTGCGGAACTTGGTAAGACGGGTTTTGAGTTCACACTGGAGGGCGTTTAGTTCGGCTCGTTGTGTGGGGTCGTGGTTTTTGTGCCACAGACGGCGGGTCTTGTTCTTCCTCTTGAGAAGGTCAAGAATGTCTGCGGGAAGAGTTTTCTCTCGGGGGCGGAGGGGGTGGTAGGAGCTGGAGATCTCGATGAGTTTTTCGATGAAATTCTTGGAGTCTTTTATATATGTTTCCGTGTTTCCTACTAGATGAATTCCTTCAGCATCTTAATAACATAAATGAAAGGATACAATTCACAATAGAGAAAGAGAAAAACGGCACTCTCCCTTTCCTAAATGTCCTGGTAATTAGGAAGGACAATGGGAGATTACGACATACAGTTTACCGCAAGCCAACACATACGGAGATATCTACATAAGGAGTCAAATCACCACCCACGACAGAAGAGAGGAATCATAAAGACGTTAGTAAACAGAGAAGTGAGCTTATGTGAGCCCAAATATCTAGCTCCAGCACATCGAGACAGCACTAGTCAAAAATGGATACACAACACAGGAAATCAGACGTGCAATTAGACCTCCAAGACATCCCAAAAAGGAATGTCCAGAACATACGCCCCAAGGAAGAGTGTCCCTTCCATACATAAAGGGAATTACTGACCGGATCGGGAGATTACTGGAAAAACACGATATTAAACCCATATTTAAACCGACAACTAAGATAGAGGAACGCTTATGGTCAGTCAAGGACAAAAGGCACCCCTTAGCCACGTCTGGAGTTTACCGCATACCTTGTAGCTGTGAAAAGGTATACATAGGGACCACAAAAAGGAATATAAGCACCCGGATCAAAGAATATGTCAGCCAGTGTCGTTTGGGTCACATTGACAAATCAGCCGTCGCAAAACATGCTCTCTCGGATGGGGACCACAAAATAAATTTTGACAATGTCGATGTATTGGTAAGGTGCAGCCATTACTACCCTCGATTATATAGAGAAGCTATTGAAATATATAAACATCCGCAAAACTTCAATAGAAAAGAGGAAGGTGTAAAATTACACAAAAACTGGATACCTTCCTTAAGAACTACCTACACTCGACCAATAAGGAACGCAGACGCACACAAAGCCCCACCCCCTCCAGACGAAATCAGTATAAATACGGCCGCTACCGATCGAACCAGCACACATTCGAGATCGAACCTTCGTTCCTTCTCGTCTTACCTTCGACCGTGTGCTCCGCACGCAATTACCGCTTTCACAAGCTACAACCGCTGCTACAACAATATACCGACGTATCCGCACTGCCAGTGCTTCACCGGCCGATCGAAGCCAGCTACCGTCCGTCGAACGCTCACACTTGCGAGTCGCCGCCCGAACATACCAGCCGACCAACCACAACTGCGAACGACAACAACTGCCCAGCCGTTATAGGTAAGCATGTTTTATCTAATTTAACACTGTTCTCTGGGACCGAGTACGCAAAGTCCCTTTGAACAAGCACACTATACATACACACATTCATACACAACAAATACAGATACATTCAAGTCCCCTACCCGATACAAATTTCTTTCCCTGTCTGGAGTATTCACTCCGCAAAAATTCGACTGGTTACCAGTCACGAAAAGATGTCCGACCCCAAGGGACCCGGTCTCTTGCGATTCTGAGCAGCCCAGCCAAAATAAAAAATCGCCGCGGACGAAATCCAAACGGAGTTAGTCCATAAAGGGTTCGCCATCCGCGGTATACACCGCATGTCAAATGGCGACAAAATTTGGCCGCTGGTGTCCGTCCACTTGGACAGGACTGCCCCAAATTCCAAGTCAATCTTCGATTTGGTAACGCTCTGTGGCCTCGAAATTAAAGTAGAGGCTAAAAGAGCCACCAAAGACATCCCGCAATGCTGCCGCTGTATGAAATTCTTTCATACAGCCAACTACTGCCGCGCAGCATGGGTCTGCTCTTTCTGCGGCAGAAATCATATCTCCGCCGAATGCAAGGCGAAAGACAAAAAGGATGCCACCCCCTCCTGCGCAAACTGCAAGGGAAATCACCGCGCCACTTACCGCTACTGCCCCAAGGTTCCGAAGAGAGCCACCCCTCCAACTAAATCCATTACCGCCGCTCCTATCCCGGCCGTCCCAAGAAATACAAAACCAAGCCCCCCCTTCCCAACATCGAACACCAAATCGTCAACGAACCCTATATCTTACGCTAGAGCGGTAAGAGCAACACCCACCCCTTCCGCCCCTCAAAAACAAAGTTCTGCTATAGACATCGAGCAAGAACTTCAGGTCTTCGTGCAAACGATGACCGCCCAGCTTCTCACCATCTTCAAACGGGCCGCTAATGTCTAAGCCCAACTTCAAAGAAAACAATCTTCGTATAATTACCTGGAATGCGCGTAGCATTAGAGGTAAACTGACTGAACTCGAACACTTCCTAGAGGAGAAGTCAGTCGGTGTTGTTTGCATCACCGAAACCCACCTGTCCCATAGGCACAAACTTTTCGTCCCAAATTTCACGTCCTATAGAAAGGACCGTGAAAATTCGAGAGGCGGTGGCGTAGCCATCCTCGTTAGAGATTCAATTAAACATAAGCCTATTACTTCGGATGCAAACTCTTTAGAATCTGTCGGCATTGAAGTATCTCTAAGATCTGGCGCTCTCAGAGTATTTTCCCTATACTCATCCCCATCAGAGCAAAATCTCACAGATCTTCCCCTGCTCTTTAACTCCAACTCTCCGACTATTGTCGGAGGCGACTTCAATGCCAAACACCTTGCATGGGGCTGCCGACTAACCAACAATAAGGGCATCATACTTCTTGCCAAAAGTCTGGACTTCAATTTCACAATTGAAGCTCCCCCCTCTCCCACATTTCTCCCCCACCCTGCCAATCACCAGCCTGACGTTTTAGACATCTTCGTCACCAAAAACGTCAGTCTGCTCAACGAACCAATCGCGCTCGACGCATTAAATTCTCACCATCTTCCGGTTTTAATAGAAGTCGGCCGCCCCATCCTCAACCCCCCAAAGCTAACTACGTCGTTAGATTGGCTACGCCTACGGTATACCCTTGAAACATCTACATTCAAGTGCACTCAAATTCGCACAATTCGAGATTACCAGCGCCATCGAGCTCTCCACATCTTCCCGTCCCAACTTGCCCATGGCCAAAGAACTCCCCTCCGACATTCTTGCCCTCCTCAAGAGGAAAAATAGAACCCGTCGCCTATGGCAAAGGCACCGTAACCCTGATTACCGGGCCGAACTAAACACCATACAAAGGGAATTGAAAACCCGACTCACAGAACTCCGCAGCGCATCGTTCGACCATTACATTTCGCAGGCGGAAACACACCCCAAAAGTGCTTGGAAAGTGATCCGCTCTCTCCGAAACAGAGATCCGCACCTCCCGCCCCTAAAACAAAACGGCATTGTCTACACTTCAGACGACGAGAAGGCTGCGATTTTCGCAGACTCTCTCTGCCTTCAATGCTCTCCACTACCAAGCCATGTGGATCTCGCCGATTTCCATGAGCGCATAAGTCACACAGCGCATTACTTTCCCCTCACCGATCCCAATTTCAAGCCCGCCAGCCCCCGGGAAATTCAGCTCACCATCCGCTCTCTAAAAGCGAGAAAAGCCCCAGGCGCTGATAAAATCCCGAACGGAGTTCTCAAAGTCCTGCCATCAAAACATGTTACCGCTCTCTGTAACATCATTAACGCTATTATGCGGCTCCACCACTTCCCTCCGGTCTGGAAAGAAGCCACTGTTATCTGTCTCCCCAAAAAAGGGAAGCCTCTCAGCTCTCCCTCAAGCTACAGACCCATCAGTCTGCTCAGCTCTCTGAGCAAACTAGCCGAATCTATTTTACTCGACCGGCTTCTGGACCACGTGGAGCGATATAACATCATCCCCAAATTTCAGTATGGTTTCCACCGACTCCATGGCACAGGCGACCAACTTCTCCGGGTTTCCGAATATATTTCTGATAACCTTAATAACGTACAACAAGCATTTGACCGGGTATGGCACGAAGGACTTATCACAAAACTTGTCGCCTTCAACATCCCACACTTCCTCATCGGGGTAATCTTTCTTAACCGACAGAACCCTTCGTGTCCGGGTTGGTTTTGCCCTCTCCCCTAGCAGACCAGTCACGGCCGGCATGCCCCAAGGCTCCAAGCTATCTCCCCTTCTGTTCAACATATTCTGTGCAGACATCCGTCCGACCCCAAATTGATCACGGCCCTTTACGCCGACGACATTGCCCTTATCAATTCCGCGAAAACTATCCAACAAAGCTCCGCTAGAATCGACGAATTTCTCCCTTTGCTTCTGAGCTGGTACCGGGAATGGAAACTCTCCATTAACGAGACCAAATCAGAAGCAATTTTCTTCTCTCGTAGGCGTCGTACACCACCCCCAATCATGGTCAACAACCACCCCATCAAATGGAGTACCTCCGTCACTTATCTTGGCGTTGTCTTCGACAGAACGCTAAACTGGCGCAAACAATTAACAGCGACCCGAAACAAGGCCCTAGGTGCCTTTATCGCACTCAAACCCTTCTTCAGGAACAAATCCGTATCTCCCCGTACAAAAATCCGCGCGTTTAACGCGATCATCAGGAGTATTTGTACATATGCCATTCCCATCTGGGGATGCGCAACTCCCCGCCACCTTCAGAACCTACAAGGCACATACATGCGGATTCTTCGCTCCGCACTAGACTATCCTTGGTTCGTCAGAAATTCACAAATTCTGAAAGAAACCGGTCTCCCTTCACTCCCCGAAGCTGCACTCAGTTTCGCAGCGAGCCTTCGCACTTCAGTGACGGGTCACCCGAACCCGTCCGTCTCGGCACTTTCTGCCATTGTCCCCAAATCAAATGACCGTTTTAGAAGGCCTTGTCACCTTCTAGAATGAGCAGCTACCCCCGACCCGCTCACCGCCAGAAACCACCTGTGGTGGGCCACCGAAACCCCCTGCGATTCCTCCCACCCCCCCTCCAAACCCAATCAAAAAGGATAAGACAAAAAAAAAAACCGATAATATAATCTACTGTATAATAATAATGTACTCTATCGATTGCCTTTACAAATACGACGAGAGGGGATAAAAAAATTGGACCGGCAAGATATTATTAATTTGTGAGCTATTCTCAACTAAAATCCGTTGGCGGAATTCGGTCCTCACATTTTGCACACATACTTCCCTATAGCGACCGCTCTATGGAACTGCTGGGAATTAAATTGGAAAAAGTCAGAAAAAGTATTGAAAGGTATTGAATAAACAACTTTTAGCAAAACTAACCAAGTCTACCAAATTAAACACTAGGGGTAGCAATAATTTAAATCTAATTAAGTCTGTAAAATCAAAATGTTTACGTAACAATCTTATTATTTGTAAGGCAGATAAAGGTAATTCTGTGGTAATCCTCCATAAAAATAATTATTTAGATAAAATTAATTTGCTACTTTCAGATTCTAATTGTTTTTTCTTAATGTTATTTGTAGAAAATTTGATTCAATTCTTTTAATTTTTTTTTCTAGTTATTCTCGATTTGCTTGAATAACGTTCATTAAAAAGTCTACAAGTTCTTTCTCTAATTTTTCCACATTCACCATATAAATAAAATAAATTAAAAATATCCTGATTGCTGTAATTTTGATCAATCTATTGCAACAATTCAAAATTGTGGGTGTGGAACTGACACTTAATAACAATCGTTTGTTCAATTGTTTCGAAATCACAGCACACTGCTTTCATTAACATTATACGTACGCAACATCTTCACAATTTCTAAAATTTCTCAAAAAGTATAAACAAAGGTATACGATACTCCATATTAATAGACGCCAAATTCAATGAGGAATTCGAATATGCAGTCAAAAATGGGTCATTTCATTTAAAAAAATTGACTTATGCCCTTTGAAGTTGACCAACTTTGACCACAATATTTGAACACCCTATAGATTTTTTTTTTCGATAATGTAAATTGTTATAAATAATTGTTACGAATTATAAAGCAAAATCTCAAAAATTAATTGTGTTACGGTTTTTCAAATATTACGGTGCAAATGTCAAAATTTTAAAAAAAAATTAAATAACTCAATATCTATCAAGATTTTCGGGGTAGTGCCTCCTATAAAATATGCATGAATTCAGATTTTGTATCTGAAAATGTAAAAGAAAGTATGTCATTCCATTTAAAATAAGAAAGTTAACGTCTATTTGATGTAAATCGAACTTGAAAATATCTTTAACAGAAGCGGAATAAACAATAACCACAGGAGCCCAAGTTTCAGAATTGAATTCAATTTAAATGGCTATTTTCCATGGTATACATAGCTATCTACATAATAATAATACAGACTCTTGATATACATATACTGATCATACACATACGCAATTTATTTATCTGTATGGAGAACCGATTCAATTCGAAACATAATTCATCAGGTTATGCATTTGGTTATCGGCTAACCTTTACCGTCTCATTCGTTTAAAATCCTCATTCATTCGATATCAGTGCTTATTTTTAATTTGAATTACCGAACCTGATGATCGAATACCACAGGTTATTTCAATAACCGGATTACAGGTTATTTTTAATTCGAATTATCCCATCACTAATCGATACAATTGTTTATACGCCAGCCTTCTTGAAGGCACGCGTGAATAAGCCCACTTATGATTTCATCATGTATCAACTGAGAGTTCAGCGTGTACACCTACAAGGTCGTTGTTATTCTTTAGAGGAAAAAGTTCTGTTTTTATCCCTGTTGAAACAAAGTCCAAAATGTTATAACTTCTATAGCATTCTATAATTGCAAAAAAAAAGAAACGGCGGCCTAGGCGTTGGTGGGTGATAACGCCATTTAAAAGTAGAAGTGTATATAATGGCAGTCATCTATTGAAGGAACTTCAAAATGAAGATGGCGGACATTTTAAAAATTTTTGCAGGATGACTCCGGCCATTTTTAATCAATTGCTTTTTCGGCTAAAACCAAAAATTGAAAAGCAAAATACGAACTATAGACGTGCTATACCGGCTAAAGAGAGGCTTGCCTTAACGCTTCATTTTTGGCTGCCGGAAATTCATTTTCAAGTTTGGTCTTTACATTCAAAATATCAAAACAGTCCATCTCAAGTATAATTCCAGAAGTCTGTATGGCTATAATTGAAGAACTTGCGGAATATGTAAAGGTAAGTTTTATTATTTTTTTTACAAGTCCAGTATCTAGGTACAAAAAAGATTTGTTTTATATATTAGTAAAAAAGCGTTCACTACTTGTTGCACCTGAAGTGCTGCAGTCCATTTATTGAACTGCTGCTGATTCGGGTGCTGGCCACCACAGTAAGAACTTGGCGATGGCGACGACGATGGGTGCGACATACGTTGGCGTGGAAGCATTACTCCATGTAATTTGTATTTTCCCATCTCAGCTTGGAAAAGAATGTTTCCAATTTCATGCTTTACTACAGCACGCGTGTGCTCGTTAAATTTTTCTGACTGCCAACATACTCGCCATATAAAGCACATTCGTTTTTATCGTGTTTTCTTGCTCTTTTCTTACCAATGTTTTGGATTACAGCAAAAGCTGCTTCCACTCTTGGGTCCTCCTGTGGACGTTTTTTAGCTGCTAGTTTGTAAGAGGCGGAAGGTTTAGATTTCGTTTTTGATTTCAGTTGTCGTTGTCAAGTTACAGTCTAGTACTGCTGCTGTGGAACGCTGTTGCGGAATAATAGTCTCGTCGGCTTCGTTTTCTTCTTCTTGTGATATATTTAGTAACTGGGATTCAACGTCATCCTGCGTCTCATCGGCAAAACCACCATCCTAATATTAAGAGAGATATAAGTTTATCTCCAGCTTACAGTATTAATTGTTTGACAGTATCAATTAAGAGCTGCTTCTAATTATATTTTTCTGACGTAAAACTATAAATTGGCTTTATTTAACAGATGCCTACAAATGAAGACGATTGGCTAGAAACTGCCCAGCAATTCAGAATCGAGAAATTCAAAAAAAGGGCGTATCTATTCGTACCAAATAGAGACGAATGACTGAACACTCGAAGCATGCAACAAATCCTGTCCAGACCAAATCAAACTCTCTTTGACGTACCGCTCGAGTAGCGAACCCAACCGGAAGCCAACGCCAAGCTTGGCAACCGCTGGGTTGCGTTGGGTCGCGCCGTACACACCGATTCTAACCCTTCCGAATCGCTACTACATGTGCCTTAGTTTGCGTTGGAAACTCGGTCTGGACGCGGCTTTATAAGCCGACTTTTTGCCACGCCATCTAGAAAAACATTAAATACGTTACTAAGAGCAATTTCAACGACGATGGAAACTAAACAGCGATACTGCAGTATCATCTTTGATGAAATGGCTATCGATCCAATGCTGCAGTATAACCAAGGGTACGATTTGGTGGACGGGTTCCAAGACAATGGTGGCGCTAAAAACAGAAGTAGGATGATTGCCGATAATGTGTTAGTCCACACTATACATGATGTTGTAATAGCTTGCCAACATGATGGGTTGATCGTGAAAGCTGTCATTTGCGATTAAGGTACAGCTAACATTGCGGCCATTGCAAGATTCTATGACGAAACCCATCAACACTTCACTCGGCGACGTGAAGAAAATTAACTATTTGGAATATTAATTGGAGGAAAGGAAGTTGTTCCATTGTATGATCCACCTCACCTTCTAAATGGTACGCATTTTATTACTTGCTCAATTTACATACAAATTGTAGAACGATATTCCGCGCATACGCTTACAGTTTGCGGTTACATTTTATATCATGTAATTGTATATTTCATAATGTTCCATTTCTTTAAAGGTATGTGTAACAACTTCTTCTCCAACGACGTTCGTTTCCAATGGCACAACGAAGGTCCACATTTTATATAATATTGTAACGAGTGCGCGTTTGCTTGTGTGCGTTCGAGTGTCCATGTACGTGAGCGAACCGGTCGCGGCCGAGCCGCGACGTGTGTATCATGACTACAAGTGTGTGCGTAATAATTGAGGACATGTTAGTGTATTTGTGTTTCGCGGAAACTTGTTCAATATTTCGGCGAAAAATAAAATGGTCCCGACTTTTCTTAGGAGTGTTCCGGAAATTTAACGGAACAGTATATAAGCTGAAAGACGATCGCCGAAGACAGTTCAGTGCAGATATAAATTGATGGTCGTGAAGAGTTGAGATATAAATTGACGGTCGTGAAAATAATGTGAGAAATAAATCGAGATGCGTAGTAAATAAATAGAAAAGTGAGATGTGTTATACAGACAGTAACTCTACATAAATAAATAGTGTAATTGGTAGTAAAGTTAAGTTTAGTAATAAGTTATTCGTTAGTGTTTTAAAGTTAATTAATATTAGTATAAATAAATTGTTGTTCCTGTTTAAAAGTCTTCCGAGTTTTAATTGTTGAACCCCCGAACGTTACAATATGGATGCCGTCGAGGATGATGATTACAAACTATGTAAAAAGTTGACCCACGAACATATTAACAATACTCGCAAAATGAGTTTCTGTTGCTGCCCAAGTATTCAGTACGACTATAGCATCGCTAATGCGTCGATTGGCAAAAATTATCGCATGCCACAGGAGTCTATAAGCACTGCCGAATTTTTGCTTTTCATGGATAAGCTGTTTGATAGTATTAACGGCGCTTCCATAATAACAGTTATCGGCAAGCGATTATGATGCGCTGTGACGACGTATCCGTCGTATTATCGAAGCGAGAGCCTATTCCGTGAATGCCCTCATGTCTCCCCCTACTCTATTCAACTGTTTCTTCCAAGAGTCAATTTTTATTCTTCAAAATGTGTTGCCTCACATATGTACCGATTTGCATATTGCACGAAAGATGGAGACTTTTCTCAAACAATCTTTACAAGGAAACAACCGATTTACTTGTAAGGAGCATGACTTGACGCATTTGTTGATTCGCTACATATGCAAATTTCATCTTTTTGTGTGGATCCGAACAATTAACAAGATTCTAAAGGAAAAATTGAAGCTCGAAACATCGTCCGATTCTATTAAAGTTTAAGCTACGAAGAAACACGCGATTCATAAGAAGTCTTTACAAAAGAAGTAAACTTGCTATATTGTAAACCACCAGGTAAAATTTCGACTTCATTACCTCCCATAACATTTTACATTTTACAGATACAGCAAGACTGGAGGAGTACATAAAAAATTAGTTGTAGAGAGCAAAAGAATGAATAGAAGAAATGCCGTATTGTAATATACTTTAGTTATGTATGTAATAATATTGTCACGGATAGATAAGATACTGCAAATAAAACTTACTGTATAAATTAGTTCGTAGTTATTAAAATTATAATTTCTTTATGTTTCTTTTCGAACCAAAGTTTATGTTTTAGCTGAAGTAGAATTTTAACTTTATAATTATGTAAAAATAATGTCACTAGTACAGTTCGTACAAACTGTACTTGCGTTTTGTGTTGGTTCAGTCCTAATTAACAACACCTTCCTGAAAAAGATAATGGATATTCTCGGCCTTCTTAGATACGTCTGGAATATTCAAGCAACGATCAATAGAAAGACAAAAGTAATACGAGAAGGTTGTAGAACGTTCTGGAAGGAATGCAAAAACTGTAAAAGCGAGTGCACTGGGCGGACCGAGAAGCCCTAAGCTTCGATAACCTCCCTGCCCTAATAAAAATAGGCTCCCCAACCTACAACCCCCAATCTCGGCAACTTCGCTAGACTGGCTACACCTTCGCTATACCCTGGAAAAATCTTCTTTTAAGTGCACACAAATTCGCACAACAGTGGAACTGGCTCCAACTCCAGCTCCTCCCGCCCCTCCGCCCCCAAAGAAAACCCTTCCCGCAGACATTCTTGCCCTCCTTAAGAGGAAGAACAAGACCCGCCGTCTGTGGCACAAAAACCACGACCCCACACAACGAGCCGAACTAAATGCCCTCCAGCGAGAACTCAAAACTCGCCTTACCGAATTCTGCAGCGCCGCCTTTAAAGGGTACATCGCTGAGGCAGAAACTCACCCCAAGAGCACTTAGAAAGTAATCCGCTCTCTTCGTAACACAGCTCCAAATCTCCCGCCGTTAAAGCAAAACGGCGCTATCTACACTTCGGACGAGGAAAAAGCTGCAATCTTCGTAGACTCCTTATGTCCCCAGTGCTCTCCACTTCCCAGCCCTATGTTTCTGGCCGACTTCCATGAGCGCACCAATGCGACCTCCCGAAACTTCGCCCCCTGTGCCCCCGACTTCAGGCACACGTCCCCCAAAGAAATAGCCATCACCATCCATTCTCTAAAGAGGAGAAAAGCCCCCGGCGCAGATAGCATCCCCAACGGCGTCATAAAAGTCCTGCCACGAAAGCATCCCACCGCACTGTGAAACATCATCAACGCTATCACGCGACTCCACTACTTCCCGACGGATTGGAAAGAAGCCACCGTCATCTGCCTCCCCAAGAAAGGAAAGCCCCTGAGTTCTCCGTCCAGCTACAGGCCCATCAGCCTGCTTAGTTCGTTGAGCAAAGTAGCCGAATGCATCCTCCTAACCCGGCTTCTTGAGCATGTGGACAATAACAACCTTATTCCCGACTTCCAATACGGCTTTCGTAGGCAACACGGCACAGGCCATCAACTTCTGCGCGTGTCTGAACACATAGCCGGAATCTTAAACAAACGCCACCATACATCCATACTACTTCTTGACGTAAGGCAAGCCTTCGACCGGGTCTGGCACGAAGGCCTCATCTCCAAACTCATTACCCTTAACACCCCTCACTACCTAATCGGGGTCATTCGTTCTTTCCCCTCCGATAAACCCTTCGTGTTCGCATCGGCTCCGCCTTTTCATTCAGCAAACCCGTCACGGCTGGCGTCCCCCAAGGCCCTCATTAATTCTTGCAAAACTATAACCCAGTGCACCGCTAGAATCAACGCTTTTCTGCCCCAGCTCCTAAACTGGTATCAGAGATGGAAACTTTCCATCAACGAAGCCAAGTCGGAAGCAATCTTCTTCTCCCGGAGGATCCGTACTCCTCCGCCCATCACTATAAACAACCACCCCATCAAATGGAGCAACTCAATCACCTACCTCGGCGTTGTGTTCGACAGAAGACTTACATGGCGGAAACACATGCAAGTCACCCGCGCAAAGGCCCAGGGCGCCTTTATTTCCTTCAAGTCTTTCTTCCAAAATAGGTCCATCTCCGACCAAACTAAAATTCGTGCGTTCAACGCAATCATCAGGAACATATGCTCCTACGCCATCCCAATTTGGGGCTGCCAACCGCGTCAACTTAAAACCTTTCAAGGCACCTACATGCGGATCACTTTCGGGGGTGTCTATGAAGATTTTCCTTCCTCGAGGATAAAAACTAAATTAAAAAAAAGCGGACCGAGTCAGTTCGTTTACATCGTGCGTTGACAAGTGACAGGAGCGATAGTCAAAAAAGGACGACAGTGGAACGCGAGTATAAGTAGTGGCGATATAAGTAGTAGATTTACTAGTGTGAAAAATTGTGTAGACTTAAACAGAGCTGTAGTTAATTTAATTTTAGTTGTTAATACATTTCGTTGTTTTCGTTCGTTTAATTGTGTTTTGGTGACTGAACACGTCACATTTGGTGTCAGCAGTGGGATGGGGAGAGAATTACACAATAATCACAACAATATTCCTTGGTATTAGCAGAACAATCCGAACAATTATTATTTGAAACCCCTACGTAGTAAAATATGAATAAAAATGCTCAAAATTAACAAGCTCATCAAATGTATTTGTAGAAGAGTTGGGAGAATCGAATACCTTGTATACGAATACTTTTGAGAATCGAATTAGCATTCGAATACAAAGAATCGAATACCTTGCATTCTAATACAAAGAATCGAATGATTATTCTCATACAAAGAATCGAATACAAAGATACGAATCATTTGAGTTTTAAGATCGAGACTAGCCATTGGGGTCATTGGGTTCTGTAATGACTGATAACTGTTTTATGACACAATCTTATTGTAAATTGCAACCTATGAGGTGGAAAAATAAGCTGTTTCACAAAGGGATACAGGGGAGTAAAATTAAAATCATTTTGAACAAAAACTGTGACTAAGTACAAACTTGACTTAGGTCACAGGTCATAATGCAAGTATGACCAACTAAAAGAGTAATGCAAGAAGTAATTGATGCGGACGTGAAGTCAAAATAAAAATATTAAGTTATAGAGCAAAACGTTATAGGTAATTATAAATAGTATTTACAATTAAAAACTGAAATATTGGTTAAAAGCTGAATATTACAATTAAGGAGTGCGAATGGGAGTTAATTTAAATTTTACTGTTAGGATTTTCGTTCACACGTTTATGTCTACTTGTCTACAACCCTTGCATACACTTAAAGGTTGTATATTTGTATACACACCCACCAGCCGAGGAATGTGACACGGTGATCCTGTATCGAGAACATATTGTATACATATATACCTAAAAACTTACAATTAATTTATTTCGACATATTTACAGCATTGGGCATTTTTAAACTAGCTTGCATAGGTTTTGAAGGATTACTTATTCTTTGTCTACTATTGAAACAAACTATATATATAGTTATAGTCACGTACCAGACTCATAACTAAACATTAAGAGTCGTTATGGAAAATAGGATAATGGCATGGAAAACTTCCAGGAGTCCCTTTCACCAAAAACATATTAAAAAACGTCAATACTTTACTTAAAATATTATAAATAATGAATGTTATTCTTTTTTTAAAATAAAATTCTTATACTATCATGCTCGATTTCTTTCTGAACAAAAAAATAAATTCGTGTAACCTAAAGGTTTTTTATTTATACAAAAATACGATTGCGGTTCGCGATTCTTTAACTATATATATATAACAAAATCGCTAATAAATAATAGATTAAAGATAAAGAGAGGCAAGCTGTACGTGGCATTCATAAATTTTAGGGCCGCGTTTGATTTTTTTTTTTTTTTCGAAGAGAGGAAATCTTCGAAAGACACTCAGTCGCCCATGCCGAATAAAACCTGTCTAGTAGTAGTGTAAGTATTTCGATTGGTGTTTCAGCGATATATTTGATAAGGTAGATAAGGATATTTTACTAGTCAAACATTGGAAAATCGGAGTGAGAAGAGAATGCATGCGTTTATTAGAAAACTTTACAGGCATCGAGGGCTGATGTCTAGGTAAATGGCAGAGCTACAGAGGAATTTGAAACTGACATTGGAGTAAGCCAAAAGCGCGCATTAAGTTCTATAATGTTTGATATAGTCGTAGACGATATGGATTATTGTTGGGAACAAAAAAAAGAGGAAGGGTCGAGGACAGGTAAAAATAAAATAAAGGCACTTAACCCCCTTTTAAAAGGATATCTTGCAAACAGTTTTCTAAATAACTGGAAATAGTATAAAAGCTTTTCAAAGGTAGATGGCGTTCGTGTGTTTTGTTTAGTAGAAGTTCAAAGCACATAGTTTCAGTGTCGGTTATAGTTTGTGATAGTGTTTAAGTAAATGAAGGTGGTTTAAATTCTGGTATTTTACGAAAATGGCGCAGACGATTGATTTGAGACTAACTGGGTAAGTACTATTAACAATATTTAATTATTTTATGTATTTCTGTATGGTAAAAGGCTCATAATTTTTATTCCTTACGAATATTTTGGTTGAAACTAAAGAAAACTTGCGCGTTTAGTACATTATTTTTTACTGCCCTTTTAAAAGTACAGTAGGCATTGCAATTTACTTTTACTATTTTAGGGGTCTAACATTAGATGAACTTCTTCGAAGTTTGGAAGAAGACGACGATTTCTTACCATCAGAGATTAACATTGCCATATTGCCTCCCATAAATTCAGCTGAAGATTTGACAGATGAATGTTCCGGGGAAGAGGATTACATGAACGTAAACAACTTACCTGGTTCGCAACTATTGGCACCAGCAGAACTCGTGACCAATGATGCAGATGCCATGGAAGTTAATGATTTCGGTAGAGTAAAGGTTCTGCAATAAATAACATGACAGAACATTGGAATGAAGAAGATGACATTCCACTGGGTGTTTTCCAGTTGGTCAGAAAAAGGTATGAATGGTCAAAAACCGACCTACCTTTACCGGTTGACAATTGGCCTGTTATGCATAAGGTTGAAAATACATTGTCTTCACCAACAGAACTATTTCTACAAATGTTTGATGCTGAAATCGTAGACATGTTTGTATTAAAATCCAACAATTATGCAGCCAGAAATGTGTAAATTGTGACGTGTCCTTACACGTCGACTGTTTTGTTAAATATCATTCCTCATAAAGTGCATAACAGTTTGCATGAGAAAGTTTTGCTAATAAAATAATATTGTTATTTCTCAAATAACGGCACGTGGAGGCGAAGTACTACTGCCTTTTAATTTTGTTTTTATTTATGTATATTTTTATGTGTATATATTTATTCCGGTAACCGCACAGTGTCGAGTGAAACGCAAGTTTAAACCGCTACGGCTACAGTAACATGAGTTACTGGACGCCAGTATCTCATAAAAAAAGAGATCGAAGTAGCCCAGAGCTACTCTCGACTGATAAAAGACTAAAAAAAAATATGAGAAGCCAAAAAAAGCTAGACGATTACTGGCTGGCCATCCCTACCAAAAATTCTTTCCAATGCTTGGAGAAAGAAGATGCTTCCTCTCAGGATGAAGCAAATAATACCAAAGCTTCAACTTTGGACGAGATTGCGAAAAATGCGTACTCTTTGAAAGTGCTCCCAAGTAGTGAAGTGAGAATTCAGCTTAATGCCGCTGAGAAATACGTGCCTCTCGTTACGGAGTTAAAAAAGAGGAAAACTGATTTTTATACTTATCAAAGTAAGCAAGAAAAACCGTATAAAGTGGTTCTGAAAAATATGCACCCATCAGTGGAAATAAGCGAGCTTAAAGCAGCCATAGAAGCCTACGACCATAAGGTAAGGAGTATCAACAACATACGCCACTACAAGACGAAGCAGCCGCTCCCGATATTTTTCGTTGACCTCGAGCCGAAAGAAAACAACAAGAAGATCTTTGAAATCAACAGGTTGTTGAACTTAGTCGTGATTTTTAAAGCTCCTCGAGAGAAGCGTGATATACCTCAGTGCAAAAAGTGCCAAGGTTACGGTCACACGTCACACTAAGAACTACTGCTACAAAGCTCCAGCGTGCGTCAAATGTGCCGGAGAGCATCTTACGGAAGATTGCACCATCAAAACGAAAATAGAAGAGGTAATCAGCATAAACTGCAAAGGTAATCACCCAGCCAGCTACAAAGGTTGTCCCGCTCGAAAGCAGCCACAAGCAAAGTTATTCCCCTCTCTCAGGCCTAAAACAAATAATCAGTCGTATTGCGAGACAAATAACGTAAACGCACCCACACATACCTACACAGTAAATCCAAACTTTACATACGCGCAGTCAACCGTAAGAGGTAGCGCTGTCGAATCTGGAGAACCAAAACAAGCGCTACAACACGTGCCTAATGTAAACAATAACAATAACAAGCTCGAAAATATGATCGTACAGTTAATGTCTAAAATAGATTCAATGCTGAATCTTATTATAACGCTCGTTAATAAAATTCAAAATTAAAAATATGAATATCGCTATTTGGAATACTAACGGCTTAATGAAAAGAACTCTCGAAGTTAAAAATTTTCTAAAAGAATTTGAAATTGACGTAATGCTTATATAGGAGACACTTCACAAATAAAAACTATTTACACATCGCTAACTATACGATATACACGTGCGATCATCCGGACAACAAGGCACACGGAGGTACAGCAATCATAGTAAACAATAAAATTAATCATCACGAAATAGAAAATACATCTACTGAATATTTACAAGCAACAAGCATACAAATTCAAACTGCAATAGGCCCTGTTACTCTCTCATCAGTTTACTGTCCCCCTAGATACTCGATAAATAAACAAATATTTATCGAATTTTTCGACACTCCTGGGCAGCGCTTTGTAGCTGGCGGTGATTATAATGCAAAGCACCCATGGTAGGGTTCGAGATCAAACACGCCTAACCCAAAAGGTAGGCAACTTTACATGGCAATTCAGGAAAAAAAATTATCAACTGTATCTACAGGAGAACCTACCTACTGGCCTACTGACATTAACAAGCAACCAGATTTGATTGACTTTGCTGTAACCAAAGGCATAAATAGTCTATGTCTTTCCGCCAGATCCTGTCTAGAATTAACCTCTGACCATTCACCAGTTCTTTTGTCATTCAATTTGCCAACTAATGAAAACACGTATAATTTACATTTCGCTCGTAAAACAAATTGGAATAAATTCAAATCTTTTTTAGAAAGCGAAGTAAATTGCAACATTCGTTTAAAATCAACTAACGATGTTGACGTAGCTGTTGACTACATCAGTAAATTAATAACATCGGCTGCTAACTCTTGCACTATACTAACTGCCCCTCCCCGACATACTTATACTTGCGCGGAAACAGTAGCAGAAAAAATCAAAGAAAAAAGAAAGCTAAGGAAAATCTGGCAGACAACAAAAACACAAACAGCTAAGCAAAACTTAAACAGGGCAATCAAAGAACTAAAAGCTTCTCTTTTTAACGAAAAAAATGAAGGCATAAAAAATTACCTTGAAAACTTGACAGCCACCGAAAAAACAACTTACTCTCTCTGGAAAGCAACGAAAAAAATTAAGCAACCCACAGTATTTAAATCTCCGATACGAAACGAAAAAGGTAATTGGGCAAGATCGGACGACGAAAAGACACTAACCTTTGGCAATTTTCTCCAAGGCGTATTTACTCCAGCTAGTAGAAAAATTACACAAAATGAAGAATCAGATATTATTAGTGCATCAGTAAATAACAACATTTCTCCCATCGATATGACCTTCAAAGTAAAAGAAGTAAACAAAATAATTCAAGGATTAAAAAACAAGAAATCTCCAGGCCACGATAAAATAACAGTTTTAATGATTAAAAACTTACCAAATAAAGCTATTCGATTACTTACGATAATTTTTAATGCATGTGCACGTCTAAAATATTTTCCAACGCGCTGGAAAAATGCGTCGATAATTCTCATACCAAAACTAGGCAAGCCAGCAGAATTGGTATCATCATACAGGCCCATAAGCCTTCTTCCTATTTTCTCAAAAATGTACGAAAAATTGATCAAAGAAAGGCTTCAGGGCATAATAATAAGTAAAAATATTTTGCCAAATCACTAATTTGGCTTCAGAGAAAAACACTCCAAGTCAACAGAGTGACAAAAAATTATAAATTCGTTCGAAGAGAATAGCTACACAGTTTTTCTTGATGTTGCCCAAGCATTTGACAAAGTGTGGCACGAGGGCTTGCTCTACAAACTGCATGAAATTCGATAATCAAATCTTTTATCAGCAATAGAACATTTCAAATAAAAATAAACAACAGCCTATCGCAACCGTTCAGCATCAATGCAGGAGTCCCACAGGCTAGTATACTTGTGAATTATACGAGATAGGAAATATCTTTCTTGAGGGTTTAAATGGCTTATACGTAATTGTTCGTTTAACAGTCCGGCGACATTATCTTTTCGTTCACGTGTGAACACAAAACAGATGCTGAATTTTCGTTAAAAGCTTCTAAGTGTGTAAATACCGGAGATAATAAATAGGGTTCGTCTAAAGTGTTTAGAATAGTTGTCAGGCTTTCATGGTCATCTACCTTTAATAACGCTTTGCCCATGTAAATACCATCATCGATTTCAGTTTCTGGGCAAACTCCTTCTAAATTATTAAGAATGTTAATTTCGACTGGCTTTAAAATAATAGAATTCGTAAGCAATTCAATTTAATTGTTTGAACTGAAGCATCACCCGTTATGCTGTGAATATTAATATAATTTTGCCTTGCGTATTTTATCCCTTTTGATTAAGTTGATACTGGAGCCGGTGTCTAGTAAGAATTGGAAATTTTGACCTTCATATTTATAATGAGTTTTAATATAAAATAATGAAGAGGTTGCATTATTAAAAAAGGAAAAAAATTGTACATCTGTGTTTATATCTAATTTACAGGAGCGACCAGTTTGATGTAATAATAATAATAGTAATAATAAAAAGAGGCAAATAAAACAAAAGAAAAAACAATGGCAACAAAACAACCAATAGATCCTATTTCATAAATTGAACCTTTTGATGGAAGTGACGATTCCAATTCATTACATTTTTTCATAAAAAATTGTGAAGCTCTTTTAAAATGAGTCGCACCTGAAAACCAAAATGCATTTGCTGATTTAATTTTCTGGCAAAGCTCAAGAAATAACTTAGTATAGGGAATTTGAAAACTGGGAAGAAATTAATAATATTTTATTGCAAATAATGGATATTCGTCAAAATAATAGACAGTCTGTAAAAAAATATGGACATAGGATAACTGCATTTTTTAATAAATATAAAGAAATATGTTATCTAAATAATAAAGCGAATGAAAGTAGAATCATAATTAATAACTTAAAATCTACTGTCATTAATTGTTTTACGGAAGGATTAATTGAGGAAAAAATTCAAATTAGGGTTATAGCTGAAAATTGCACAGAATTAGAAAGAGCAATAGCAACGGCCATTGAAATAGAAAATGAAAATATACCCAGTAATTACGGTTCTTACACGAATAAAATTTCAGTTCAAAATTTCTCTCGCAATTCTAATCAGAGACATTCGTCTTTAGATTATATGTTTTGCAACCGAAATAATCACAACACATCGGAATGTTTTAAGTTAAAATCTTATGAAGAAAAACGTTTAAATCAACAATTTTTTCAATCATCTACTCAAGCAACCGTACCTAACCATGCAAATACTTTCTTAAATTCTAGAAGTTATCGCTCGCGTACATCAACTTTTTCAAATTCTAGTTATAATAACTTAAGAAATAATCAAAAATTACGATAACTCTTTTGTGCCATGCAATCAGCCACGATTTCCCTTAAATAGAGGTCAACAATCTACTTCTCTTAATAGTTCTCGTCAAACGTTTTGTACAAACACACAAAACGCCTCCAATTTTCCATCTACTCATCCTTCAACTCTGAAACCAAAATGCACATTGTAGCGCGACGCCAGTATCGTACCCCACCATCGGCGGCGACCACCCTCCAGCCGAACCACCCTGAGGTGCGCGGACCTACCCCAAACCAATAGAAAAGGCTGTGCACTGGACAATACAGAGAGAACTCACCTTGTTCTTCCTTCTAAGAGCTTTCCTTTTGGAACATTAGAGTGGAAATTCTGAGAGAGTTTCATGTAACCAGGATCTTCCTTGAGAACCTTTCTAGTGATGCCTGTACCATCGCGGTCAGTGTTAGTTAATGGACTTAAGTTAATGTTCTAGTTTATAGTATATCTAAACAAGCCACACGCGGACTCACTATATATGTACGATTTTCCTTTACAAAATTGTGCCACTTATTTTCTATCTTAAGATGTTTTTTTTGTAAGAAAAATACCCCGTAGAATTTAATTAATTTTTTAATATAAATTATTTACACTAGTTTAAAATTAGGGTGATAACGAAGGAAATATTGATAATGCTTTACTACAAAAATGATGAATATGATTACTAAACTATATTTGATAATTATTCGAGAACTGATTACTAAAACGACTAAAGACTGACTAATAACTGTTACAACCTTTCTTCTTATTATCTACTCTCAATCGTGTTTTATATTTTTCCGACATCCGGCAATGAGAACAATGGTCACTGTCAACCGCCGATGCGAATAGCACCTGAACATTGTTCATTATTCTTCCTAGACTAAACAAGTATCAAGTCTTAAAATAACAGAAGCAAGATTCCACTTAAACATATTTCAAAAATACAAATCATTTACATTAACAAGCCGCCCCCCTTGAAAGTTCAATATACTTTCAAAACTAATTTGAATATGATAAACATAAAAGTAGGATTAATAACTAATTTTAATTAACCAAAAACTAGCTAACTAGCTTTATAATTGTAATACGTAAAGTAAAACTAATACACAATAAGATACAATGCTTACAAAGGAAAGCAAAAAAAATGTTTGTCACACCAAAAAAAAAAACACGGAAATTCACAGTGGTTCCAACGGAAGTACACACACCTTTGACACAACGCGTTTCACAATAGTTCCGTCACCAGTTTTCACGGACACTACGCGTACAATTCCATCTGTTCCAGGATGCACTGCTACGATTCTCCCCAAATGCCATTTGAGAGGAGGCGCGTTTTCTTCCTTTAACAGTACCATTGTACCAACATGAAGATGAATCTTTCCATCTTTCTTTCATTTAGTGCGAACCTGAAGTTCACTGACGTACTCCTTGCTCCATCTTTTCCAGAAGTGTTGTCGTATCTTCTGTAGGTGCTCATATTTAGTTAGTCGGTTGCCAAAAATCCTAACGGATCAAAAATTTGCGCCGTCGCGGATAAAATAGATCTCTTCGTTACTTGATCATTAAAATTGTAATTGTTTATGTCATATTGAAAGATATCGTGCTCAGGGTTCCAAATAATGCCTAGTGTTTTGTTTTTGCTATGATCTTGTAGTTTGATAGTATTTTGTATATATCGTTCACGGCTCGCGCTAATGTTAGAAATAATTCGTTTGCTATTTGAATTCCACTGACGCAATTCAAACCCTGCTGCTGATAAAATTTTAGAAACTTCCTGAATTAATTCTGAGGCTTGCTCTATTGAGTCACAACCGGTCAGCAAATCGTCCACATAGAAGTCGTTTTCAATTACCTGAGACGCGGTCTTATTTGTTTCACGATTTTCTATTGCTAATTGTTTCAAGCATCTTGTTGAAAGAAACGATGCATACGCGGTACCGTATGTTACTGTGTTCAAGCGGTAGGTATTGACTAGTTGATGTTTGTCTTGTCTCCAAAGAATAAGCTTTAAATTACGCTGTGACTGATTAACTAAAACTTGACGGTACATTTTTGCTATGTCCGCAGTGACTACAAATTCATATTGGCGAAAACGTAATAATATTGTGTGAATATCGTTCTGAATTGTGGGACCGGTGCATTGAATATCGTTTAATGATAAACCTGATTCCGACTTCGCTGACCCGTCGAAAACCACACGAACCTTTGTGGTGACGCTTGATTGTTTTATCACAGCGTGGTGAGGCAAGTAAAAGGTAGGTCCATTAACTTCAGAATCCGAAATCTTGTTCATATGACCCAAGGACTCATATTCTTCCATAAACTTAACATATTCATTCTTAAGACTATCATTTCTTTCTAATTTTCGCTCAATAGAATAAAAACGTTTTAATGCCAATGTTTTCGATGCACCTAATTCATTTGGTTCGCGTTTAAACGGTATACTTACTATAAATCTCCCATCGCGATCACGTGTATGTGTATTTATAAAATGTTCTTCGCAATGTTGCTCCTCTGGTGAATAATTACTGGCCCTAGACTTGAATTCATCTAATTCCCAGAATCGAGTTAGCTGATTTTCTAATTAATTACTACTATTTACTGTGATGCATTGTTAAAAAATGGCATCCTGAATTATCTTTTAGTTTTTTGCAACGTTAGTTTATTTTCACCCAATTTAGCTGACCTACACACAAAAGGTTCCAAAACAAACCGGCACCAATAAGTATATCTATTTTACTAGGGACGTTCCATTTGCTATCTGCTAATCTGGTGTTTTCTGGTATTTTTAATTCTTTTATATTGAAATGTACAAGAGGTAATTGATCCGTAATGTTATCCAATACAAAACAAGTGATTTCAGAACTATAATTGCCTACATAGGATCTAAATTTGAGATTTACCTTATGCTGTATATTTGATGTAGTTTCCGCGATACCGCCTACTGTTCTCTTTAGTCCTAAACGTAAACATGTTGAATTAGTTATAAAATTTGATTGCGATCCTACGTCCAACAGGACTCTACATTTTTGAAGCTTACCGTGACTATTTTCTACATTAATACATGCGGTCGATAAAATTGTTTGATTTGTTTGTGGTTCACTAATGACACGGTTAGAGGATGATAATGTTGTTTTGAATGATAATTGATTGGAATCATGAGACGGGCCTGGCGAACTATCTTGTTCTATTTGTATAGATTGATTAGACTCGACATTATTGCTATTTCTATTGTTTTCTTCTAAGTGCAAAATAGTGTTATGTTTTTTATTACATTTTTTACATTTTTTCTCAAACAATTTAAATAGATGCGTAAACGGTTAATTTCTGAAATTCGATCATTAATACTTAATTTGAGAAACGATTGGAATGATCGGAGTTTTTACAGAAATGACAATATGTTGTTGATGTAGTTATATAGGACTTTGAATTACTATTATTATGATTGGATTTGTTACTACTACTAAATAGGCTCTGATTATTTTTGTTTACTTCTAATGACCCTAATAAACTGCACCTTTTTTCTAAAAAATGTGTTAACTCAGAAAAGGTCGGAAATTCACCCTTAGGTTTGAAATTTTCCCATTCTTGGCGTGTAGCGAGACTAAATTTCGCGCTAATGATATATATGAACAAGCTATCTAAAGTGGGTTGCTTATAATTTTGAAGACACTGCATTAGTTTTAGGATGTCATCCAACATTGTTTGAAGGCCTTGAACACATCATCACACATCTCGTTTCATAGACTCTATATTAAATAACGGTTTAATGCTGTTTTGCACTATTAATTTTTTATTTTCAAATCGACGTTTGAGCAAATCCCATACGATATTGTAGTTTTCAGAGGAGATCTTTATAGTTTTGAGTGATTGCGCGGCATCACCTTTCACGGCAGAAAGTAAATAATAAAATTTATGGATATCTGACAACTTAGGATTTTTGTTAATTAATGAATCAAAGGAGTCGTGAAATTCCACCCAATTCTCAAATTGACCACTGAATGTTGGCAAGCTAATACTCGGTAATTTTAACATATTTGTACCAAAGTCGTCATACAAACTTTCATTATTTTTTACAGGTGTGTTAAATTTTGATATGAGACATTTTGCCGTCGCGATAACCTCATAAAATGTACGTTCAAATTTTTCCATATCGCGATCTGTGCAGCATCATTCGACATACTAACAATCTTGAAATGTACTTGTTAATATTCTATTAAAGCTAGTGTTATGGCAGCTAGGCGATCTTGAATTTCTACCTGTTCATCATCAGTTATTATTTCTTTACTTGTTAAATTATCAAGACTATTTTTAAATCTCGTGAGGCGAGACTTAACTTGTGCTCTTTGAGAAGTTAAAACCTTTAACGTTTCCATATTACTGTTACGCAATCGAAGATCTAGGGAAATAAATGAGGAAAGAAGAAAAAGGATAACGCACTTACTTGATTTTTGTGTATGCTCAAAATCCTAATCCAAGCGACTAACCAAACTGCTGCGACGATGTCTGTGATGTTATTTTGTTGAACTTGTTCTCGTGGCGATTTTGCACAATTTCCCTTATATTAAATTATCACCCACGTATTTAACGCTGCAATTTAACCATTCGGCTCGAAGGACCAATTTTATGTACGATTATCCGTTGCACAGTTGTGCCACTTCCTTTCTATCTTAAGATGTTTTCTTTTTGTAAGAAAAACACCCCGTAGAATTTAATTAATTTTTTAATATAAATTATTTACACTAGTTTATAATTAGGGTGATAACGAAGGAAATATTGATAATGCCTTACTACAAAAATGATGAATATGATTACTAAACTATATTTGATAATTATTCGAGAACTGATTACTAAAACGACTAAAGACTGACTAATAACTGTTACAACCTTTCTTCTTATTATCTACTCTCAATCGTGTTTTATATTTTTCCGACATCCGGCAATGAGAACAATGGTTGCTGTCAACCGCCGATGCGAATAGCACCTGAACATTGTTCATTATTCTTCCTAGACGAAACAAGTATCAAACCTTGCATATACAGAGTCTTAAAAATAACAGAAGCAAAATTCCATTTAAACATATTGCAAAAACACAAATCATTTACATTAACTATATATATATATATACATGTATATATACTATATATATATATATTGCGATATCAGCTCTTTATATATATATATATATATATATATATATATATATATATATATATATTTGTTCGTTTATATACTTTCAAGTGTTTTCTGTTAAACAACGAATAGTAATATCGATGTATTTATACCTTTACAGACTGTCATTGTTAAAATGCTTGTATAAGATTGATTTATGTTTCCGACTATGAACTCTACATAGCTTGTTTAGTTTTCTTAATGATTACATCGGCAGTTGTATTTTTAAATGTATCAGTTTTGGTTTAGTAATGCTTTTGCAAACTTTAAGTTAGTAAACAATAAACATATTATATTCGGTCGACTGCATTTTATTCCTTAATTAATTTATCAGGTTATAGGCCCAGATACGTCGCGAGTGATAAGGGCAATCTGTCGGTCGATATATTAGTGTGTAGCGAAATAGTAGTCACGTTTGAGTCGTGCGAAAATTAACTTTTTAGTGCTTGTTTGTTAAGTTACGTTCAAGTCGTACAGAGAAAAGCATTAAACGATGGCAACAGCAGCGGTAAAATTTGACTCCGGGAGTATACCAAAATTTGACGGTACAAATTTGCAACTTTGGAAATTCAGTCTGACAATTTTACTTAAGGCGGAAAATCTCCTGCAAATAGTAGATGGAACTGAAAAGGAACCAGTTGACAAAACATCTACAGAATGGAAAACATGGGATATGGACAATTCGAGGTCTCAAGGTATTTTGTTAATGACCATCACTCAAGAACAAATGCAACACTTGATAAATTGTGAGACGACAGCCGATATCTGGACAAGGTTACTGGCAATTCATGAGCAGAAAACAGAGGTATCGAAAGAGTTTACAATGCCAGAAAATACAAAGATTGCAGAGCATATCTTATCGATGGAGCTACCTGTGAGACAATTAAAAGATATTAAGGAGACTATCAGTCTAAGTGCAATATGCTCAAAAGCAATAAATAGCCTGCCACATAAATATAACACTATTCGAACAGCATAGGATTCAGTGGCCAGCGATCAGCAAACCTTTGAAAATTTAGCTGCACGGTTGTTAAAAGAAGAGTCAAGAATAATAAACGATGACACCGAAGTTTCATGTCTTGCATTAGAAGTCCAAGCTTTACAAGGTAAATTAGAAGCTTTGAATTTAAAGAACAAAAACATCAAGGATTTAGAAAAGATCAGTAGCTGTAATTATTAAAAGAAAGAGGGGCATTGGGTGCGTGAGTGTAAAAAAAGGATTGCAGATCTTAAGAACAATAAAGACAAATCAAGTAGTAAAACCGAAGCATATATTTGCGATATCAGCTCTTTATATACTGAAAGCGCGGGGGTTGAAGAAACAAAATGGATATGTGACTCAGGGGCAAGTGTATATATGATCAGCAAGAAAGAATATTTTTCAACCTTGGAATCATTAGACAAACCGTTGTTTGATTGAATAGCAAATGATAGGTTAATAACCGCAACAGGAAAAGGAACAATAGATATACAAGCTAATGTTAATGGTAAATGGTATGACAGAGTCATGCATAATGTACTCTATATTTCTTAACTCTGCAGAAGTCTATTTTCAGTGGGAGTAATGACGGACAAAAATTTTACTCACCATTCAAGCAAAAATTAGTTTCTGGATGGCAAAGGAAGAATATCTTGCATGGGTAAAAGAAAAAATAATTTGTGGATTATGCAATTTCGAATGAAATAAATACCGGAATGTAATCTGAGTAGTACCAATAAAAATTCGTTAAAACTGTGGCATGATCGTCTAGGGCATGCTAATGTAAATATTATCAAGAAAACCTGTGAAATAGTTAACGACATACAGATTAATAGTAATCAAGAAGAATCTTTCTGCAAGTATTGTAAATTTGGCATACAATAAGAAAAATCGCATAAAAGTTTACCAAGAGAAAAAGCTAAAACTCCAGGAGAAAAGACTCATAGTGATGTTTGCGGATCTATGAATATCGAATCACCTAGTGGGTCAAGATATTTTGTACTGTTTAAAGACGACTGCAGCGGTTACAGAACTGTTTATTTTTTGAGGCAGAAGTCGAATATTCTTAGTAAATTTAATGAATATAAGGCCAATACTGAAAAACAAACTGGCAACAAAATAAAAATTTTAAGAACTGACCAAGGAAAAGGAGAATATATCAATAAAGAATTCAGAGATTTTTTTAACAAAGAAGGTATATTTCATGAGCTTTCCGCACCGTACACACCTCAACAAAACGGTAGATCAGAGAGAGAAATGAGGACCATTGTGGAAAGTGCAAGAACCATGATGATAAATAAAAATGTTCCGCAAGAATTATGGTCTGAGGCGGTAAACAGTGCTGTCTATATTCTAAACAGAACTGCGTCTAGCCAATTAAATGATATGACGTCATAGGAAAAGTGATTTGGAAGAAAACCAGAAGTAAAACATATAAGAATCATTGGGAGTCAAGCATACACATTAATACCATCTCAATTTCGCAAAAAGTGGGACCATCAATCCAAAACTTTAATGTTTGTGGGATATGACGGTTATTCCTCAAATTACAGATTTTGGGATTCTGTCAAAAGACGAATTGAGGTTAGTTGTAACGTAAACTTTGGCGAAAATGAAACAATGCCTTTGGAAAAGGAAGCATTTTCGTTAAAATTTGGAACTGTGGATCTAGACGAACCAGTTAATTTACAAGATGATGAAAGCGACAATGAAGACGACGACCAAATAAATTCCAAAAGTTATCAAGACCTTGATGATGTAGATTTTGAATGCGATATACCACTTGATATGGACAATAGTGTAGAAAGAAGACAGCTACGCGACAGAAACAATTTAGTGTGGCCTAATTATTATGGTGTTATGGCGAATTACAGCTCCATTTTTGAACCAATCTGCTATGAAGAAGCGACAAAATGCGATAACTCTGAAGAATGGATGCAAGCTATGCAGAAAGAAATGAACGCTCATCAATCAAACAACATCTGGGATCTGGTAAAACTTCCATAAAACGCTAAATTAATTGACAATAAATGGGTGTTTCGCGTAAAAGAAAGTGCAAACGATAATACGGTATGTTATAAAGCTCGTCTCGTTGCGCGTGGGTTTACACAAGAAAAAGGTGTTGACTATGAAGAAGCTTTTGCGCCGATAGTGCGATATGACTCTATACGAATTTTACTAGCGTTAGCAGTAGAAAAGGACTTACTGATTGCGAATTTCGACGTGCAAACGGCATTCCTGTACGGCAGCTTAACCGAAAGAGTCTACATGAAGCAACCTGTAGGACTTAAAGACAACGAAAATCCAGATCTGGTATGTAAACTAAACAGGAGTCTTTATGGTTTAAAGCAGTCACCCAGATGTTGGAATAATAAGTTCACCTCATTTTTAAAGGACTATAAATTTAGACAATTACGGAGTGATCAGTGCGTGTTTGTCTGAATTTTTGCTAACTCCGAAGTGTATTTAGCAATATAAGTGGATGACGGATTTTCAATGTCAGCATCTTAAAACGCAATAAATGAACTTATAAGGATATTACAACAAAAGTTTAAAATGACTGTAAATTTGAACAACAGAAGGTTAAACTTTGTTGGAAATTCAACAAAACTTATGTGCAGGGACAGTATCCATTCACCAACAAGGTTATATATCAAAATTGCTCAACAAATTCAACATGAATGATGCCAAACCATTAACAGTTCCAGCTGAACCTGGTGAATACCTGTCAATAGTGACTAGCAATAATGGGTGTAATAAGAAGCAACCATATCGTGAAGCGGTTGGGTCGTTAATGTTTTTAGCAACCTCTAGCCGACCTGTTATTACATATGCTGTAAATCAAGTGGGTCGTTTCTTCAACAATTGGACTGAAAAACATTGGCATGCAGTAAAAAGAATCCTACGATATCTAAAATGCACTAAGCATTTTAAGATTACGTATTCAAAGACATCTCAAATAGAAGTGATGGGCTATACCGATGCTGATTATGGCGGATGTATAGACACCAGAAAATCTACTAGTGGCTATGTATTTATCCTTGCGAATGATTCGACCTCATGGAGAAGCCAAAAACAAAGCGTGGTAGCCCAATCGACAACCGAGGCAGAACACATTGCATTGGCGTTAGGTGTAAGAGAGGTCCTATGGTTGAAGACATTCCTCAGTGAGCTGAACATCAACGTTGTGACAGTGAAAATGGGAGTTGATAACCAATCGGCGATAAAATTATCCAAAGCGCAACAGCTTCACAATCACAGCAAACACATCGATATAAAAGTGCATTTTGTGCGGGATGAGTGTAAGAAAGGAAACATTTCGTTAAATCAAAATCGTTAATCAAAACCCCTCACAAAATCTGTTCTCTACAAATTTATTGTTAAACTAAATATGTTGATAACTGAAAATTGAATCTGTAAAAGTATAAATAAATGGGAGTGAGCAAAGAATAGTAATATCGATGTATTTATACCTTTACAGACCGTCATTGTTAAAATGCTCGTATAAGATTGATTTATGTTTCCGACTATGTACTCTACATAGCTTGTTTAGTTTTCTTAATGATTACATCGGCAGTTGTATTTTTTAATGTATCAGTTTTGGTTTAGTAATGCTTTTGCAAACTTTAAGTTAATCTAATATTTGTCACCATTGTTAACACAAGTAACTAACAATAAACATATTATATTCGGTCGACTGCATTTTATTCCTAAATTAATTTATCATTTTCAATAAACTGATTTTTGTGTTAAGAAAAAATTCGCAGATTTTCTTCAATTCCCCTTACAAATTGGCGCCCAACAACGTGTGGCCCGACCAGGATACACTGAAATTCGCGAAGTGCGCGTACCTTTCGAACCACAATAACGGCTACGCTAAGAAGAAGCTCCCGACTAAATCGTGCGATGGCAACATTAACGGAAGAACAGTTTGCCAGGTTACTGGCATATCTTCAGCCGAACGACGTAGCAACGCAGGCAAGTTTTGCACAATGTGCAGCTCGTTTTTCCGGAGCACGAGCTCCTCAAGCGGTGGAAGAATCTATAAACGTAATCACAATTTTCAAGAACAATTGTTTTATTGTAAGAATATTGATTGTAACCGACGTGATTCTGTCCTTCGGGCGAATGATATTCGGACTCGGACCAGGTTGAACAGCTCGTCGGAGTTGGTAGGCGGGCATTGGCTCCTGAGTGTCAGGCGGTCCTGCGCTTCAGGAACCGGGAAGGCAATGGAACGTCCTTGGGAATGTAGGTTCCACAGATGGAACAGCGCGATCGACACGGTAGTCGGCGACTCGAGTCGAGATAATAGCATGTTGTTCTCGACTGCGTCGTAGTTGAAGGGTATCGCGGCACCTGGACGATGTGAGTGGACGGAGGGTGGACGGCAGGGGAGAACCCCGTCTAATTCCCGAAGGTTACGCGCTATATCGGCGATTATATGTACTTGATATTCTGGGGCGGATGGAAAGGTTAATTGGCAGTCAATACATCCGTAAAAAGGGGCGGGAGTGGCGGCCGGTGAACCGGAGGAATTCCTCCGGAACATTATTGTCTTTTGGGGTAAAAAACCGGCAGCACAGAAAAACGACCACGAATGGTAGGACGGCACAAAAGTGACCGTAGACGGGCTCTCAGCACGCGCGACGAGAGAGGGCGACAACGGCGGCAGGTAAAGGGAGGGAAATGTCGGGAGTGCACTTGCTATATCGGGAAGGGTGAGGGAAACCCGATATAGGTAACAGTGTTTTATTGTAAGGTTAACTCGCCGGATGGAGGGCGGAAAAATAAAAAAGATTAAATACCCTGTGGAGAACACCCTGCTTACAATTCCTCAAAATCATCCAGAGTGTTAAAAACAAAGGGATGAAAACGTGGGAATTATAAAAGACGAGGATAGGAGAGGGTATATATGCTGAGATAGGAAAGTAAGGGCGTTAACAGGTTACACGTGTAATGACGTCACTAGGGCGTGACCTAACAGTGCGATCAGACCGGCGATACTAACACGTGTCTTGGAAATTTCCGCGCTCTTACGTCGGCAAGGTGAACCGCCGAGCGGCAGATAGCAACGTGTGACTATAAATTTCGTCTACTCGACTTGCAAGGCCTGTAGACCCCTTTGATGTGGGCAATACCTATTCAATCCCTACCAGCTCTGCAGGCTGGTACCCGAGCAGTTTTGGGACGCTGCTCACCCGCCGGGGTAAAACTCCCCGTAGCCTAGCATACAGGCTCAACAACTGCCACTACGAATCCAACCAGTCAACATCACTAGTGAGATTTTCGGAGCAACAATATCCGACTCCTCCCAGTTTAAATTACTTGCAACTCTTGGTACTGGTTAACCAGCTCGGGTATGTGGAGTTGCCAAGCTCAAACCACTATTGCGGCCCCTACGTTATAATTCCTCTTTCAACTTTTTGCCTCTTTCCTTTGTATGTCTTTGCCTTTTTCCTTTAATTGCCTCTTTTGCTATTTCATTTTTACTCTTTTTCTTATTTAAGTTCCAGCTCTATTTCCGTTTCATTACCTTTTATTAAAACCCTTTAATTGCAGCTCTATTTCCACTTTATTACTTTTTATTAAAAACCCTATTCGCAAACTCTTTTATGCATTGATAACTCGTTCTCTCTTTCAGCGCTTCACTTACATCCCACTTTCTCCAGTCTAGCTGATTCACTTTCCATACATCACTTTCCCTCCATTCTTCATATTTATCGCATTCAAACATCACATGTTCCCAATCTTCCCTTTCGCCACACCATTCACATCTATCTGTTTCGCTTAACCCTCGTTCCTATAAAAACCTCTTAAGTGACCCATGTCCTGTTGCTAAAAATCCCAACCATAATGACCATTCCAACCATTGACAATTTACTATCCATCTTACATCTCTCAGAAAACCATACGTCACTCTCCCCTTTACACACGTATTCCATCTTTCCTGTCATATATCTATTATTCTTTCCATCATGATTTTTTCACACCTCCTAACACTTCTTTCCCTCAACTACTTGTCACTACATAAGTCCCACGTTCTCATACCCATCCCTTTCTTTATCCTGTACATTCCGACTCTCATTCTCGCCATCAAATCCCAAGGTGGGGCACCAAACATTACTTGCATACTTTCCGTGCACACAGTCCTACATACAGGCAAGCAACCATACAGCACCACACTTTGACACGCATTTAACGCATTCACTCCGGCTTCAAACCTAAGCGCATCCTCCCATGCACACTCGCCATACAGCGTAATCGCCATCATCAATCCCTTATATACCACGCTCAGATACCTGCGCTTCAATCCCCATTACTTTGTTATCACTCTCCTTAAATATCCCATTACATTCCCCAGTTTCCTCCTCAAGTGCACCCTAAAATTCATTCTTTCACCTACCCATACACCCAGATATTTTACCTCCCTTACATACGCTATACTCCATTCTCCCCTTTAGTAACATACACACCGTCTTCTTTCTATTCAGCTGCACCCCAGCAATCTCACTCCACTCCATTATCCTCACTAGTGCACTTTTCATTCTATTTTCTATTATTCTTCTACTATTCCCATCCACCATCAACAGCAAATCATCTGCATACGCCACTACCTCACATTTATTTTCCAACTCATTAATCAGATCATTTACCGCCAGATTCCACATATGCAATGCTTCCCTGGGGACACCCTCTCTCAACACTCATGCTAATCTTATCATACTTTCCTTTGATACATACCCGTCTATTTCTGAAGTAATCATCCCAGATACCCAATTCCTCGCATTCAAGTTCCACAAGCTTTCTTCTTAGATAACCCCACTTCAACTAGTCAAATGCACTCTTAAAGTCTACAAAACATCCCAACACGTACTTCCTACTTGATCCATCCACAATTCTTTTTACTCTTACCCATGCATCTTTCGTGCTTCTTCCATTCCTAAAGCCGTACTGCCTGTCGTTAAGTCCTTCTTCCAATTTCTCATTCAATCTATTTACTAGCACTCTCTCTAGCACCTTTCCCATTATGGGCAACAAGCACACCGGCCTATATGATGACACTTAGCTCCTTGGCCTCTCAGGACCCTTTAACAGCACCACTACCTACGCCTCTGGAAAGACTTCCTGCCTCACGCATTTATTAAATATATGCACCATACATTCCTGAGTAACCTTCCACACAACCCTTACAATTTCTGGCGTAAACCCATCCATTCCAGGAGCCTTTCTCATCTTGAGTTTACCCATTACTTCCCGTTCACAATCATTGCCCGCAACTCTGTTCTGCTCCTCATCCCTAGGGAAGAAAGATCCCAGCAATCTCCCCACTCTATCCTTCCATCCACTATCTCTTTCATTTCCAACATCCAAGCTGCCCATCACTATATTTCCTTTCTTTCCTAAACATATCTTGTACACCTCACCCCACGGTTCATCGTTCGCAACTATTCTTACATACTCTTTCCAATCATCCTTTTTCCTTTTAATTATTTCCTTCTTGTATTCCCGTACCAGTCGTTTATACCTTTCCTCTCGATCCTTTACTCTCTCTATCGTTTCCATTCTTCGTCTTGCTCTTTGTACCTATCTACTAGCCTTTCTAACAGCCGCTTTTTTCTTGCTCAATTGCTCATTCCACCAACTAACCCTGCACTTTCCACCCATCTTCGTCCTTTTCAACATCCTTGCACACACCTCATTTATTTTAGCATTCATACATTCTACCTTCTCTTCCACTGGAATCCCCTGAACGTTCTCCCACACATAACCTAATTCATTCTTGACTTCCTCTCCAAAGCTCTGCCAATCGACATTCTTCATCTTCCATCTACACTTCTCATATTTATTCCTTTGTTCCTCTTTTATTAACCCAATCTCTATAATATTAAGATCACTCCATATTCCACTTTACCTTCTCATTTGGTTTCCCATCCTCTCCAATTCCCTTTCATTAATGTCACATCTATATCACTGGCCATTCAACGTCGAAAACGTATAATGCTCACTATACTCATTTACAACTATCATGTCTTCCTCTATAATTAATTCTTCAATCATTATTCCCCTTCTTTCCCTCTCTCTCACTTCGCCGGCTGGTATCTTACTGAACCACATCCTCGATACCGCATTCGCATCCATTCCCATTAGAATCATATATCCTCTCAGTTTTCCTAGCACCCTTTTTATATATTCAATACATTCTTCCATTATACTACCATATTCGCAATATACTGTCACCCACTCTATCTCAACTAATCCTCCATTTATTCGAGCACAGACTCCTATCACGCTCATGCATTCATCAACTATTTCGACCTCCAAATCACTTCTCACGTCGCCTTACCATCCACAACCGTCACCTGTTGCAACCCACTGAGCATACCACACACTCGTCCATTACTGACATACGGCTCTTGCATCAACAAAACATCTACTCGTTCATTCATAAATGCAACGCCCAGTTCACACATCATGCTGTACGCTCTTTATCCATTCACCTGCCATATCTTATATCCGCACTTATCCATCACTATCGTACATTCTCCTTCTCACTCTTTCCATTTGCTTAATATATTCTAGACATTCGCAACTCATTATGTTGTGCTCCGCATTAGCTCCAGCCTTCTTGCAATTCCTACATTCTTGTGTTTCTCTTTTACATTCCATACCCATATGTCCCAACCTACCACACTTCCTACATACATTTTTACTCTCCTTACATTCCTTCGCCATGTGACCGAATCCATAACAC